>JAUCMX010000016.1:17284054-17420898 GCA_033459395.1 Hemibagrus guttatus | reverse complement strand
AGGTACAAATAAATGCATATTATATAGAAAGTCTAATCACCATGATGTTGTCTGTTAGTACAGATACAGAAACTGTAACACAAGTGGAATGCAAGGCCATATCAGCCACGTTTGTAAGGATGACAATATTGACACAAAGACAACGAGAGAAAGTAAAGCAAAAACAGAATGGAAATCAAAAGTAACTATGTGGAAATGCTATGCTTAAATAAAATGTGCACACCATGCATGTAATGTATGTACATGGCTAATGTAATGGCCAATGGTGAGGACACAGACTCTGACTTTTTTGTCAGATCAAATTGAATTTTTCAGTTGAACTGAAAAAAAAAAATCAGTCAAATTGAAGAAGATTAGAAACCGCTTTGCAAAAACACACTGCAGTTTTCTCAACACATCTGGGAGACGTTAAGGGCATTAAAGCCAGGATTTCTTTTATTAGCACAAGGCTGTTCCCTGCGCTTTCTCACAGTTACTTTCAGTAACTGTCTCACTGAAATTGTATTTTCACTGGTACAATACTGTGAATGGGCTATAAGAAAAACAGATCAGTGCGCATCTGTGGTGACTTTAAAGTGACTGTAAACCCCATCCTACAAATTGGACACTATCCTCTGAGGACCTGTTTGCTTCACTACTGAAAGGACAGTGTTACATGCTTACCTGCAGATGAGGGTCATTTCCCAAATGTTACCCATCAGTGAAGGAAGCTGATTACAAGAATAGCTAAAAAGAAAAAAGACACTGTAGATTTATTTTATTTCATGCAGAATGAGTAAGATTGTGTTACTGCCACTTTGGCATGAAACTTGGCCTGACTGGCTACAGTCTCAACCCTGACAACATTGAAATGGTTTTGGAACTCAAGCAGTGAACTTGACAGTAAATACGAACCATGTCACTTATTATTACCAGGCACAATAAACTGTTTGTTCAAGGAGAGTCATTGTTCTCCACAAACTGCGCAAAGAGTCCAAGATGAACTACAATCTGGCTATCTTGGAACTGTCAGAATGAAGCCACTGGTCACAGCTATGTGTCAGTCACAAAAATACAGACAATGCTGTATCAAAGCCCCCCCCCCGGAACTTTTCTGGGCCATACGACGGCCATATGTAACTTAGTTGTGGTTGGCGCACATTAAAAGTGGCCAGAGATGCAGTTAATTATGTCAAAAACAGTGGAAAAGGCCATCGAAGCCCTGCAGAGCCTCTTCAGTCTTACCCTTGAAGTAACCTTTGCAGCCTGAAGTCTTCAATAATGGAACACTCTTCAGTCATTACCAGTGCCTGAAGTCTTTGATAATGGAACACAATTTGTTGCACAGGAGTTTGCAAGGCCAACCATGTGAAACTTATCTGCTCAGCTCCATATCACCCAGTTACCAATAAGCAGGCTGAAAGATTTGTCCAAACGGTAAAACAAACTTTGAACGCTTCTGTGGGCTCATCCACTCTTCAGAAACAACTCAAAACATTCTTGCTGACTTATTGCAACACACTACACCCAACAATAAAGAAGTCCCTGTACTTGTTGTTTCTGGAACACCAGCTGCACACACATTTAGATTCTTTGCAACCCTGTGTGATAGCTGTGGTGCAGTTCAGACAGACCTCCCAGGTCCTCCCATGAGCTAGTCATCCAAAGCTGAGACAGTTTGCCGTTGGTGATGCAGTGCTAGCTCAAGATTACAAGAGGAGGACAGAGATGGCCATCAGGTATAGTGACTGTTCAAAGTGATCCAGTAATTTACATTGTGAATGTTGGAGCTTTTGTGGAATGGAGACACATGTAAGTCTCATTTCTCCACACCATTGCAAAAGGAAAATGATATTCATACTGACACACTAGTGGAATAGCAGACAGCTCAGAACATACCTGACATTCCACCAGCACAGGTTAGATGTTATCTGGTCGGAGTAATCAAACGTAAAGACTCTCTGACATTGTGGTATTATGCCATGATTAGGACCCCTGCTGGACTGACTTAACTGTAATTAGTTATGTTAGTGATCCTGTTCTGACAAAGAGCAGAATAACTGGATTGAGGCAAAAAAGATACATAAGATCTTTGGTGGTGAGAATGTACTGGAATGTATTGGATAATTGCATTTTTGTTATGAGGGTAAACGTCATGTATGCGTTGTTCTTTCAGCGTGTTATTGTCACGTGTCACAAGGTGGCACTCCCATTGTAATGAGTTGTTGTGTACGTCTAATAAAAACCAGAAGTATATTCACGAACCTCTGCCGAACGTGGCTTATGCTAAATTTTATTATGTTATGATACTGACAAACATTTGTAACAAAATATTACAAATCATCCCAGTGACTATAATCTTTTGATTCCGTTTACCAAAAACATTCGTTTACTGACCAATCTCATAAGTTACATAATTCCAGCCATAGGTGGCGCCAGTGAGTGACTTTGTAGTATTAGAAGTCGATGTTTCGAACGTTTTCAAGAGAAAATATTTTTTGACAGTAAATTTATTTTAAAAGAATATAAAACAATCTAAATTTAATATAATGATTTATTAAAAGTACCATGTCCAATCCACAAAGAGAAGGTCCTGACAAAGTGTTCAAGAATGAGGAAATGAATGTAATTTTTTTACAATAAACATTTTTACATATGTGTATGAAGTAGGTTTCAATGATACAATCATTTAAAAAATAGCTGTCAGTCATTTTTAAACATTCATATATAGTTGAGTATGCAATGAACAACACAGTAGTGTATTGTTGATTATGTTATGCTTGTCAGTTTTCAAATGCACTATTTCACACTCTTTTTTTAATGTTGAAAGGGCTGCAAACTGAATGAATGGCATGCATATATCAGCTGAGCTGATATCCATGAATAAAGCAGATCCTTGTTTGTTCACCTAGTTTGTTCCCAAACAACAATTACCATTTTGTTTATTTCACTGATATGCTCTTTTATTATCCTCTTGTTGAACCAGCAAGGCTCTGAACTGAATGAATGACATAGTTCATTCATTTAGTTCACAACCAACAAGTCAAAGTCAAACAACATATTGTTCACAAGAGTTTCCTCAATTTATACTGAACCACATGTCCCAGTTCGTACAGAATCATTAACACTCATTCAGACTCAATTTTGCACACAATGTACATTGTCGGTGGGGGGGGGGGACTGGGTGGTTAGCACATTTGCCTCACACCCCCAGGGTTGGGGGTTCGATTCCCGCCTCTGCCATGTGTGTGGAGTTTGTATGTTCTCCCCGTGCCTCGGGGGTTTCCTCCAGGTACTCCGGTTTCCTCCTACAGTCCAAAGACATGCATTGTAGGTTGATTGCCATCTCTAAATTGTCCAGATTGTGTGAGTGAATGAGAGTGTGTATGTCCTGCGATGGGTTGGCACTCCATCCAGAGTGTATCCTGCCTTGATGCCCAATGATGCCTGAGTTAGGCACAGGCTCCCCATGACCTGAGAATAGATCAGATAAGCGGCAGACAATGAATGAATGAATGAATGAATGAATGAATGTACATTGTCCTTAACCATTACAGGATCACAAGTATACTTTATACTTATAAGTTGCACAACTATATGCAGTTGTAGAAAGGATATTATTTATAATCACACTCTCCACTGTCACCCAGATGAGGATGAGCTTCTGTTTGAGTCTATTTCTTTCTCATATTTTTTCACTTTCCTCTGTTGCCTCTGGTTGCTCATCAAGGATAAATATAAATTTCAATTTTAAATTTATATGAATTTTTTAAAGGAAGCACGGTGGCTTGGTGGTTGGCACGTATGCCTTACACCTCCAGGGTTGGGGGTTCGATTCCCGCCTCCGCCGTGTGTGTGGAGTATGCATATTCTCCCTGTGCCTCGGGGGTTTCCTCCGGGTACTCCAGTTTCCTCCCCCGGTCCAAAGACATGCATTGTAGGTTGATTGGCATCTTTAAATTGTCCGGATTTTATGAGAGTGTGTGTGTGTGTGCCCTGTGATGGGTTGGCACTCTGTCCAGGGTGTATCCTGCCTTGATGCTCCCTGTGCCCTGAGAATAGATCAGATAAAGTGGTAGACAATGAATTTTTAATCATTTTTATTTTCCTGAAAGGCTATTTTTTTGACAATATACATTGTTAAAACTGCTATTCAAATGAAAGTGTATTGAATTGAATTTAATATTTAGTTTGCTTTAAGTGTCTTGGAGAAAGCATGTGATAGCCTTCATTCTCTCTAGTTGATAACTGTTGTATGGTAGAGAAGACCAAAATTAGTGGGTAGGTATTTGCCAGACATAGAATTAGGGGCCAATCAACATATTCATTCAGAATGACAGGGAATGGACTCTATGCACGACCCACTGCCTTTGTATTTCTGCTAAAATCTCAGTGGTACACGAGCTTCCGGTTTAGCGTTCTCCGATAGCAAACTGTGGTAATAGCATGGTCTTTATGTCATTTTTTTTTTTTCATTAACTAGCGATTACAAATAATTATTTTATATTAGGTATATTAACTGTAGTAACATAACATTTTAGTATATTACATTAAAATATAACGTTTTATTAATGAGTTCAAGAAGCTTTAAGTGCCTTCGTCGTCTGTGTTTTAATGTGTCCCGTTATGTGACACATCCTCAAGGTTTAATTTTGTGGTTAGTTTCCATACTTTCCCTTTGGACAAGGAAACATGTAAAAAATGGATTCACTATATCCGACGTGAGGATTTTAATATCACTCCTAACACAAGAGTCTGCAGTTGTCACTTCAAGAGTGATGATTTGATCAAGCCATCGACTCCCTCAGGACGCAGGCTACTGAAGAAAGGTGCAGTGCCCACTTTGTTTGAGTGGAACAACTACTCCACCTCAACACCAAAGCACACCGGGGCATGGCAGAGGAGAGAAGTTTCCCTTCTCCTGAACGAAGATCCTGTGCCTATGGACCTCCAGCATCAGGAGCATGATTATTGTTCATTTCCCGTTCCTGCAACTGAGACGAAATGCGGAAGGAGTCGTGCATATAGTCTATAGCTTAGGTGTTTTGAACTCTTCAAGTTTAACTGCCACTCACTGAAAGCCCAGCCCCCTTTGCACTAAATATACAATGTTGCAATTATATGCATATATGCATATATATGTGCAATATATATATATATATATATATATATATATATATATATATATATATATATATATATATATATATATGTGTGTGTGTGTGTGTGTGTGTTGTGCTTGAATATAAACCCTCACAAATCCTCATAAACTCAATGTAAATAATGTTTTTAGTTCATTAATGTGGAATAAAACAAGTGTGTTCAAATTGCATAACAGACATTACAATTATTTATTGTGTAAACAACAAAATAATACAATCATATTTTAATCTTACTCATCTGTGGAAATATTCAAGCAAAGTGTGAACTGATTGAACTGATATTAGAAGATTTTCACTTTAAGGTAACTGCAACTTTGCTGGAAAACAATTACTTACTCACAGTTACTGAATCTCTTCATGTATGCTGGTCATATGCATAACTAATGCTATGTCGATTGATAATGAAATAATCAAAAACAGAACAAAAGCTAACTATTAATGAAAGCCTAAACCGGCTAAAAAATTATGAATGAATTAACTATATATCCTATTTAAGAAATGTAATTTTAACTACAGAATGTGATATACATATGAGCCAGATGGATCAGACCAATGCAGATGTGGCTAAGAGAATTCCCAGTGGGCTATGCGCTGGTGTCAATAAATGTAATGTTGATAATGGTGATATAATTGTTGACGCAAAAGGTAAAAGTGCTCCAAGTCATCCTTTTCATTCCCATGTCTGGGCATCAGAACTTCAGTAACAATTCAGCTTAAATGAAAAATGACTAATTAGAGATAAGAACTATATAGATATTTTTAAAGAAATATCAAAGACTGGCTGGAAAGTTGAACTGAGCTTTTCTAAACAACACACGAAAAACATTTCATCCTCTCTGCTTCCGTCCCGCCCATTATTTTGTCAGTCAGACCGAATTCACTTGCGTGACAAGTGAACTTGTGTATGAGGGAGTGATAAAACTAAGCGCTATAGCAACTTATGAGCCAATAGAAACACGAGGAGCTGTTTACAAGGGGGTGTAGCGTTGCTATAGTTGCTGGACAAACCTCCTGCAGCAGGTATTAAATGGAGACCCCCCCGTGAGTGCGCAGGTTTTGCTAGAACCGCTCACGCATTTATACCCCCCTCGTACCGTAGACAAGGGAGCAAGCGAGTATCAACGTTAACCACCCAATCTTTCAGTTTCGCCCCCGCAATCAATAGTTAACGTTACTTCAAGCCACTTCTAATAAGGATATAAACGACATATCGTGCCTTTCTGGATGAAAATTATTTATTTACTATTTATTTTAACTTCATGAAAACAGGTGAGTTTGACCAACGTTACTTTCCACTATCTCTCTGGCTCTCTCTCTAAATAATAAACACACATTTCATCATAGGTGAAAGCAAAGAAATAAAAATTGTTTCAAATCATGTGAAAGCTTTAAATAAAAAAATTTAAATGACTAGATATCTAACTAAATATATAGCCCTTGCCGTCTGCCCAAGGTTTATTCAGAAGGCCAGTGTTGTTCATCCAGGACAGTGTTTCAGTGGGTGGGCTGACTTTTAATTTCTTAAAACTTTTCATACTCGTTTAACTATGTTTATCTGTAAGTGCGTAGTCAGTGTGTTTTATGGAAGTACTTGTTTTGTTGGAAGATTTTCATTTTGGAAGATGTTCTCAGTCAGCCTTTATAGCTAGCTGAGACTGTTCAGGAAAATTCTATGACCTTCAGTCAGCCATGTAATTTATCTACACTTTAAGTGGCTTGATCACTACAGACTCATTATCATTCTCATTTCAAATTTTACAGAAAGATGGGTACAATTTCAGGCTCATACTTTTAACTGAGCTCCATTGATATGTTTCAGTTAATGTGTGCCTCATGCATAATTAAAACTGGCTGTGGACTAGATGGGCATGTGAGTGTTTTTTGTGCAGGTCACCATTTGTGAAGTGCATTGAAAGGTGACAGAGGGACATGCTGTCATTGAGCTGTATAGATTCATGCCCCAAGGACTCAGTTGGGATGGAGGAAGAAGTAGTCAGTCCTGCTACAAAGGTGAAGGAAATAACCAAAAGCAGCAGTTTCAACAACAGCAGTTCTGACAACCTGGATGACAGCCTTACCAGTCTGCAGTGGTTGCAAGAGTTCTCTATCCTTAGTGCCAGTGGAAGACAAGAAGTGATTTCTACTAGCCAACATCAGAGCAACCTCTTTGAGCAGCAGCTGGGTGGAGAAGCCCCTGCATCTCCTCTAGCAGGTGACCTTGCCACCATAGGCATGCCACTTACCCCTGGTAAGCCTACAGCAACAGCAGTTCCTGCCCTGTGCACGTTACCCAGCTTGGTTGCACATGGACACTGCCCAGATGAGGTTGACTACAAGACAAACCCTCACGTCAAACCACCATACTCATATGCCACCCTCATTTGCATGGCTATGCAGGCAAGCAAGAAAAGCAAAATCACACTCTCTTGTATCTATAAATGGATCACTGACAACTTCTGCTACTTCCGCCACGCTGACCCCACCTGGCAGGTAAGTTATGCTGGTCACCTAAATTTGATAACAGTGATCACTTTGTTTTCAATTTCAGTTGCCTCCACAAAAAGATAATTGGGCCACATTTATTCACAAAATTTAATTTTGCATACATTGCTATAGTATACTACATTCAGAGAGAAAGAGAAATTATAATAGCAGCTATATGAGACCCTTAAATTTTTAGGTAGAAACCAACCTCTGCTGAGCACAATGATTGCTTGTTGTATGAACCAAGGACCCATACGAATAGAGTGTCATTGAAGCAAAGCATAGGTGCTGTCTAGACTAATTCTATATAAAAGGAAAGAAATGCAGTTAGTTTAGTCATCCAATGTACTAATTAAATTTGTGAAATAAAAAAAAGCACTTGTTGGTGAATTATTAATTAACCCACTAGCTTTCTGAGGATAAGCCTGACATTTCCTCAGTTTTTAGTCACTCTAACCCAAAACATTAAGATATAATGTTTAACTAAGAGCGAAGGGTCAGTGCTTCACTTAAATATAAGTTCTTAGTGGTATGTTTTTAAGCCATATGATTATGTTGATTAAAATAGAGAATGAGCATAAAGAATGAACTTGTGTTGTGCATGTATTCCCAATAGTATAGTTTCTGCTTCACTGAGGGGAAAAATAATAAGGAAAAGCCTGAATTTCACAAAGTGATTAATGAAAGTTATTATGGTCTTGTGGTTTTGTCTTCTCTCCAAATAAATTCAGAATTCCATCCGGCACAATCTCTCACTGAACAAATGCTTCGTAAAAGTTCCAAGGCAGAAGGATGAGCCAGGAAAAGGTGGTTTTTGGAAAATTGATCCTGAATATGCTGAACGTCTCCTGACTGGAGCTTATAAGAAGCGAAGGATGCCTCCAGTACAGATTAACCCAGCTCTTAAAAATCAACTCAGAATGATTTCCCAGCCAGTCATGACTGTGCCAGCAAATGTCACAAGTGTTCTCCATGTTAGTCTTGAGTCACAGCAGCTTTTACAAGAATTTGAGGAAGTCACTGGACTTGACCAGAACTGGGATCCTTGCCTAGAGGAAACCATTTCATTTGATTGCTGCAGTGCAGTAAAAGCCTGCAAAAGAAAACACCCATATGGCCACCGGGCTGGAGGCACCAAAGCTCTTTGCCGCTCTAGCTCCCCACTGCTGGCCACAGAGGAACCAAAGGTTCTGGGATCTCTTAAGGGTAATTTTGACTGGGATGCTTTGCTAAATTCAGCCCTGAACGGGGATTTAAACCTGAATGAGGGTGGTCCCCTGAGCCCAGTGCCACAAGATCAGGACCTCATGGTACATGACATTCATGTTAACTCCCTGGAGGCCTCTGTCAGTACTGCAGAGAGTAGCATGCTAATAGAAACACAAACGGACAGCAATGTAAACTTTGATGAGGAGACATTTTTAGCAACAGAATTTTTACAGAGTCCTTGGACAGAGGAAGAAGAGAAGAACCATCCTGATTTTCTTTGTACTTCTACTGTTAACATCAATCAACTCTTTGATCTGGGAGACTCACTCAGTGATGACATTGACAGTAGAATTGAATCTCTTCTCTGAAGAGTTCGACAGTATCTCTTGAGACAAATAATATGTAACCAGTATCATGGAAATATTATGAAGAGGTGAGAAGTTTAGGGCTGTTATATCCCAAAGAGTACAAACTTTGGTTCTATAGCATTTCCATTTTTATCTTTAATTTTTATATTTGGTATGTGATCTACCTAAAAGCCACTGATCAAAAACTGCCACAACAGTGGGTTATAGTAAAATCAAATTCTTTATGACTGGACTGTGAAACCACAACTGAACAACAATGAAATTATAGAAAGAAACAGTGCATTAATTAGTGACAAAAATTATATCATAATTTTTTGCCTGTTGTTTACAGTCTAGATGTTCATTTTCAACTAATTGCAATTGAAGTCTAGTAAGAAATACATATTTGTAGCATCTACAAATTACAAGAAGATGTAAATGTAACCTTTTTTTTTTCTTCCAATTGAGGTACCTGGTTATAAGGAACAAAATATGCAAATAAACATATACCACAATGATAATACTGGACTCCTAGCTATATGAGGTTTCATATAAATAAACTCTTTTCATTCACACTACAACAGAAAATGTGGGTGCAGCCTTTTCAGCTCATGTACTAACAAGAAAAATTGTACATAAACAATAACATGTATTAGAATGACATCCTGAAATGTGATAAAAGATAGCATAGAATTATTACTTTATAATGTTTTATATGAAAGTGCCACATTCTGCTGGTTGTCAACTTTATTCTTTTAATATCTTAAAGAATATTTTTTTTTATTAAAAAATCACTAATGATCATCTTGCTGTATATGTTTATTGTTATCAAAGCATGCTAATTAATTAAATTAATTATTTACACTGGTAAATATTTTTATTTCTACTATTACATTATTAAATATCTGACTCTTACATTATTAAATATCTGCAATACAGTTCTTTACTCTTTACTTCTTTACAGAACTTCTTTCCAGTTCTTTACTAGCAATGAGTTATTCAATTTTTATTTCCTGAAAACTGTTTAAAAATGTGCAACTCTGCTACAGATGCTTACCAACTGTAATAACTGGCAAAGACACAGTGTTATGTGTTACATTGCTTCATTAATATGCATCCTGGGTTGAAATGAAATAATGTTATTCTGCTTCTGTGTATTATAATTAAGTGTAATACAGCGTGACACTCTTTTGCTGGATGAGAGTGTTCCAGTCAGTCTCATTTTGAAAGGGAGACTTTCTGCTGGCTTAAAGTATGATGTGTGGGTGTTTTGGTGTTTTGTGCTCAGACAAATTCTTACATCCTCTATAGTTCCAGGCCTTCATCCCATTAGTGGATCCATCGCAAGACTTATGGGGATGAGTGTTCCAGTCCCTCATATCATTGGCTGAACTGTGCATTGGCTACTACAACAACTGCCACCACCACTTGATTAGTGAGTGAGCATGATTAGTTAAGTGGATATACTTATGTATTCAATACCATTTGGAACACAATTAAACGGTATTTTGTCAGAATTAAATTCCATAGTGTAAGTCAATGCATGTCCCTTAGAACATTGAAGGTGACCCAAATGTTCATCTTTCCCTCGGATATGTAAAGACAATGCAAAACTGAAATTAAAATGTCTTTCTTGTGCTACATTTTTACATGTAACAAGATTATTGATTTTGCTATTTATAACCAAGGCAGATGGCGTGAGGATTATTACTAATTACGATTATTATTAAGATTTTTTCCTTGCTGAATTAACACTTGCTATGTTTAGTGTAGCCGTCTATATTAAAGATTATTTTAACACTTTAAATATTCATTAAACACTAATGTTTTTGTTGTTATATAATGCTGTGAAGGACAGGTTTTCTCATCTCTAGAATGGCCAATCTATGCTGGAAGTCATTCCAGGTATAGTGCATGGTTGGTAATTATAATGTTGAGCCTTGGTTAAATGAGAGGCCAGAGTAACCTGATGCAAACGTTATTGTCCATCACTGCTAAAGGCAGCGCGTAAGGAGAGCTCCCTGATGAAATGTTAAACGTAGCACTTTTTTAGCCTGTCTAGCAATATTTGGAACCAAAACTGCATAGTACATTTTATACTATTTAAAAACTGTTGAAAAGGGCAGAAAACGTATAGATCTTTTTGCTCAGAATGTCATTCAGGAACATCACATACATTGACAGGTAAGATTAAATTGTCAGGTAGCCAAACATTTGTTATGAGGGTCAAAGAACTTTGGTGTCATAACTACTATGAATCTGTGTTTTCAGGATAAATGTTGCCACCACAACTTAAATGCTATTCCTTGAGCTATGTTCCAAAAAGTGAAGAGCACAGAGCGACCACTGGTTCAGGAATCATCTCTAAGCTGAACTTACCCCCTTTTTCCAGGAAAGGGGGGGGGGGGGGGGGGGGGGGGACTGGACAAGAGAGAGGTAGAAAACATCTTTTTTTCAGCACATGCCCCTCTCATAAAGGCATGTCTCCTGGGTAACTGTGGGTGCCATTGTCATGAAGACTGGATGCAAAATGGGAGAGGGCCCATAACAGTTTCTGCAAAACACAGAAAGAGAAAGAGTCTGGTGTTACCCAGGATTTATCACAGTGATTGTGCAGAATTTTTAAATGACACGTATCTAGTGATCTGCAAAAACAAAGGAGTGTACATGAGTGAATTCATACAATGCGATGGCACTGAAAGAAGAATTATTGGTATATCTGCAGTCTTTTGAGTGAAGATCTGTGCTCCAGAATCCTTAAACTATAGATGATGTTTAACGCCATGATTAATATAACTAGGCTCTTCTTTGTCAGGTTTTGCATTCTGTAACAATTTACTACAACACAAATGTAGTAAACTGTAACAAAATGCTATGATCTAAAGATGAGCTATGTTGTTCTAGTGATTTCTTCAAATTGTTGCCAGTGTTGTTGCTTATGTTCCAATTAGCAAAAATAGTGAAATGTATTTAAGTAAAAAGAATGTAACTTCACCTTACAGACACAGATGCAACTGAAACGTGGATGTCACACAAGAGCAGTTAGTCATTGTATGCAGAGTTGCTGGTGGTGGGTTTATGGTGTGTGTGTTCTCTGAGCCAGTACCTCTTTGTGAGTGAGACACTAGTATCAGGGTAATCTGACATCCATCACCAACTTAGTGAGCAATACACACAGTGAGCAAGTGCAGAGAGAACAATGCCTAGTGAAACTGTGGGAGGCCTCTTATTCATTACACAAAGCTGTGACTCTCTTTTGTAGGTGTTTGGGAAGCAGAGGGGGATGAGATGGCAAAAGATTGCCATGACAAAACTGTTTACCACCTTAGCCAGTTAAGAGGGATCATCATGTCTTGGAGTGATGAGCTGTCATTCTATTATTTGTATTATTTTCTTTATGGTAGTAAATGTTTCTGTAAATGTTTCAGAAGGAACAGGGCTACTTTTAAAAGCTTCCTAAAAATGTGAATTAAAAATACTATAGAGTAGCAGGTACCACTTGTAAGCACCTCATTTTCATGATCAAACTATTACCTCATCATTAACAGCTAAACTGGACAAGGACACGTTAGGGAAAAAAAAATAAATGTGAACATACAATTATATTTCAAGTTTCCTTGATTATAATTATAGAATTATAAGGTCTCTGTGAACAGGTACAGCAGGCTGAATGATCATATTTAATGGCAATGTTTTGGAGTTCTTTTTGCATCATTAGAAGAGAATCATTCAACTAATACCTAATCTCTGCGCTTGGAAGAGAAGGTGACACCTTCTTTTTCTTGTTTCTTTTTAAAGAAAAAGAAACACAACAAAGCTCATAGCAGCCAGACTCAAGCTTTGCTGTGTGTAATCCTCCTGGCCATGTCTCTACATTGAACGGGCAAGTCCAGACGTGCTTAGCAATGCTGGGAGGGAGGCAAGCCAAACCCTTTGCAGTATGTCACTAGGCCTCAATAAATAAATACACACACACACTCACACCACACACACACACACACACACACACACACACACACACACACACACACACACACACACACACATATATATATATATATATATATATATATATATATATATATATATATATATATATATATATATATATATATATATATATATATATATATATATAAATATATAAATATATAATACCCTTGCAGTATGTCACTAGGCCTATGAAGTCATATGAAAAAATTAGGACGCTCCATGAAGGCCTGTGTTTTTTTTTAACATAGCTAAACATATGGGCATTTGATCTTCATTTTAACAATATTAAGCTAAACAAATAAAACCAAAGAAAACTCTTTTTTAAATGATCTGTAAAATGTAATTTTTAAAGAAATACAAATTCTTTCGAGGAAAAAGTAAGGACATCCCCACATTTATTTGTATTTGTAAAATGGATAAAATTACCTACAGGTGTATCACATCAGGTGCAAATTATTAGAACATTGTTACACAACTTTAATTATTATGGGAGGTGTGGAAGAAGGAAACCTTTGCTGTCTAAAAAAACATGAGGGCAAGACTGAAGTTTCCCAAAGAACACAGACACAAAGGCCAAGACTTCTGGAATAATGTGCTTCGGACAGATGAGTCTAAAATTGAATTATTTGGACACCATAAGGAATGTTTGGTGTAAACCAATTACCGTATTTCTTCAAATAAACCTCACACCAACTATGAAACATGGAGGTGGAAGTGTTATGGTTTGGGGATGCTTTGCTGCAGTAGGACCTGGCCAGCTCTCCATCACAGAATCCATTATGAATTCTACATTGTATCAGAAGGTGCTTGAGGAAGATGTAAGACCATCTGTCAAAAAAATTTAAGCCGAAGCAGAATTGAACCTTGCAACATGACAATGACCCAAAACATACCAGTAAATCCACCAAGGACTGGCTGAAACGTAAAAATGGAGAATTCTGGAATGGCTAAGTCAAAGCCCAGATCTAAATCCTATTGAGATCCTGTGGGATGATATGAAACAGACTGTGCATGCAAGAAACCTCCCAAACATCAGACAGCTATAAGAATTCTGCATTGAGGAGTGGGGGAAACTTTCTTCCAGTCGATGTCAGAAACTGGTAGATGGCCACAAGAAACGTCTCACTGAGGTTATTTCAGTCAATGGGGGAAACTCTAGCTATTAGGGCATAGGGTGTCCTAACTTTTTCCTCAGGTGAAATACTCATTTTTGTTGATTTCTTTTGTTTAATAAGTGAAAACAAAGTGATATTTTGTTGTTTACATGTAATTACATTACTTTCATCGACAGGTACAAATTAAAACAAGATCAGAAATGGACATGTTGAAAGTTCTTAATAAAGAACTGAATATTCAAAGGGGTGTCCTAATTTTTTCACATGACTGTGTGTGTTTGTGGGTATATATATATTTATACAAGCTCCCCATGTCTTTTTTACTTTATTTAAAGCATTCAGACTTCTTAAAAGTTTAATTTAATTTCTTTATTTCGTTGTTTATCGCAGAGTGAATGCTTCAAAATAATGCTACTTTACATATCTTAGACTCTCTTTTCAATAGGTGAGCAGCTGGGGTGACAAAAATCACACAAAAGGCCCAAACAGTACATTTAAAGTGGGACCCCCCCATAGAACAGCCCAGCCAGAGAGCTTTCTCTTCCTAATTCTAACACAGCGGTAGTCATAGAGTCTCAGGATACCAGAGATATCTGAGCACAGAATCAGAGCAGCAGAAATCACAGCAAGAGTGTAGAAATTGTTTTCAATGTCCAGGATGCATTTTTACTATAGGTTAACTATATAATGATGAAATGATCACAATGTAAATGTGTCTGATTCAATGACAATTGAATATGTAATGCATCCTAGGAGAGATTGTGATGTTACACATACACTGCTCATATAAAATCCTGGGAGTTTATATGCATGTGTTCATGTGTGTTAGCATACAGAGGGGCACCTGACACCCACTGTGGAGTATGTGATGTGTTGGCAACTTATTTATTATAGTTAATATGTGAACTGAAGATCCTTTTTTAATTTATTTATCAGCATAGCACCACTCTTGTTCATTCTTGTACAGAAAGAAATAGAAGTTCCCAGTCTGTTTCTGTGGGGTGATCTTTAGCCCGTTCAAGGGATCAAACACTTATTAACTGAGAGGAATGCAAACAAGCCAGACCTTAAAGGCTAGACACAGTAGAAAAGCAGAAAAAGGGAGGGATATATCCGTCAATTACAACCTTGACTACAAACAACAAAACTCATTCGGTGAATATGCTGGAACATTCTAGAAAAAGGCAAAGCTATTAAGGGGGGGATATTTGACGTCAGACTGAGTAGCGTGTTGCCTTAGTCAACTTTGCATTTTTCAGTTTATTTACTGTGTATTATCAGATCTAAGCGTAAATTGTTATTTTTAAGCACTCCATGCTAATTGCGCGCACACAAACAGACGCACGCACGCATACATACAAATATTTGAAGAAGCGCACGGCCATTGGTGACTATACTGTGGAGTATTTTTTTTTTTAATTAAAGTTTGCTATATGCATCTAATTCATAGATTAGATACCCCTCAGCAGTAGCATTTAACATATGAACTGAAGTATACTAATTTGTCTGGCAAAATGAACCGATCCTGGACACCGTGACAGTAGGCAGCTTTGTCTGCTCTTAAGCAGAAGAACTGATTATAACTAGCATATTTTCCCTTAGTGCTAGGGTGTCCAATCGTATCCACATGGCATCAGTGTTGCCAGATTGTGCGGGTTACCTCCCAATTGGGCTCCTTTTGGTGACGTCTTACCGGGAAAAAAATGCATACAGTAAGGGAGATATTGGCAAAATTTCACCTGTAGTAAGTCAGTCTGGCCACTAGGAAGGCACTACAACCTTTGGGACATGAAAAAAAATCCTTTCGGTGAATTACAGTATTTTTTTTCTAAGAATAATAATCTATTGTATGTACAGTAAGGGAGATAGTGCCAAAATTTCACCTGTAGTAAGTCAGTCTTTTAACTACAAATTTACTACAACCTTTGGAACATGACTAACCCCATTTTGATGAATTTCTGTATTTTTTTCTCTAAAAATATTTGTGTACTGTACATACATTAGGGGAGGTATTGTCTAAGGCGACATATTTGCTAAATATTTTTTTCAGTCAGTTCGCCCACAAGTCATTTAGTATGGCTTTGTAAACATAATTTGTATTAATTATTGGACTTCGTTTTGTAGTGAGAGTTACATTTGCAAACGGTCCCTAAAACAGACTAGGCGAATACCCGGCTAATATCGAACCTAAAACTAACTTTACCGCGCTTTGGGCGGGTTCATAAAATTTGGGCTGGTTTTTGATGCAACTGGCGGATTTTTATTTTTGACTATAAACATAATATTTTATTAATTTTCCATTCAAACGAATTTTACAATAAAGTATAATATGTAATTTTGGCGTTTTGATAATATGGTTCAGTTTAGCCAATAAGGTTCAGGAGAGTCCTGTCCAATCAGTCTTCAATCTTGATTGGCGGGTTGTTGTAATCCTTGTACTCGTTAAGCCAATATCACAAAGTTATTAGCAAAGCTGTAAGTGTTTTTATCATCATCATGCCCAAGTGGGGTAAATATTAAAAGTCCTACCGAAAAGAATGGGAGAGCGACCTATAACATTTCAAGAGACGTTCTTATCAGTTTTTCGAAGATTCTCTGCATGAAGTCCCTATAAAAAGGTAAGCGTGTTTATACGCTATTATACTGCTATAAAATTCTGATGTCATGTTTGATAATTAAATAAAACGTATACGGGTAGCGAACATATTGTGTATGTGTGTGTGTAAATACCAAAAACAACCCATTTGTTTTGGGTTTTCTGTTTGTTATTGTATTGGTTATCACAGTATGCATTTTGGGCTGGTATTTTTTTTAATGGGCGGGTTTTACGCTGTAGTTGGGCTGGAAATCTTCCAGTCCAATCTGGCAACACTGCATGGTATCCGTGAATGCAGGTTGTCACTCCAACCAAAAAGGAACCACGCCACATAATGAATCAGTTGATCTTGCGTTGATCTCCACTCCAGGCCATTGTGGGTGGATAAGATTGGACACCTTTGATTTGAAGTAAAAGGTCAATCTAGGCTCAGTGATTTCCATCAACGCAAGTTCAAGTGGAACTTTGTTTTTTATCTGGCTAATGGATGATCATGCATATGCAAACGAGATATAAGCATCCCTCGAGAGGCGTAAAGATATAGTGAAATATAACCAGCGAATAAGAGAGCCGCTCTTTACACTGAAGCAGAAAGATGATCATTAAATCATACGATGGATATATATAATACACTGTTGGGTGCACAACGTATCTTTTCTTTGTGCTCCAACTGTTATGAACTTTTCAATGAGAAGCGAGGTTGCTTTAAAGCGCATCATTCTACGCTGGAGATGCGCATACGCCATTTGTGCCGCGCTGTATTGGTACCTTTCATGCTACAATAGCTTTGCGCAATAAATAGCTTCGTATCCATCAAATCGTTCGCTCTATTTTATATATTTTTCCCACTAAATGTTTAGTTTTTAGTAAATTATTGTTTGACTCAAGATTTTCTCCAGAATTACTGTTAAAGTTGTTGCTGAATTATTCAGTTAGCCTAGTTTATATGTTTTGTCATAGGCAAAACATAAAAAAAAAAAAAAAATAGTCATAAAAAAAATAAATAAAATTATAATAAATTGGTGTGCAGTAGTTTATTTATAAGGAAACAATGAATTAGTAGTGGGTTGTGTAACAAATAAAAGCCTATTCATTTGATCATCAGTTCAACACAAAAAGGTAGAGACATTCTAAAATAAACAAGAAAAAACAGCCCTACTATTGGTGTAAGCCACTGTGCAGAAACTGTGTATTAAAATCAGATCAGTAAATAAAATTGTTAAGAGACTGTAGTGAGTGCATACTGTGTAGGGACCTGTATGCACCTGAGCTCTTAGGTATTTTAGTGCTGTGCTGTCTGTATTTAACATACGTTTGGAGAGGTTGGCAGCATTTGACAAGATTGCGTGTTGTTTTAGTGTAGAGGACGGAGAACATTGACACCTGTAGCTGGGAAAAAGATATAGAACTTAAATTTTCTTTGCCCCTTTTGAAGTTCAAAAATCTTGTATCTAAGACAACCACTAATGAGATAAAACAGTACTGGATCATAGTTGTGGGTCTAATGATGTTACAAAAGTCAATAAGAGATACAGTTCCCCTTTCGATTGCGTGGAAGTGAAAGAAACAGTTCAATGTAGTAGAACCAGCAGAATCTATACTTGATCCTAAGGAAAAGAGGTTGTTCAAGTATGTTTTAATTTTATGGTCTTTGAAACAAATTCTTGATTGTCATACAGTCTTGGTTCAGGCTAGCAATATGAATACCCAAGACTAACAGAAACAGCACAATGAACAAAGGATTTCTTTGCAGGTATAGAAATCAACCTTTGCCTATTTAAAGGAAAATTAGTTGTTATCTAAGCACTCTACTGTATGCTGATGAATTTGAAATTTGTAACCCACTGGATACATCAGCTGAAATATAAAAATTTGCGGTAACCACTGGATTCTGGGTAAAAGTAATGATCTGAAGTGCTTTGACTATGACAGTGTTAAAATGTGATGAATAATCTTGTTATTTTAGAGCAGAGTGGGATTTCTGTATCAAACATGGCAAAAACCAAAATTTAGTTTGCTGACCTTGGACATAGTGTTGCTAGATTTGTTGAAAGTTTCACTGGGTCTTAGATTTGTAGATTTTGCACAGCTGCAAAAAAAAAAAAAGTTTCTCTCTACAGAACTGAGAAGTGGAGCTTTTTATCTGAGAACCAAAAATTTCATGAAGTACATCTAAGAATCCTTTATGAAAATGGACTGCCAAACAATTATAGTGTAAAGCAACAATGTGCTTTGTCAAAACACCAGTCACATTTTGATGTGACGACTGGGCTCCTAGCAGATTTAGTCTAAAATCATTTGGAAGGCATTGTCCCTGTTTTCACTGTTTCTTGTTGTATTTATTTCAAAAAGAACTTCACCTTACTCACGTTGAATGGGGCAATAACTTCTTTCAGTTTTAAGTGAATGGACAAACCATATAGATCTTATGCCCTTAAGTTTAAATCCACAAAAACTATTGGGGGAACTTCCCATGAACATTGGAATCTACTCCAATTTTTTGCCATTGTATTTTGGGCAGGAAGTTCCCTATGAAGATTCAGCTTGGCAGCTCTTAATAGATTGTGAAGGATATTGTTGATCTAGTTGTTTAATTAGACTTCAAGAAGTTTTCCTTGTTTGTGACTTCAAACCTAAATAACATTTCTTGAAACACTACCCCCATTTGATCTGTCAGTTTGGACTAATTGTTGCTCTATGGATTATGCATTTTGAAGCACAGCTTTTTAAATTAAGTTACAAGAAAAATCAGGGGATTCTAAAAAAAAAAAAAAAACTTTCCTTTCACTTTCAGAGAGACAGCATCAGATTGCACGCCACTTGCACACATGTATGTTTTCCAGGCCTCCAGTAGAAGTGTCAAATGTTTCCATTATTCACACTGATGCCCTTGACAAGGGAATTGCTATTGCTTTGAGGCACACATTTTTAAACTTGGACACTGTGACGCTAGCTAGGAATGTTGCATATGACAGTTTTGTGGAATAATCTTAATTCATGGATCTGATGGGAGACTGACAGTGTTTTATGAAATCATCCAGAAGGTGGCACCCTTTTTGTGTTGCAAACCTGCAAGAAACCTGCAAGAGAGATTGATCCCATTGCTGAATCTCAGTGGGTGGTATATTGAACACTACATAGCCTGTAATCTTGAAACATCAAAAAACTGATAGTCCTAGTTACATATACAATATTAAGGTAAATATTTTCCACAATTTTAATATTTAGTTAGATTATTTGCCACAGCTTTTTTACTTGTGTATGCATTTTAGCACAAACACATTTTCAGCAAAAGAATGAAAAATTAAATTAACATGCGTGCGCACACACACACACACACACACACACACACACACACACACTTTGTCCCACACAGTGATCAGCATGCAGAAAAACAGAACACAGCAATTGAACATAGCCTGCCTGAATAGCCCATATAATAATGTCCTTTGCATGATCTTTCTTTTATTTATTAAGGTGAAAGCAAGTAAGATGCCCTAAATAGACTACATACTAAAGGTGTTGGGTTGTGAGTTAAGGAGCCTCCAAATAAAAAAAAATTAAGTGGGGATTGAACAGATCTCAGTATGTGAACTTATTTAATGTTGCAACATTTTACTATAAAGACCCTTTTTTGCTCACTCAAGCCGCATGAAAACATAAAACCTTTTGAGATCTATTTCAAATCCCAGTGTGCTTTTTTTTTTTTTTTTTTCTTTTTTTTTTTTAAAGTTTTAAGTGAAATATCATCAATTTCAAAGGGGGGTAAGTTGGTTATGTGGTGGCACTTGCTCTTTTCTGATTGGCAGGATGGCACATGCAGTCAGTATTTGTGAAGCCCATTCTGGTGATACTCATAAGCATCAAAGAAGTATTCCTTGAAAATGCCAAAGGTCATGTTGAACCTGACCCAGGTTTGACTAAGGACCACATTGAATCAGCTCTGTGGTCTTGTCTGAAGGTCAGGATAGGGGGTTAACAAAAACCTCTGGCATACTTAACCCGTCTCAGAAACAACAGGCCATTAAATAGCGCCTTCATAGAAGAAAATTGTACAAATTTTGTTGTCACAATCTATACTTTTAAAGTGTTCTGTACTATTCCCAGTTTAATTTATATTCCTCTAAGCGCTGACACAACACAGACTCCAAAAAAAGTCACGCACTGAGTCAGGCCGTTTGACATCCGAGCTTGTGATCATACATTCATGAACACAAGTCAGTGGACAGTGTCACACAAGTCACCTATACAGTAGGACTGTCATTTTAACATTAATATTAATGTTTAATGTGCGGCTCAAGACGTTTACGGCTCTAGGCTCTAGGAGATTCCATCTTTTTTGCAAGTAGGTACCAGGAAAAGCTATGGGAATTTTGTCAATCCCTAAAACTCTTTCTCTGTGAAGTGCTCTTACAATTTGCACACAGATATCCACAGGATTACAAAGAAATGTAGTAGCAATTGCAACAGACACTAAGTTAAATTAGTTGCATCACGTCTGTCACTTGGCTCACAGCTGGTATGTCTAGTTTTGGTTTGAGATGTCAAGATGTGGTTAAAAAGGTGAGACAGTGTCATTGTGCCTAAAACTGAGCGATGGCATTAACAAAAACTGAAACTTAACTGGTTAGCCACCTAAGCCAGCTTCATGGTATAAATTAATAAGCACACTGAAAATAGTTGAGACCATGGGTATAGATTTGATTTTTTCCCCCATATGTTTTGTATTTCTCCATGTATTCTGTAAAGGACAGAATGTTTCTGTAAATATCTGAATTAATTCTGAGATGCATTATCAATAAAGATTATCAATAAAGCCCATGCCATGCAAGCCTTGCAAACCTTGTGAAGGTTGTTGATGTCAGTGACTTTTTTTTGTTTTGTTTTTTGTTTTTCTTTACAGCTGTTAGTCATCAACTGCTGTTGTTTTCCTTGGCCAACCTGTTAGTACTTTAGTGGATTCTTTCTTTTTCATGACATTTATTAATTGTTGTATTATGATCATTTTCCTCTCTTTTCTCATCTTCAAAATGGCAACAGAAATGTTATCAACATTTCCTGACCAATCATAATTGAGATTTTACTGGTGCTGTGGACTGAATACACCAGTGTTAATTTTGTTAACGAAGACGATGACGAAAAATATTCATTAACGATCATTTTTTCTGTGAGTGAGACGAGACTAAGACGAAACGAATATCTGATGATAAAAACTATGACAAAATTTAAGACGTTTTTTTTTTTTAACGAGACGTGACTGGACTAAAATGCTTTTTTTTTTCTTTTTTTTTTTTCTTTTTTTTTTTTTTTTAGTAGTATCTGACATTCAAAATAAATTATCTCTTTGTATCGGCTGTCTTTAAAAATGTGCGTCCCTGTCACTGGACTGGATAAGGGGCATTTGCATCTCACATTTAGCGGGTAGGCTAAATAAACTCCAACTGGCCTGGCAAGCTGCAATGGCTTCAGCACCTGAAGCTTTAGGAAGAAAACAAAGAACTGATGTATGGAAGCGTTTCTGTTATAATTCCTCTGGGAAAAAAAAACGGCGAGAAGCCCTGTGGCTGTAAAATAGGCGGAGAGAATTCTATCTTAAGAGGCATCTGAAGGCGCGTCACCCTGCTATTTATGCAACTTCTGTCACGGAAAGTCAACTATTTAGTCTTATTTAAGTACTTTTACTTAATGTTAGGTAAGTTTTACTGGATGTGTCCACAGGGAAATTCGCTAGCAAGTTTTACGTTTTAGCTTTTTGTTAACTAACGTCAGATAGCTAACCTTACTGCATAGTTCTGAACCAGACTTTCATAAATGTACAATGCTTAATTATATATTGTTCTATATACAGAACTGCGACATTCAGTTCTGTTTCTAATGAAATCTGTATCACATGCTGTAGCAAGATTATTTAGGCCATAGCCTATTGTACTAACTTAATTAGGCCATAGCCTGTTGTACTAACTCAATAGCATGCAGATAGCAAGCTGTTTCTAAAATGACAGATGGATTTGGATGTTTAAGTTATTGCCCATGTACATATGCTGAAGGCTGAAATGCACTACATGAGTTGACAGATTTCATAAAAATTTTATTTTGCTTCCAAATGTACACCCTTAATAGTTATTATACAATAAATACTGTTGACAGACAAAGGTATGTTAGTAATGTATGTTCAGCTGCTTTTGAACATCTGTCTATTTATTGCACATTTATTTGAAGTTTCAGAAAATAAATGCTGTTTTTCCATAACAGCTAAAGAAAACATTTTTGGTTTTTACTTGATACTTGAACTATAGAGCACTTTTACCTATCCTTAATGTTGGTCCTACCTTATAAATTAGCAAGGGCAGCACAGCAGGCTGAGATCCAACTAAGAAAAAGGGATATGTAGAGTTGCACAAGTGCTAAGAGTGCAGTGTAAATATAGCTTGTTATCTTGATTCAAATTTTTCATAAGCTTAATTGGCCTAAAGAGAGAAAAATTATAATGACTATTTTTGTTTAAATACTACATAGAAAATTAACAAAATTAAAGCTGGTAACTGCAGTCTGACTAAAACTAATGACTAAAACTTGACAAAAATGCAACGACTTTTTGTCAATTAAAACTATAAAAGACAAAAATGACTAAAATGTGACTAAGACTAATAGCCATTTTCGTCTGAAGATTAAGACTAAATCAAAAATGGCTGTCAAAATTAACGCTGGAATACACTTAATAGCTTTATGTATATACACCAAAACATTAAAACCTGGAATTACATCTGTCAGTGTGATTGTGATTTATTTAAATGTGACGTTTTCCCGTTTCACCATTGTTGAGCAACAAGACTAAAGTTGTTTTTCAGTTTCAGAGTTTTTCAGGTCAGGGAGGCTTGTAGTTTTCAGAAATGTATAAAGGAAAAAGGTCAGGACACACTTGCTACATGCTCTTATAATTATAAGCTTTTTATCTGTCATAACTTATTTTATGTACTTATTCATAGATACATATAGACAGTAGAGAACTGGCCTTGACTTCCATTAGGCATACACAATATTCATGTTTGATTAAAGTAAGACAGTGGTATTGACATTTTCATGACACTATATAATTTTTTAAAGGTTTTGATTGCATATTAGTTTATGCCGTTTATAATCAATGAACAATGGGTTTGTACTTTTTGTATCTTTAAACTAAAGTAGACAATTAAGAAGACACGTTTTGTGACCTTATGTTTTTTCTGCCTTAATTTAATTCCAGGTGTCATTGGGCATCAAGGCAGGATACACCCTGGACAGACTGCCAACCCATCACAGGGCACACACACACTCATTCACTCATGCAATCACACACTATGGGCAATTTAGAGACTCCAATCAGCCTAGAAAAAAAATGTCTTTGGACTGTGGGAGGAAACCTACCAAGCATGGGGAGAACATGCAAACTCCACACAGTGAGTAGGAGCAAGAGTGAGACTCCAACCCAGGACGCTGGAGGTGTGAGGCGAACGTGCTAACCACTAAGCCACCATGCCACCTTTTAAGTCCAGGTTGTTATGTTATTTTGATTTTTTTTTTTAAATAATAAGTTCTCAAGGTGTACTAGTCTCTGTGGTTTTATCATTGTTGTTTAAGATATGGGGATTTTTGGAACTTCATGTATTGAAGATGTAGTTAGAATATGACCGATATTGGTCACACATCATAAATTACACTTTATTTTAGATTATTTGGAATATAAAGGTGGTTTAACAATGTATTAATATTCATAGCAAAATATAACAAGTGTATGATTGGTAAATGAAATGGACAAAGCACAACCAACGTGGATCGTATTTGAGTTATGAGTTATGTTTCAGTTAGGAAACAAAGCATTGTTTCATGTGATCAGGTTTTACTAGCACTAATGCTGAGGCAATACACTTCCCACTGCAAATACTTTTTTCTTGCTTTTCAATTCACATTATGTCACTAATCTAAACAGCCATTCATGAGTTGAGGTTGGTTTGTTTGATCGGGGAAAACACAAAAATGTGCCAGACGGGGGTACTTCGGGCCAGGGTGGGAAACTGATTTTCATACATCAACAACGAATGATTGTACTATGCTGCCCTCTTGTGGAAAAGCTACACAATTGTAACTGAAATTGGGACACACTAGGACCCAGGGGTGGAGAGTTTTTGAAAACGGCTGCGACAGATCTTCAACCGGAACGGGAACACGGGCTCATAGTTTAATAAGCTGTGAAGATGGCTGCAAACGGCATTCAGTCGGCGACTGTTCAGATAGATTTTATTAATGAATTACTGAGGTAAGTGAGATAAGTGGCTGTTTTGTTTATTCACATTTGAGCCTTTCCTTGTAAATATTTCAAACAAATATGCACAGCACGTGGTCTTAGTAACTGGGCTTAGTGAGAGTTTAGTCAGTGAGAGGCTTATTTGGCGTTCACGGTCGGCCACCTGTTTAAGGCATTTTAAAAATAAATATTTATCACCTATTTCACAATACGTAACAAGTATCACATCTCAAGGTTTATACTCCTTTATAAAATATATAGTAAATAATCCTCATTTTCATACAACTAGCTTTTTTTATTCTAAAGTAAGGTGGTCTGTTTTAATTGGGTATTGTATATCAGACACTTTATCAATGATTTTTAGGTTTGACTGCAATGTAAATGTTTAAGCATGATTTTGATATTACAAATATCTACATAAACCATCAAGCTGCGGTGACAATTACATTCTAGTCCATTAGTATTTTGCACAGTGGTACAGTTTATTTTGCCGTCTGGAACCCATGCTTTGCCAGGCCTTTCCTGCAGCTGCTTACAGTCTTTCTGCCTTCAGCTTTGTGGTCAGTAAACTAAAAGCATGCTCAGTTTGGTTGAGGTGTTTAGGATCATGGTCTGTACTGTGAAGTGCAATAGCTTTGCAGCATATTACTGAATCTGAGCACAAAGTGTACCTCTATATGCTTCACATTTCATCCTACTGCTATCAGCAGTCACATTAATAAACAGTGATGCAGTTCCACTGGCAGTGTGGAGATAGAGGGCCATAGACATTAAGATATCTTATACTTGACAACAATCCTTGAAATTTTCTTATGCATCCTGTGTGAATAGTTTGATAGTTATGACTTAAGGAACCTGAGTGTTCAGTAGGTGTATATTGCTCATGTACACTAGAAATTGCAAGATCAAATTAACCCCACCTCTCTGCCTTTGTTCTTTGTTGGAGATTCTCTTTTGAGATTCTGGTCCATGTTCATATCAAACAATTCTTGCAGATTTCTCAGGTGTACTTTCATTCTGCATATCTCCTATTTTACCACATCGTGATCGGATTCAGTTCCGGTGATTGGGAAGGCCACAAAAGAACACTGAACTCATCGAAATTATTATGAAACCAGTTTGAGGTGACTTGCTTTGTGACATGATGTTTTATTATGCTAGAATAAGCCATTAAAAATGGGTAAATTGTGGTCATGAAAGCATGCATGGGGTTACCAACAATATTGCATTCAAGCAATGATTAGTATAAATGGGCCCAAAGTGTGCCAGTAACACATTCCCCAAATCGTCTTGTTCATTAAAACTGTGTTGCATTGTACATGTAAAATAAATACTGTACAGGCATGCTCTCTGTGCACTACTGTGTTGTAGTATATTGTACAGTCTGTTTTGTGCTGTTTGTACACCACATTCACTTTATGTGGAACTGTGTGATTTTACATAGTCTTTTAGTTATTTTATGTAGCTCTGTGGGTTTATGTAGCACCATGGACCTGGAATAATGTTTCATTTCACTGTGTACTACACTAGCTATATATGCTTGAAATAACAATAAAAACTTCTTGGCTTGACTTGAACATGACAAAGTTTTGATGTGTTTTCATAAAAAAAAAAAATGAAGCAAAATCTATACCTTCTGTGACTTTAAAGATGAACATCGACTATTTTGGATAGTTGAAGTGAAAGCATTTTTGTTAAAGCTTTCCATATTGTCAGGATATCTGAGTTGTAAGATTTCCACTTCTGACCTTCAGAATAAAGCTATTTTTTCAGCAGTACTGGTTACTGTTTGACTATTACATGAAGTGCACTCTGTTTAAAAAGGGTGCAAGCACTGAAGGTGCTGGAATATTATTGAGAATCTTATTGCTTATACCACTGTTGGATTTTTAAAAAAAAATCTTTTATAGCCATGTTGGAATGAGTAGGATCTTTCTCTTTTTATTAGGGATTTAAGCATGATTATGCATTGAGCACTGAGCCATAATCACACAGGTTTCTCTTGACAAAATACAATAGTGTCTTTATTGTATTTTGCCAAAAACCTGCCACTTGGTGCACTAATTGCAGACATGTTTGAACCCTGTTATTCATGGAACCATTCTTGGTAATTTATAGAGGTCGACCGATGTATCGGTTTTGCCGATTAATCGGCACCGATAGTTGATTCCCGGAACTATCGGTAAAAACCCACGCCGATAGTTCTTCCGGGTTGCGTCCGCTGCTGGAGCGGTTGAGAACGGTGTGTTGTCATTATGCAGTGCGAGAGCCAACATATCTGTGGCGAGAGCGCCCTCTAGAGGCGAAAATCACTGACAGCACGTGCATTTGTTTTGACACGTGATACTGCGCGCTGTGTTTTCATGATGCAGTACTGTTTTGGTTTTTTTTGTCTTTTTGTAATAAAGTTCAGTACTATTTTAAATGGACTTATGTTTTTATTTAATTTTTTTTTAAATCCAGTATCCATTTTAAAAACTATAGGTTAATTAATCGGTTATCGGCAAGTATGGTCCAACCTAGCTATCGGTATCTGTAAAATTCAATATCGGTCGACCTCTAGTAATTTATGTTAATTTGATTTTTATTTGACTGATGTTTTTTGTTTACCAGTAATAAACATGAAATTCTAGCCCTGTGCAGTGAACTATATAATTGAATTTAACATTGGATTGGAGTCATTGGAGTTCCTTTGCCTGGTTGTGACGAGAATAAACCTAGGAGTCAACTGTGTCAACTTTCTATTTTTTTTCCACTACAGTGCTATACACATAAAAATTGTAAAGTAAGCCAGAGTAAGAGGCCAGACAAATAGGCCCTGAGCATGCAGTCAGTGATAGAAATAAAACATTCACCAGAAATAAGGGAAATATGTTATATAACTTGTTTCAATCTAGTATAATAAAAAATTCTGTAAACTGTTACTGAAACATACTAGATCTTGCAACACACAAAAGTAAATAATTTTTTTTATTTATTTTTACATTTGTTACAAGTTCCTAGTTTGTTCATATAAAGTCTTGCAGCATTTTGTTTATTTATTTTTACTGTCCCATGTTTTCCCTTACAGTTCATCAGAACTACTTCAAAGTCGGAGCCGAAATCATAAGATTCCTGTGAGGGGTCAAAAAGAGTTTTTACCAAACGACTCTGAGCAGCAAAAGGCATGTCTGCAGAATGCACTTGATGAGCACTGGATGCTTGTGACAGAGGAACGAGTGGAGCGAGTGTGAGTGGCAGAGAATTCACAGTTTGTTCAACACAAAAACACTGGCAAACAAGTTTTAGCATATGTTCTAAATTTCAGTTTGCAGTAATCCATGTCATTTGACATTTCTAGTAGGGTGACTGCAGAGTCCCACTTACACTATATTGCCAAAGGTTTTGGGACACCCCTCCAAGTCAATTCAGGAGTTGTTTTTCAGGGGTTTGGCTTGGCCCCTTAGTTCCAGTGAAAGGAACTCTTAATGCTTCAGTATACTAAGACATTTTGGACAATTTCATGCTTTGTGGAGCATTCATGCTACCTCCATCAGACTACAACAGTTTCCTCCCTGAGGCTGTCAGAATTCTCAACACACTTTCCAAAAATGTTATTGTGTTGCTCCATGGTCCTGGGGAAGTGATATTTGGTTCCAGGGTATACAGGTTATATTGAGAAATGACAATAAGAACCACTTGAATTTACTTGATCATGGTGAAAGAAACCAATAGACCAGCTGTGTTACTGATACCCAGTGCTGTTATTCCACTGATGCAGAGCTAAATATAAAATTGTGTTTTTGTGTAATTTATTCTTGGTTCATTTATTCTTTTCTGTCATGTGTAGCGGGAACCTTGTGAATGCAGAATGGATCCCTGAGGAAAAGCTGGTGAAGCTAAAGTCTCCAGCTGTAAGTTCCCCTATACAATAATTGCTTTTGTAAAGTAATTAAGTTACTGTTAATTCATGCTTTGGTTCTGTTAATTGAGACAATATCTTGTAACTCACTTTTCAATGTTCCTTATTTAAATTAATTTAAAATGGTTTGGGGAAACTATGGATGTGGTATTTTTCTGCAAGGTAATGACACCATCTGTAAACTCTAAAATTCTGTTGCAGGGAAAATTTTGGCAGACAATGGGATTTTCTGAGCAAGGAAAGCAGTGCTTGTTTCCAGAGGAGGCTCTTTACCTCATGGAATGTGTAAGTACTTACTCATTATGTTGATGATAATGACTGAAAGCTAGATGAGCCCCTTACGCAATTTTATTCTTTTGAATTTGTTAAATGTTTTATGTTCATGTTATGGAATGTTGATCTCTTATTAAATATAACAGGGCAATGTTCAAGTGTTCTACCAGGATCTTCCTCTCTCCCTCCAAGAGGGCTATGAAAGTTTCCTTTCTGCTGAAACTGTGACTTTACATCAGTACCAGGTTGGTTGTAATTCACATTTGGTGGATTCTTCTTTTGGCATTGGTAGACCACACATCACAGAGCTGTATTTTTTTTTTTCTTTTGTCTTTTAAAGTTTGCCTTAAAAAACTCTTAAACTTACTTGGAGACTCAATAAATGTCTGTCATAGAAGAGACAGCATTTTAGATGCTTAAGGAAAACTAACTTTTTTATTTAGCTAAAAATTAAATATGGAAAAAATGAGTATTAATATTTATACATTTAATTTATATAATAATTAATTAAAATAATTTATAAACAAAATAATTATAATATTAATAATTTTATATATATATATATATATATATATATATATATATCATTGTTCAGAGAGTTCATAATAAGAATATAAGAAATAAACTGTTGCTCTGATCTTGTCCTGGAATCCTGTAGGTGTACCTTGCCCATTGGATCTAATCTTTTCCACAATACCTCTGACCATCTCACAAAACCTCCTCCCCTTCACTACATTCACCAGTAGCCCCATTATATTTCGTCATGTACCAACTACATTCAAAAGATCAAGAGTTATTTTGCTGAAGAAACCCACTCTGAATCCCTCAAACATCAGCAAATACTGATCAGTGTCTCTGCTGATCTTTCTATAATACTCGAATGTACTTGACAAACAGCTCTCTCTCCCTCTCTTTCTCAAAAAAACAACCTCCCAGATCCTAACCAACATCTATCAAATTATTATTACTCCTAATCCCCCTTATCCTTTCAGCAGCATTTCTTCAGTAAAAAACAGGACTCTCTTGTCCATCCTCATAAGTCTTGGAATTTGTGGCATAGCATAGGAGTGGATTGCTTCCTATCTGGAAGGTAAATCTATCAAGTTACATGGAGGGAATCCAATTCTGACTCTTGAAAAATTGCACTGCTGTTCATCCTGCTCATTCCTCCCCATTATAGTATTTTATCACCCTTTACAACTAGGCTCACTTCCAGTCACATCGTTCAAACCTGGGTAACTATGGGCAATCTGCTGTCGTTTTCCTCTCACATTGCTAATCTAACACACTCATGTTGATATGTTTTGCATCAGCAGAAGGTTTCATCCATTTCTATACACAAACGATTTAATGGTCCCACTAGATAAGGGCATCTGCTAAAAAAATTACCTGTGTGCCAGAAATATTTTGGAGCTTCCCTTCACACCCTTAAGTGACGTAATACTTGCTGTTGATTTTTGTAACTGCTCTTCTACTTTTTTACACCTCAGTGCCTCATATGACATTGTCATAATATCCTTGTTGAATTCTTTGACATATGGTTAAGATGTGGAAAGCTAACAGTTTCTTCTAAACTGGATGACTAACAGCTTTCTTTTTTTACACAATTCAAAAAAGTAAAGGGAACACTTGCATCACACATATCCGTTAATGAATTTTTGATGTTCTTTAAATAAATATTTTGAATAATTAAAGTATATACATACCCATGTATGGAGGTCTGTGCATCCCTCTAAGGATATTGCTCCCCATACTATCAATGACACGCTGTCAAACAGGTCATGCTGGCTGTTTCTCATGGCATTTCCAGACTCTTTCATGTCTGTCACAATTTGTTCAGTGTGAACCTGCTCTTATTCTTTGTCTAATACTAGATCCATATTAAAGTATTGCTGTTTTTGATTTTTAAAGCTATTAAGAAAACAGCTGGCCCAGACAACACCCACAGAAAGGCTCTTAAAAACCGTTAGCTGATGTCTTTGCAGATGTATTTGATCTGTCCCTCATACAAGACTCAATTTTCACCTGCTTGAGGGGAACCACCATCATGTCACTGACAAAAAATAATACCGCAACCTGTCTCAACGTCTGCCAGCCCATTGCACCGTCACACCAGACACACTCGATCCTCTCCAGTTTTCATACAGACCGGGTCTTCAGAGGATGTTGTCAGCACAATACATGCCATTTTCACACACCTAGGGAATAAGCTATGTTTGAATGCTGTTTTTACCTACAGCTCAGCTTTCAACACAGTGATCCCATCAATATTCACCATACAAGCTTTCAGCCTTTTCACCCTCCCTCTGCAGCTGGATTCTAGACTTAACAAAACAAAGGAGATGATTGTTTTATTCTGGGTAGGAGATTTCAAACCCTTCAGTGTTTGTAGCGTTGACATTTGCTATTTGTGGAGAATCCTTTGTTGCTGCAAACATCTGGCTTTGATGTTGAGTAATCATTGATTCAGGATTAAAATCTGGGTTGTTTGAGAAAACTGATAACCAGCATTATGAAACCTATTAACCAGGTTGTATTTGTGTGGTTTTGTCAACTCAAAACTTGCTTGGAACTCTAAGTTTGCTTCTTGAAACAGGCCTCTAAAGAAATCCCAAAATATGTCAAGCAGACTCTTCAGCAGCTTTTACAGGTGTTCAATCATGAGCATTCTCAGCAGCTTTTACAGGTGTTCAATCATGAGCATCCTCACCAGCTCCATGACAGTCTGGTATAAGGAAGCTGCACGGCTCAGGACTGTAAGGCTCTACAACAACCATTTCCACAACAGCCTTACCAATGCTAGAGAGCCTTTACCAGGCCATGGTTACGGTGGCCAAGAAATGCAAATCAAAATAACAAATCCTCTGACTCTTTTCTTGTCAATAGGTGTTCAGTCATCTAAAAAGACTAGGTTATGTGGTAAACCGATATGATACTAGGTAACTATACATACACATTTTCCCCATTGTCATATGATTTATACTGTAAAGTATATTTTCCTTGAAATATATTGTCTTCTTTATATAGACAACAGATGAATCTGCCCCTATCCAACAACAAACTAAGCAAGCAGCTGAAGAGGAAATGGAACCAGAGTCCCGGGTATACATAGCCACCCATTTGCCAATGTCTGCTCAGTGATGCATCTTATTCATTCATCTTATTTATTTTGTCTACCTAAATCCTTACACAAATTTGCCACTTGTAGACAGAAGAATCTTGTGGAGTATCTAAATCATATGGGTTTTAAATATGAAATGGGCCTTTTCATGTGATTTAAGGTTAATTTAATAATATGCTTTTTTATTTTGTGGAATTTGTGGGTTCCTTTTATATATCTCTTTATACATTATGATTCTACTTTTCTTTAGACTGTGTAATAAGAAAAGCAGTGCATCTTCAGAGGTATCCACAGGACAACATGAAGGTGAAATTAATACCAATGTCCCATGCAGCAGCTTGGAAGCTCCCGGCCAACTAGAAACACAAAAAGCCTCCCAGGGTGAGATATTAAAGTTTGATCCAGAATCAAAAAGAGCTCCAGGGAGGAACTGGTGGACAAATATACCAAGCAAACCCCAGCCTGATTCGTTCCAGCCTTCAATATGGTACTGGGACTTCAGCTGCATCTCTTTTCCAGACCTGGGCTCATATAATGCCAGCTGTGCTTGCCTGCCCCCTCCTGATCCCAGCTTGCTCCCTGGTGCACTGCAGGTACCAGAGTGCCACATGGCCAACTGGCACAGAAATATCAATCTGAAGCAGGAACACTGGTCCAAGCAAGAACGGCAAAGGGAGCAAAACCGACACAGATGCAACATTAATGATGATCAAAGTGTGCGTCAGTGCAGGAACTGGGTCGAGTACTTGGAGCTGGTGGAGAAAAGACGAAGCCAGCAGCACAATAGAAAGCCCACAAACTTCAGGGAACTGGAGGTTTTGCCTCTTGCTCAGCCCAGAAAATGTAGCTCACATCGTAAGTGTTTAATTTGAAATGCCAGTAATATTAAGGTCCCAATCAGATCAGACGTGTTCTAACATTATCGAGAAATTGAAAATTTTAGATAATCTCTACATGTATCATAGCAGTAATTTGATAGATTCAAAAATAGTCAATTAGCACATGTATATGGTAGATATTAGCATTTGAAATCCCATTGGATCTAACAAAAATGGCATGGTATGTACAGTATGAAGTGAAATATGACTTAACAAGCTATGCCATTTTGTGGATTCCACTTTAGAGAAGTGCATGTTTATAACAAAATGTATTAGGTGTTTGCATTGGCTTTGTGGTGTTTATTAGATGATAGAAGTGTCATTTACAGCTTGATATGACTGCTTACAGAACAAATGAGTGCTTTAATTCAATTTGTAATAAAATAAACAAATTGATTATTAATTTTTTTTATAAAATATCCTAATTTATTTCTTAGTTATTCAAATGCTGCCATGCAATATACTTTGCATTATATAGAAAGGTAATTTTGAGGAAATTGTTTGTTGTTTTTGTAAACAGGTTTTCCTGCTTTGTTTTTCTTCTCATTTCTTTTTTGTGTAGGTGAGCTCCTGGAGCACATCAATATTATTCAATCTTATGATTTGTTGGCAAAAAACTCCAGGTACCTGAAGATAATCATTGAGCTTGACATTGCATTTTACTATAAAAAACATGTACATGTGGCTAGACAGTTGTTTGATGTTTTGCTTCAGCTGCTTGATTTGTATTATTTGGTACATCACTTTAGCCTTTTCCCTCTTAGGTTACCTGGCTTAAAACAATGGAGGATCACCTTTAACCTTTACCAGCCTGACACTGAGTTTAAGAAGAGTTGCCCAGGAAAGCCCTATACCCGTTTGTGTGTTTGCAGGTAAATACAAAAGGAAGACTACCATATTCTATTGCAGACATGATTAGACCCTTTTACCATGTGGCTCACTTCCCAGTTGTTTTTTCCCGCCCTTAACTAAACTTTATAACACTTTGGGCCTTATAATGTATAAATGAGCCTTACCCTCAAATTGAAGCTGAAAGTCTGCATTTGGAGCTCATATTTATTATTTACTTTCAACTCTCAAATACTCTGGTAGACAGCAAAAATAACAGTTTTGTCAATTTGTTTATTAACCTGATTGTATTAATGAATTAATAATGCTGCATGTACCACTTTGAGATGGTGTCTGTTGCAACATTTTAAGTTGCACTTCCAGCAAAAACACTCTGTGTGCCTGCAAAAAACATCAGGCAATTTTCACAACCAGTATGGGAGGCTGGAGGCCTACTCACTGTCCGGCCACGTCAATGGTGCATATTCTGACGCTGATGTCTCCAATTCAGATTCTGCCTCCAGTTTTGTGGTCCCTAAACATATCCTAATATGCTATTGCATTTGGTCAGGGACTATGAATACCACCCATAAAAGTAAAAAACCCTGTCATTTTATATAATTGGCATAAATTAAAGAATATGGAAAAAATAAAGAAAGTGAGCCAACAAAAACCCATAAATTTTGACAAATAAAACCAGTCTATTAATTATGACAATTATTGTATAAACGGGGAAAGGGCTGGTCCACATAGCCTTAAGCCATAATCAAATGCCTTAGCTGATGTAAGACTTTGTGCTAGTCGTGCGTATGAAAGAAAGGGTTTTGAAAAACGTGTGTATGTATAAGTGTGTGTGTGTGTGTGTGTGTGTGTGTGTGTGTGTGTATATACAGTGGGGCAAAAAAGTATTTAGTCAGCCACCAATTGTGCAAGTTCTCCCACTTAAAAAGATGAGAGAGGCCTGTAATTTTCATCATAGGTACACTTCAACTATGAGAGACAGAATGAGAAAAAAAAATCCAGAAAATCACATTGTCTGATTTTTAAAGAATTTATTTGCAAGTTATGGTGGAAAATAAGTATTTGGTCAATAACAAAAGTTCATCTCAATACTTTGTTATATACCCTTTGTTGGCAATGACAGAGGTCAAACGTTTTCTGTAAGTCGCCACAAGGTTTTTACACACTGTTGCTGGTAGTTTGGCCCATTCCTCCATGCAGATCTCCTCTAGAGCAGTGATGTTTTGGGGCTGTCGCTGGGCAACACGGATTTTCAACTCCCTCAAAGATTTTCTATGGGGTAGAGATCTGGAGACTGGCTAGGCCACTCCAGGACCTTGAAATGCTTCTTACGAAGCCACTCCTTCATTGCCCGGGCGGTGTGTTTGGGATCATTGTCATGCTGAAAGACCCAGCCACGTTTCATCTTCAATGCCCTTGCTGATGGAAGGAGGTTTTTACTCAAAATCTCACGATACATGGCCCCATTCATTCTTTCCTTTACACGGATCAGTCGTCCTGGTCCCTTTGCAGAAAAACAGCTCCAAAGCATGATGTTTCCACCCCCATGCTTCACATTAGGTATGGTGTTCTTTGGATGCAACTCAGCATTCTTTCTCCTCCAAACACGACAAGTTTAGTTTTTACCAAAAAGTTCTATTTTGGTTTCATCTGACCATATGACATTCTCCCAATCCTCTTCTGGATCATCCAAATGCTCTCTAGCAAACTTCAGACGGGCCCGGACACGTACTGGCTTAAGCAGGGGACACGTCTGGCACTGCAGGATTTGAGTCCCTGGCGGCGTAGTGTGTTACTGATGGTAGCCTTTGTTACTTCGGTCCCAGCTCTCTGCAGGTCATTCACTAGGTCCCCCCGTGTGATTCTGGGATTTTTGCTCACCGTTCTTGTGATCATTTTGACCCCACGGTGTGAGATCTTGCGTGGAGCCCCAGATCGAGGGAGATTATCAGTGGTCTTGTATGTCTTCCATTTTCAAATAATTGCTCCCACAGTTGATTTCTTCACGCCAAGCTGCTTACCTATTGCAGTTTCAGTCTTCCCAGCCTGGTGCAGGTCTGCAATTTTGCTTCTGGTGTCCTTTGACAGCTCTTTGGTCTTGGCCATAGTGGAGTTTGGAGTCTGGTTGTGGACAGGTGTCTTTTATACTGATAACGAGTTCAAAAAGGTGCCTTTAATACAGGTAACGAGTGGAGGACAGAGGAGCCTCTTAAAGAAGAAGTTACAGGTCTGTGAGAGCCAGAAATCTTGCTTTTTTGTAGGTGACCAAATACTTATTTTCCACCATAATTTGCAAATAAATTCTTTAAAAATCAGACAATGTGATTTTCCGGATTTTTTTTTCTCATTCTGTCTCTCATAGTTGAAGTGTACCTATGATGAAAATTACAGGCCTCTCTCATCTTTTTAAGTGGGAGAACTTGCACAATTGGTGGCTGACTAAATACTTTTTTGCCCCACTGTATGTGTATATGTATGTATGTATGTATGTATGTATGTGTGTGTGTGTGTGTGTGTGTGTGTGTGTGTGTGTGTGTGTGTGTTTTAAATATATATATTTAAAAAAATATGATTGAATGCATAATGTTTGCACCATGCAACTTTTGTTCTTGGCAAAGATTTGTGGTTTTGCTCTGCAACAGTGACTTGAGCATTTGTGTCTCCTTTGAACAGTTTTGATGGGCCAGTACCAAACTTTCATGTCTTGAAGCAGCTGTCCTTGCAAAGTAGCGATGTGTCTATGACATTTGCAGTGGTGGACCATGGAGACATTTCCTTCTACTCCTTCAAGGAATTCATGCTGCCCACTGATGTCTATTAACAGAACTCCCATGTATGACATGAAGAAGCCAGTTGTAACCAACAAAACAGTCCTATTTATTGTGGTCTTAGGGCATTTTTCATTTAATTATATTTCAAAGGCTTATTCATAACACATACTGCATATGTGTATAAGCATTTCAAATAATATTTTGCACAGTAATAGTACTTATAATAACATTCAAGTAAGGTCAGCAAATGTCATTGTATCCTCCATATTTGGAAAAGAATCAGCTGTGGTATCAAGATCCCTGATCCTTGTCATGATTAAGATACAATCTTACTGCTAAAACAAATGTACAACAGAAAAAAGAAGAAAACTTTGTGACCGAGGGTCTGCAGGATAGTAGAGATTACAGGAGGATGGCCAGACTGGTCTATAGATAGACTATAGCTTAAATAATATCACATAACAGGCTCTAATAAATGTTTATAAAAACATGTAATTTACATAAATGTGGAGATTCTTTTATAGAGCTACTTTTAGTGGTTTGTAGTAGCAAATGAAATGCAGCAAATGTGACTTACGAAAAAATGCGTACACACAGTGTGTGTGTATATATATTTATATGTGTGTATATATATTTATATATTATACATACATACACAAGTATAGGTACTTCAGACTCTAAAAATGTGTATTGTAAATGTTGTTTCTTGACGAAACATTGTTCAACATGACGTATAGATAGAATGATAACCTACATGCCCAGAGTAACAGTTGAGTAAAACATATTTTAGGTGACAAGGTTGATTCACATTCCTGTTAAATTAAATAAATTACTGCCACAATTTATAAATCCACAACACAGAGTACTCAGAAGATGCTGTAAAAATAGAAACAAAAAACAGAATAAAATGAAGGTGAAATATCTCTAAAGATTCTGTTAATGAAACATAGTTTTAATGTATGGTCAGGTATAACAAAGAGCCCTAGTTAAAAGGAAGGAGTTTAAGAATTTAGCAAAAAAGTATTACATCCAGTAACAGGATACATGCTTGAAAAAATACCCTTGAGCATGTGTTGTAAAAAGACAGAGTGAAATGCTTCAGTGATCATCTAAATCAATGGATGTGATAAATAGACATAAAGAACTTAATGTAAAAAAAAAACATGACTTTATAAATTCAGGATGTGACTGAATTCATTCATGTTATTAAGTAACACTGAAAGGCATACATAAAAATGAAAGTATCATAGGATTTCCATCACATAAGCAGGCATAAATTTTTTTTATCTATCTATCATAATCAGAAACAGGAAATATTAAGCACCGATAGATGCATTACTTCATAGCAAGTAAAAGCAGAAATGCTATTTTAGACAGCTGACTGTGAGACAAAGCGGATCCTCTGAGAGTACAGTAGGTCGATGATGTAGAGCACCAGGTTGGCAAAGGTGAACACTGCCACCACAAGCTTGCTGTCCCATGGGCATTTTCCCTGGGGGCAATCATCCGGTCGCCCAGGAGAGCCATACTTCTTATCAAAACTGAAGACTGGCCACACCACAGTAGCACTCATGTACAGCAGGACTGCCAGGAAAGTGTATATAATCACAAAGCGGTCGAACGGCAGCCTCAGAACTACAGTCCTCCCTGAGACAGTCAAGATCACCACCACCACTGTGATGGCAAAGCATAGACTGTAGACGACTACACAGTACTGTGTGGGAATGTGGCGATGGTACTCACTGTCATTTGCCAAAGCACCAAAGATGATGCAAGCAAAGAAGGCCTGAACTACCTTTAGCAGGCCTGACATGGTGGCCATGTATCCCACTACATGGCCTGGTTTGGCCCGTGTGAGGAGAACCTCGGCACCATAGGCAAAAGAACAGATACTGGAGCACACAGTAACAGCAATGCGATAGTTGCGCACTTCACAGCCTTCAGTCGGGCATTCATTGCTGAGGAAGTATACAGGGTACACAACGGAAGCTGTGATGTACATTAATGCGGCAAGCATGGCAAAGGCCACGGTGAAATTGTCCCAGGAGATGGGCACGCAGCCATGCAGGCGAACCACATCAAGAACAAAGATAATCAATGTCATGGCAAAACAGAAGCACCACACGAACATGCAGAAAGTGCCATAGGTGGCACTGAAGCCTGCGCTGTGAGTCACCAAAGCCATTGTGGTGCAGCCCAATATCAGTTGGCACGTGCGAGCCATACCCAGTAAAGACAGCACTGCCTCTCGGTTCAGGTAGTGACCTCCATAGGGATCCATGAGTGGTCCTCGTGGTGCAGTCTGGATGGATTTATACAGCTCTTCTTTTAGAATCAGAGTTACTGTGCCTCCACATATGACTCCAAAGCTACGCCCTCTGTCCAGCTCTTTTTTTAGATGCCCTTTAATTACCAGTCTCCTTCTGTGCTTTCCTGCCAAACTTTGAAATCTGGTGTGTGGGACCAGATTTTTAGTTCTTGTCTTTGTATCTAAATGTGTTCATTTTATCTGAGGGTTTTACAAAAAAGTTCAAAGTTATATTTGTATATATTGATATGTAGTATGTAATATATTGATAAGTATTGTCATTTCTGCATCTTAAAAAGGAAAATATATTCCGTACCTTTGACTATGTATTGATAGTAGTAAAAATAAAGTATTCTTGATGTTCAGTAAATTATCCTTTGTATGAAAAAGCTTCATCTGCCAATCTCAAGGTCCTGTCAATGTAGTTCCCCTTACAAAACACTGACGATTCCTCATCCAGCCATAGAAGCGTTTTAAAAAGAGTGGATAAATAACTTTTTCATAGCCTTATTTCTGTGTCCGTCTTTCTCCTTCAATTTCTCCCAGTTGAACTGCAAGGAAACTGCTATACCAAGTTGTACCACACCAGTTCTATAAATAGGAACATATGTCTGTGTCAGGCAAATGTGTATGTAGTTATCTTAGGGCGGGGATGTGGTTTTGTCTGTGTAGAGCCTAGAGGACTATATTTATGTCTCATAGAGCACTGGCTCATATAAATAAAGCAACCTTTGCAATAACACAGGGAAAATTTAAAATTGGCAAACATTTTTAATACTTTTGTGATAATGAGAACTAGCAGGCACAGCAGAAAGTTAACTATGAATTGAAAGGAGTATATAGTGGAAAGGAGCAAACTAGAACTACACAGTGGATATAAATTTCTTCACCTTATAAAATACACTTTGCAGCAGAATTTCAGGACTATTCATATATAATTAGAAGTGTTTCCTTTTAAACAGAAAAGTTGGTCTTACAAACCTTTTTTTTTTTACATTTTCTTCACATCTTATCTCGAAATATTTGTCTTAGCAAAGATATTTATGTCACAATGCCATATAGCTTGCATACATAAAAAAAAAACTATGCTAAGATGTTGTAGTGCTAACTAGCTAGGCTGGTCAATTACATAATACAAGTTCAATATTTTTGAATGACATGAGTGCAAAAAAAATTATTTTTGCCCTTTATTGAAATCAATATATTTTTGAAGATGCATACTAGTATTCAATAAGTGTGATGTAATATGCACAGTTTTTTTTTACATATGCTATTATTAACATTTTTGGCAACTATATTTATAATCAGAATCCTTAATTTTAGCAGTACGAAAACTGAGTGTTCTCAGCTAACCAGTATACTACAAGATAGTAAGAATACAGACGTTGAAACCTATAGTTCAATATATTTTCAAAATAGACAAGAAAACACAAGAAAAAGAAGATAGAGACATGTCTGATCCTTCCCCATGTCCTATTTCTAGTTGGAGTCATCACTTTAAGGCTGATTGCTGCTGTATGAAATACATAAGATTGCTGTGTATAGTACCATTTAGAAACCATGCAGATTACTTTGGACTGCAAATAGATTTTATGTTAATTCTAGAACACATTTCCTGGCTACACAATTGCACTCTTTGACCATATAGTCAAAAACAACTTAACATTCTATATTATATATCTAATGGTTATGTGATGGAATATTTGCAGCCTTACATTTAAACAAGTTTAGAGATCTCACTAAAATTAAAAAAAGGTAAAAACTTTGCAAATCTGGGAGGGGGAGATAAGTGGGTATGGTTAAAACAGTAGATGGTGAAATATTACAGCTGTAAGACTTAAAAATGTTCTAATTGTGGCCTGTTTGCACTTTTCACATCATTTAAATTTTTCACTGAATTTAAAACATTTGTTGTTTTCTTTATAAATGAAAATTTTCAAACAAATATTGTATTGAATCTAAAGATATAACAAAATAACAATGAAAAATCCAACTCAAAATGTTCTTTTCATATGGTCTTCGTTGCGTCTCACCTTGCATGTTGATGTCAGGGAACTTTGACAGAGCATGTTAAAACAACAACAACAAAAAACATTTTTTCCACCCCAAATTGTCCATTCAGAATTAAGACACTAAAGCAGCATGTACATGCATTTCAACCTGAGCCTGATTTTTATTTTTCTGATTTGTTTTTATCAACATTTCTGAACACTTCATAATACATATTATATTTTGATCTTAATTTCTTTAAATTCAGAAAATGACCTCTCATGGCATCCAACATTGCATTCTTTCAGCCTCTTGTTCTATTTTTTAATTTCCTTTATTAGCAGCTGCATCTTACTGTAGTTCTGTTCTAGAACTTTATGCAAATTAGTGCAAAATTAGATAATGCATTATTTGCATACTTAAACATCACTACAATTTAAACTCTCACTACAAATATGTATGTGTAAATATACAGTGAGGGAAAAAATGATTTGATCACCTGCTGATTTTGTACATTTGCCCACTGACAGAAATGATCAGTCAATAATGGTAGGTTTATTTTAACAGTGAGAGACAGAATAACAACAAATAAATCCAGAAAACACATTTCAAAAAAGTTATAAAATGATTTGCATTTTCATGAGTGAAATAAGTAAACAGAGTGCTCCTAATATCAGCTTGTTACCTGTATAAAAGACACCTGTCCACAGAAGCAATTAATCAATCAGATTCCAAACTCTCCACCATGGCCAAGAGCTGTCCAAGGATGTCAGGGACAAGATTGTAGACCTACACAAGGCTGGAATGGGCTACAAGACCATCACCAAGCAGCTTGGTGAGAAGGTGACAACTGTTGGTGCCATTATTCGCAAATGGAAGAGACACAAAATAACTGTCAATTTCCCTCGGTCTGGGGCTCCATGCAGGATCTCACCTTGTAGAGTTTTAATGATCATGAGAACGGTGAGGAATCAGCCCAGAACTGCATGCGAGGATCTTGTCAATGATCTCAAGGCAGCTGGGACCATAGTCACCAAGAAAACAATTGGTAACACACTACCCCGTGAAGGACTGAAATCCTGCAGTGCCCACAAGTTCCCCCTGCTCAAGAAAGCACATGTACAGGCCCGTTTGAAGTTTGCAAATGAACATCTGAATGATTCAGAGGAGAACTGGGTGAAAGGGTTGTGGTCAGCGACCAAAATCCAGCTCTTTGGCAGCAACTCAACTCGCCGTGTTTCAGTGTTAATTTCATTAACGAAGACGCTGACGAAAAATATTCGTTAATGACCATTTTTTCTTTGACTAAGACGAAACGAGACTTAGACGAAACTAATATCTGATGAAAAAAACTATGACGAAATTTAAGACGTTTCTTTGTTAATGAGACGAGACTGGACTAAAATGCTTTTTTAGGAGTATCCGACATTGAAAATAAATTCTCTCTTTGTATCGGCTAACTGTCTTTAAAAATGTGTCCCCCTGTCACTGGACTGGATAAGGTTCGTTTGAATCTCACAGTTAGCGGGTAGGCTAAATGAACTCGAACTGGCCTGGCGAGCTGCAATGGCTTCAATCACCTGAAGCTTTAGGAAGAAAATGAAGAACTGATATATTGAAGCATTTCTGTTATAATTCCTCTTGTTAAATGTGAGCCAAAATCATCACAATTAAAAGAACCAAAGACTTAAACTACTTCAGTCTGTGTGCATTGAATTTATTTAATACACGAGTTTCACAATTTGAGTTGAATTACTGAAATAAATTAACTTTTCCACTACATTGTAATTTATTGAGATGCACCTGTGTAATATATATATATATATATATATAATATATATATATATTATACATATATATATATATATATATACATATACAAAAATATATATATACATATACATATATATATATATATATACATATATATATATATATATACATATATATATATATATATATATATATATACATATATATATATATATATATACAAAATATATATATATATATACATATATATATATATATATATACATATATATATATATATATATACATATATATATATATATATATACAAAAAAAAATATACAAAAATATATAAAATACATATATATATATATATATACAAAATATATATATATATATACATATATATATATATATATATATATATATATATATATATATATATATATACTATATATATAAAATATATATATATATATATATACATAATTTTTAAAATAAAATATACAAAAAAATATATATAAAATATATATATAAAATATATACATATAAAATATATATTTCAAAAAAATATATATATATACATATATATATATATATATATATACAAAAATAAAATATATATACAAAAAAAAAATATACAAAAATATATACAAAAAAATATACATAATATATAATAATAATAATAAAAAATATATAAAAATATATACAAAAATAAAAACAAAATATATAAAAATATATAAAATATATATACAAAATATACAAAATAAAATTATATATATAATACAAAACACATTTTTATATATATATATAATACTAATCCCTTAATTTTAAAATATAAAAAATATTTTTTTACATATATACATATATATATTTTTTGGGTATATATATATTTGTTATATATATATATATGTATGTATGTATATATGTATATAATACTAAGGTTACAGGGTGAAGAGGTATATATGGAGCTGCCCGGCAGGAGGCAAAGAGGAAGGCCAAAGAGGAGGTATATGGATGGAATTAATGAGGATATGAAGCTAGTGGGTGCAAGTGTTGAGGATGCAGAAGATAGGGATAGGTGGAGAGAGATGATTCGCTGTGGCGACCCCTGAAGGGAAAAGCCGAAAGAAGAAGAAGAAGATATACGTACATACATACATATATACATTTTATGCTGTTCTGTGTGTTGTATCTTGGAACTGCTGTATCTGTAAGCTGCTGTAACACAAGAAGTTCTCTCATGGGATCAATAAAGTATATCCATCCATCTATCTATCTATCCATCATTTCTTGAACAGCTGGCATTTACCCATGGGTTTCTGAAACACATCTTATGTCATATTTAAGGCACAAATGTGTGTATGGGATTTGTTGATCTAGACAATAGCCAGTAGCTAATGCCCATGTTCTACAGGCCACAAGCACCAGGCAGTTTTACAGCTTGTACTCAGAGTTAGAAAAAAAACTCATAACTTTTCTAATGTTTAATAAATTAAAACCCGAAAAGGAAACATTTTATAACAAGGGTCTGACACATACATGGAAGACAAAAGTGCAATCAAAAACAAACAAATACAAAAAAATTTAATGACAAGATATAATCTAATAAAAGTACATTCCAGCTACTTTTTCCAGATGATTATACACCGATCAGGCATAACATTATGAGCAGTGGCAGGTGAATTGATGGCACTCCTCATCATGGCACCTGTTAGTGGGTGGTATATATTACGCAGCAAGTGAACATTTTGTCTTCAAAGTTGGTGTTTGAGCATAAGGATTTGAGCAAGCTTGACAAGGGCCAAATTGTGAAGGCTAGACGACTGGATCAGAGCATCTCCAAAACTGCAGCTCTTGTGGGGTGTTCCCGGTCTGCAGTGGTCAGTATCTATCAAAAGTGGTCCAAGGAAGAAACAGTGATGAACTGGTGACAGGGTCATGGGTGGCCAAGGCTCATTGATGCACGTGTGGAGTGAAGGCTGGCCCGTGTGATCCGATCCAACAGACGAGCTACTGCTGCTCAACTTGCTGAAGAAGTTAATGCTGGCTTTGATAGAAAGGTGTCAGAATACACAGTGCATGATGGGTCAGGGCTGTTTTGGCAGCAAAAGGGAGACCAACACAATGTATGTGCCATATTTCAACACACAGCAGTAGAAATACAATTATATACAATTTCCTGTAGTAATCATTAAGGGTTTAAGAATTTGTTAATCCTTTCCTTTTGCAGCTTTTCGCTTTTGTTCCTCTTCAGTTGGCGGTAAGCATGAACCACCCTTTCATGTTCTCCCTCAATTATCTTCTGCCTTGCCATAGATGGCTTAGCTGTTGAAACATCAGTGTGGCCAAGTATAGAACTCAGAAGAAGGCTATTCGATGTTCTCTAGAGAAATTTACAAATATAATATTAAAACTTTGGTATAAAAAAAATAATTCGATTAATATGTTCATATTTTATAATAAGACAAAGTTTCAGATGTAGCTTACCTGCGGTTTCACATGAGCCTTCTTTGGTTTGACATTCAGTGATGGAGGTGCCATGGCAACCTCTCCAAATTGTACTTTATCTTTAAAGAAGAATAAAGAACAAAAATTTATAATTTCTATATCCAATTTGTAAACAACATTAGCATTATACATAACATTTATAATGTTAGTGAGTTCTTTTTTTTTTTCAAGTACATGCCTGCAAATATCTCTCTTTCCACATCCTCCTGTTGCTTGACCTTTTTTTTATGGAGCCATTTTGCTTTATTGTACCTTATTAGAAAGCGCACAAAAAAAAAAAAAAAAAAAAAAAAAAAAAACACAAGCAATCACAATGAATTCAGGAATAATAATGTGTACAAATGCACATAGGTAGCTCTAAACAACAAACCAGTATGCAACTAACTTTTTTTTTTTTAGATTTTTGTTTGAAGTTTTTGGCTTCTCCTCCGGCATTTGTTCAGGATGTCTCTCTGGCTGGTTTTTTGTGAGAAAGAGAACATGCTGCGTTTCTTGTGACATGCGTCGTAGGTAAGCTCTCTCAGACTCTTTCTTTCCCCTCCGAAAGTGTGGAACTTTGATTTGTTCCTGCTCACAGATTTCTGTCTGTGCTTTGGGCTTATATGCTACAATGAAAAAAATGGACAAAAGGATTTTTAGTTTTCCTATATCAAACTTTGCAGTAAGAGGCCATCCTGGCAATACAAATATTTAGGAATACCCGTCATATAGACTGTAAGTCTTGTACATGTAAATTCTTAAAAGTAATAAGGCATTTACATATTTTGGGTATGCAGCAATAGCAAAAATTAAACAGACAAACTACAACTTCTACAAAGTCTACATAAACCACCTTTTGCTGAGCACAGAGGCAATATTTGTCTATCTGCACCTTTACCCAAGGAAAGAGTTATTAGCAAAATGACGTATCTTAACTGAAGCAAGGAAATGAGGCTGTTTTAATTTAATAATTAAATCTGATTTTCAGTAGGTCAAAAGGGTTTTCAGTGCATCAATGTGTTAGGTATTGCCTTTTAAGAGCTTGTTCTTGAATCAAAAGCTTGGGGTAGATTCCCCCCCCCATGTCTCCTACAGAACTGGTGTAACTTGGCAGGTTCAGTACACAAATGTTCTATGGGAATCAGGTCAGGGCTTTGAAAGAGGCACTCCAATACTTTGACTGGTGTCCAATTGATTTTGTTGCAACTTTCGGGGGATGCTATGGATTTTTGTACTGCTGAAAGACCCAATTGTGAACAGGTTTTAATATTCTAGCTGATGTCATCAGGTTTTTCACTACTTCTATATAAATCTCGTTCTTCATGATGCCATCTATGTAAATCAGTTCTGTTATCAGAAAAACACCCACTGATGCTGCTACCTCATGCTTCAAAGTTGGGACAAATTTTTCTCCATACATAGTGCTGATCATTATGGCAAACATTTTTTTCATCATTCACCATTGCCTCTCCCATGTCTTGAGGTTCATTAAACCATTCAGACTGAAACTCATCTCTCTTTTTTTATTTTAGCATTTACAATCATAATTGTTTTTTGATCCTAAGCACCTTGTAAATTGTTTACAACCTTTTTTGTTCAGTCAATACCAACTTTAGTTTGTAGATGCTACTGACACGAACATGGCAACAGCCTAGCAAATACAATACAATAGCAACCGCCTTTGTAACATAACATCTACCAAGCAACACACTATTACACACTAACACAAACTACCAGCAACAGTGTGTAAAAACCTTGTGGCGACTTACAGAAAACGTTTGACCTCTGTCATTGCCAACAAAGGGTATATAACAAAGTATTGAGATGAACTTTTGTTATTGACCAAATACTTATTTTCCACCATAACTTGCAAATAAATTCTTTAAAAATCAGACAATGTGATTTTCTGGATTTTTTTTTTCTCATTCTGTCTCTCATAGTTGAAGTGTACCTATGATGAAAATTACAGGCCTCTCTCATCGTTTTAAGTGGGAGAACTTGCACAATTGGTGACTGACTAAATACTTTTTTGCACCACTGTATATATACACACACACATACGTATAGCTTTTGCTAGAGCAGGTTACAGTAATCCATCGTAGTCAAATATGTGTGTGTGTGTGTTATTATATATATATATATATATATATATATATATATATATATATATATATATATATATATATATATATATATATATAAAATGTGTGCATATATATCCATAAATGTAGAATATCACAAGCTACACCAAAACAAACACAGTGACCTAAGGATATCCAGGGGTATCTTTATATAAAAAAAAAAATTGAGTCTACTGTACTGATTAGGTAATCCATACCTCTCATGATTTTCTTCAGTTTACTGGATCCAATATTCATTTTCTCTTTACTTTTCATAATTCTTCGCAGTTGAAAAGGAATTTGCTCAAGATGTTCTTCCAGATGAGGTTTTATATCGTTTTTCTTCAACTTCTTGCTAAAAGAAACAAATGAATAACTTTTATCCAAAATTAGATAAACTAGATAATTAGATAAATTTGCTAAAAAAAAAAAAAAAAAAAGAGGTGGCAACAAATTTCATTATCGATTGGTCTGTGTTTTGAAGCATGTGTTATGAGGCACTTCACTTAGACTAAACAATTCATAGGCATGATGAGCAAAGACAAAACAGTCCAAGTTCCTCTGAAGTATAAGCTTTACAGGAGATAACATTGCTTATCTCCTTACAGTGGAACCTGTCAAGGGGCGGGATAGATGTTTGGCAGAAAGTCAGTTCTTCAAGTTGATGTGTTGGAAGCAGGAAAAAATGACCAAGAGTAAGCGACTGAGCAAGAAGGGCCCAGTTTGTGATGGCTACAGAACTAGGTCAGAGTTTCCCCCAAAATGGCAGGTCTTATGGAGTGTTCCTAGCATACAGGGGTTAGTACCTACCAAAAGTGGCTTAAGGAAGGACAACCAGTGAATCGGTGACTGCTGCTAAGGGAATGGCTGTGTCGCGGCTACATAGTAAGTAATAATAGGAACTAACTTGTCTCTTGTACGTAAAACAGTATTAAATCTTAACTACAAACCGCCAAATTGCGCCATGTGTTTTAACATCTTAAAATGATTCTCGTCAATGATTATTTTCGTATAACTGTACGGTGTGTCGCTTGATATTCCTTACATAATTCTGAAAAGAACCAACACGTGCTGTGCTAACTTTAGGACACCTGAAAGCCGAGGTTTATCTAGCAGTACAACTGGAATGGAATGAAATGAAATATTCGTCCATGTATTGTCATAATTCCTACCTTGAATTCTGTACTTCAGTTTGCTGATGAGAGAATTTTGAAGCTTTATTTTGACTGTTTTTGCCCATCATAGCAACTTCATTCGCGTCCCCTGAAAGATTTTCGTAGCGCATGCGCAATCTGTTTTTATTTTTTATGACTGGATGCATGTCAGTACACGATCCGTACCGGAAACACGATTTGTACTGCGCATGTACGGAAATTCGTCTACTTCCGTTTAAAGTATGACGAAACGATTTACGGCAGTTTCGGGTATTTATAATACTGTTGATCGAGTAGAGACATTTGTCTTTGGTTTCTTGTGACTGCCACTGTCACTACTCGATCCGTACCGGAAACACGATTTGTACTGCGCCTACTGTTATAATACTGCTACGCACATAAACTCACATACAGAAACACATTACAACCTGAATGATGTTAATGCTGGGAAATTACTGTTATTTGGTCTTTCTTCGGCTTAACACAGTTAAATCTGTGGTGGAGACCAATGAGTTTATATTACATTATATTTATACTTTTCAATATGTATTTTATATTTATTATATATTTATGAAAGTGTATGACTATATACAGTGTTGGGGAGTAATTAGTTACATGTAACGGTGTTACGTAATTTAATTGCAAAATAAATGTAACAGTAATTCGTTACAGTTACTGAGAAAAAATGTGTAAATTACAGTTACCTATGAAAATGTTAAAGATTACAAATAGAGTTACATCTGAATATTTTCTTTAAAAAACTAGGGTATGTTGAATAATATTAATTTGTTGCTAGAATTTGGGGGGGAGGAGGAGGAGAATCTTCCACCAAGGGAGTTTTTTTAGCATCCTTTTTTTGTTTACTTTACTAATAATGCGTCTGAACACAAGTTTTGAAAAATGTACGATCACAAGAGACACTGAGATGCTGGCGGAACGAGCGTTAAACACAGACAGCCAAGAAGCACTGATAGCCGAGAAGCCGCATCACGTGGTCTCGTCGCTCGTTAAGCGAGTCATTTTTTGTTACAATTTGTTTTGCTCGTTAAGCGAGGTTAGTCCACATTGCCGCTGAAAGCGTTAGGCTACTACAACCTGTCTGAGAGTTGGCACCATGGCGAGTGATGATAATGCATTTCAGTGCTGGAAATTTGAAAATAATTTCATCCTGAAATCCGATAAGGGCGCAAATCTAACAGTTCGGTACAAAATTAGTTTGTCAGCTGTTAAAATGCTTTCGACATCAAAGGCTTCAATGTCGAACCCGAGGAAGCATCTACAGGTATGTAACCTAGCCTTTATTTTATAAAAGCATATAGTTTTTGTAATTATTGTGAGTGTACAGAAATAAAAACAGACCCTTTAGTCTTGAATGATATATTACTCGTTTCTGTATAATAAAAAGTAACGGAGCTATCGATTTACTTTAACTGCTATGTGGAAATGTTCTATGTGTGTGTCCTTTTGAAAGAAAATATATAGCTCATTTTTCCTCCTTGAAAATGTGTTGGTAATGTCAGATCTCATATAACTTAGTTATTTTAGCATTGTAGCATACGTTATGATGACTCAAAGTCATTGAGATGTGAAATTCACACACACACAGATTTAATTAATTTCTTTCCCTAATTGCATTGATGGCTGTGAGACACCAATGTTTTTCTTTTATTAACTGTTTTATTGCCTATTTGGGTTTATGTACAGTGGTGTGAAAAAGTGTTGGCCCCCTTCCTGACTTCTTAGTTTTTTGCACGTTTGTCACACTTTTGTTTCAGATAATCAAACACTTAAATATTAGTCAAAGATAACACATCATGCAGTTTTTAAATGAAGGTTTTTATTATTAAGGGAAAACAAAATCCAAAACTACATGGCCCTGTGTGAAAAAGTGTTTGCCCCCTAAACCTAATAACTGGTTGGGCCAGCCTTAGCAGCAACAACTGCAATCAAGCGTTTTCAATAACTTGCAGTGAGTCTGTTACAGCGCTGTGGAGGAATTTTGGCCCACTCATCTTTGCAGAATTGATGTAATTCAGCCACATTGGAGGGTTTTCGAGCATGAACCACCTTTTTAAGGTCATGCCACAGCATCACAATCGGATTGAGGTCAGGACTTTGATTAGGCCACTCCAAAGTCTTCATTTTATTTTTCTTCAGCCATTCAGAGGTGGACTTGCTGGTGTGTTTTGGATCATTGTCCTGCTGCAGAACCCAAGTTCGCTTCAGCTTGAGGTCACAGATGGCCGGACATTCTCCTTTAGGATTTTTTGGTAGACAGCAGAATTCATGGTTTCAGTTATCACAGCAAGTCTTCCAGGTCCTGAAGCAGCAAAACAGCCCCAGACCATCACACTACCACCACCATATTTTACTGTTGGTATGATGTTCTTTTTCTGAAATGCAGTGTTACTTTTACGCCAGACATAATGAGACACAGACCTTCCAAAAAGTTTAATTTTTGTCTCATCAGTCCACAGAGTATTTTCCCAAAAATCTTGGGGATCATCAAGATGTGTTCTGGCAAAACTGAGATGATCCTTTATGTTCTTTTTGCTCAGCAGCGGTTTTCGTCTCGGAACTCTGCCACGCAAACCATTTTTGCCTAGTCTCTTTCTTATGGTGGAGTCATGAACAATCGCCTTAATTGAGGCAAGTGAGGCCTGCAGTTCTTTGGATGTTGTTGTGGGGTCTTTTGTGACCTCCTGGATGAGTTGTCATTGTGCTCTTGGGGTAATTTTGGTCGGCCGGCCACTCCTGGGAAGGTTCTCCACTGTTCCATGTTTTCGCCATTTGTAGATAATGGCTCTCACTGTGGTTTGCGGCAGTCCCAAAGCTTTAGAAATGGCTTTATAACCTTTTCCAGACTGATAGATCTCAATTACTTTCTTTCTCTTTTTTTTTTTTTTTTTAAATTTCTTTGGATCTCGGCATGATGTCTAGCTTTTGAGGATCTTTTGGTCTACTTCACTTTTTCAGGCAGGTCCTATTTCTTGATTGCGAACAGGTGTGGCAGTAATCAGGCCTGGGTGTGGCTAGAGAAATTGAACTCAGGTGTGATAAACCACAGTTAAGTTATGTTTTAACAGGGGGGCAAACACTTTTTCACACAGGTTCATGTAGTTTTGGATTTTGTTTTCCCTTAATAATAAAAACCTTCATTTAAAAACTGCATGATGTGTTATCTTTGACCAATATTTAAATGTGTTTGATTATCTGAATTACATCAATTCTGCAAAGATGAGTGGGCCAAAATTCCTCCACAGCGCTGTAACAGACTCACTGCAAGTTATTGAAAACGCTTGATTGCAGTTGTTGCTGCTAAGGCTGGCCCAACCAGTTATTAGGCTTAGGGGGCAAACACTTTTTCACACAGGTTCATGTAGTTTTGGATTTTGTTTTCCCTTAATAATAAAAACCTTCATTTAAAAACTGCATGATGTGTTATCTTTGACTAATATTTAAATGTGTTTGATTATCTGAAACATTAAAGTGTGACATACATGCAAAAAAAAAAAGAAATCTGGAAGGGGGCCAACACTTTTTCACACCACTGTATATACTTTATTTTTTCAGATTGTTTTTTTTCAAGGCATTGTTACTTACCAGTGTGTCCTGTAATAGCTATGCAAAGATTTGATTCCTAAAACAAAATTTTTGTTATGAAGTCTGGTTTTGTGGTGGGTGTGCTTAAAATTAAATTAATATAATCTTAATTCAAGTGATGAAAGATTTTTAAATTCTAACAGTGAACAGAGAGAACTGACATTATATATATATATATATATATATATATATATATATATATATATATATATATATATATATATATATATATATATATATATATATATGTATATATAGATAGATAATCGTGGAAAAAATTAAGACACTCCATGAAAGCCTTTTTTTCCGAAAAGTCATTTTGGGCATTTGATCTTCATTTTAACAATATTGAAAGATTCAAGTAATATAACTAAACAAATGAACAAAAAAAAGTCTTTTTTTAAATGATCTGTGAAATGTAATTTTAAAAATCCAAATTCTTGCGAGGAAAAAGTAAGGACACCCCCACATTTATTTGTACTTAATTATTAGAACATTGTTACAGAGCATTTTAAAGGAGGCTTGCCTTATTTAAACCTCAGACGTTTAGCTTGGTTTGCTCTTAATTGTTGAAGTGAGAGGTATCACCATGGTGAGATCCAAAGAGTTGTCTGAGGCATTCTGAAAGAAGATTGTTGATGCTTATAAGTCTGATAAGGGATATAAAAAGATCTCAAGAGAATCTGTAATCAGCCATTCCATTGTCCAGAAAATCATTTACAAGTGGAGAACATTTAAAACAACTACCAACATGGCCAGGTCAAGGCCATCCAAGAAAATTCACCCCAAGAGCAGACAGCAAGATGCTTAATGACATCTCCAAAAACCCTAAAATATCATCACGGGACCTACAGCAAGTTTTTTGCTACAGTTTATGTCAAGGTGCATGAATCTAGAATCAGAAAGAGACTACACAACTTTAATTACTATGGGAGGTGTGGAAGAAGGAAACCTTTGCTATAAGTTTCCCAAAGAACACAGACACAAAGTCCAAGACTTCTGGAATAATGTGCTTTGGACAGATGAGTCTAAATTTAATTATTTGGACACCATAAGGAATGTTTGGTGTAAACCAACTACAGCATTTCAGCAAATAAACCTCATACCAACTATGAAACATGGAGGTGGAAGTGTTATGGTTTGGGGATGCTTTGCTGCAGTAGGACCTGGCCAGCTCTCCATCACAGAATCCATTATGAATTCTACATTGTATCAGAAGGTGCTTGAGGAAGATGTAAGACCATCTGGCAAAAAGTTGAAGGTAAAGCAGAACTGAATCTTGCAACATGATAATGACCCAAAACATACCAGTAAATCCACCAAGGACTGGCAGAAAAGTAAAAAATGGAGAATTCTGGAATGACTAAGTCAAAGCCCAGATCTAAATCCTATTGAGATCCTGTGGGGTGATATGAAACGGACTGTTCATGCAAGAAACCTCCCAAACATCAGACAGCTGTAAGAATTCTGCATTGAGGAGTGGGGGAATCTTTCTTACAGTCGATGTCAGAAACTGGTAGATGGCTACATTGAAGTTATTTCAGTCAATGGGGGAAACATTTCCTCAGGTGAAATACAAATTTTTGTTGATTTCTTTTGTTTAATAAGTGAAAACAAAGTGATATTTTGTTGTGTACTTTCATCGTCCGGTACAAACTAAAACAAGATCAGAAATGGACATGTTGACACTTCTTAATAAAGAACTGAATATTCAATGGGGTGGCCTAATTTTTTCACATGACTGTCTGTGTGTGTGTGTGTGTGTGTGTGTGTGTGTGTGTGTGTGTGTGTGTGTGTGTATACACACAAGATTAAAATTCAGTTTGAATTTTTATATTTTTGCAAAATATAGATCAATGTTTAATAAATTGAATAAATAAATAATTTTGTGTGTTTCTTAGATGCAGACATTTGTTAAAGTATGCTGAAATAAGTAGAACATATCTTTAGAAAATAAAATATTAAATGTAAAACACACACATACACATCTGTATTACCCAAATGGAGTCTAGCAAATGTAAAATATTTAATGTAATTTTTTCATTTATTTAATTTTACATTAATCAATTTAATTTGTGCCAATTTAATCAATTGCTCAATTTAATCAATATAATCTAGCCATGGGGGTCACAGTCCAGTGACTTCTGTGCCGGTCCCAAGCCCGGGTAAATAGAGAGGGTTGTGTCAGGAAGGGCATCCGGCGTAAAACATTGCCAAATTTAACCATGCGAATCGTCAGTACGAATTTCATACCGGATCGGTCGAGGCCCGGGTTAACAACGACCGCCATCGGCGCCGTTGACCTACAGGGCGCCGGTGGAAATTGGGCTACTGTTGGTCGAAGAAGTAGAGGAGGGAAGAGAGTGCACAGACAGAGAGAGAAGAGGAAAGGTAAGAGTGTAGGACTGAGAATAGGAACTCTGAATGTTGGTACTATGACAGGGAAAGGTAGAGAGCTGGCTGATATGATGGAGAGAAGGAAGGTGGATATACTGTGTGTACAGGAGACCAGGTGGAAGGGTAGCAAGGCTCGTAGTATAGGAGCAGGATTCAAGCTGTTTTATTATGGTGTGGATAGTAAGAGAAATGGGGTAGGTGTGGTCCTGAAGGAGGAGTTTGTGAGGAATGTTCTGGAGGTGAAGAGAGTGTCAGACAGGGTGATGAGTCTGAAGTTAGAAATTGAAGGGGTGATGTTGAATGTTGTTAGTGGTTATGCCCCACAGGTAGGTTGTGAGTTAGAGGAGAAAGAGAGATTCTGGAGTGAATTAGATGAGGTGATGGAGAGTATTCCCACGGGTGAGAGAGTGGTGATAGGAGCGGATTTTAATGGACATGTTGGTGAGGGGAACAGAGGTGATGAGGAGGTGATGGGCAAGTTTGGAATTAAGGAAAGGAACCTTGAAGGACAGATGGTAGTGGACTTTGCTAAGAGGATGGACATGGGTGTGGTTAACACTTATTTTCAGAAGAGGGAGGAGCATAGAGTGACTTACAAGAGTGGAGGTAGGAGAACACAGGTAGACTACATCCTATGTAGAAGAGGCAATCTGAAAGAGATTAGTGACTGTAAAGTGGTAGTGGGAGAGAGTGTAGCCAGACAGCATAGGATGGTGGTGTGTAGGATGACTTTGATGGTCTGTAAGACGAAGAGGTCAAAGATAGAGAAGAAAACCAAGTAGTGGAAGCTGAAAAAGGAGGAATGTTGTGAGGAATTTAGACAGAAGTTGAGGCAGGCTCTGGGTGGTCAAGTAGTGCTGCCAGATGACTGGGAAACTACAGCAGAAGTGATCAGGGAGACAGGGAGAAAGGTGCTGGGTGTGTCATCTGGAAGGAGGAAAGAAGATAAGGAGACTTGGTGGTGGAATGAGGAAGTTCAGGATAGTATCCAGAGGAAGAGGTTAGCCAAGAAGAAGTGGGACATGGACAGGACTGAAGAGAATAGACAGGAATACAAGGAGTTACAGCGCAGAGTGAAGAGGGAGGTGTCTAAGGCCAAGCAGAACGCATATGACGAGTTGTACACTAGGTTAGACACTAGAGAAGGACTTGTACAGGTTAGCTAGGCAGAGGGATCGAGATGGGAAGGATGTGCAGCAAGTTAGAGTTATTAAGGATAGAGATGGAAGGGTGCTTACAAGTGAGGAGAGTGTACAGAGGAGATGGAAGGAGTACTTTGAGGAGCTGATGAATGAGGAAAATGAGAGGGAAAAAAAGAGTAGAAGGGGTGAACTCTGTGGAACAGAAAGTAGATAAGATTAGAAAGGATGAAGTCAGGAAGGCTTTGAAGAGGATGAAAAGTGGGAAGACAGTTGGTCCTGACGACATCCCGGTGGAGGTCTGGAAGTGTCTGGGAGAGGCAGCAGTGGAATTTTTAACTAGTTTGTTCAACAGGGTTTTAGAGAGTGAGAGGATGCCTGAGGAATGGAGAAGAAGTGTGTTAGTGCCGATCTTTAAGAATAAGGGTGATGTGCAGAGTTGCAGTAACTATAGGGGGATAAAGTTGATTAGCCATACAATAAAGCTATGGGAAAGAGTAGTGGAAGCTAGGTTAAGGAAGGTAGTGGAAATTTGTGAGCAGCAGTATGGCTTCATGCCCAGAAAGAGCACAACAGATGCAATTTTTGCTCTGAGGATTTTGATGGAGAAGTATAGGGATGGTCAGAGGGAGTTGCACTGTGTGTTTGTAGACTTGGAGAAAGCGTATGACAGGGTGCCAAGAGAAGAGCTGTGGTACTGTATGAGGAAGTCAGGAGTAGCAGAGAAGTATGTCAGAGTGGTGCAGGACATGTATGAGAGGAGCAGGACAGTGGTGAGGTGTGCTGTAGGTCAGACAGAGGAGTTCAAAGTGGAGGTGGGACTGCATCAGGGATCGGCTCTGAGCCCCTTCCTGTTTGCTATAGTGATGGACCAGTTGTCAGAGGAGGTCAGACAGGAGTCTCCTTGGACAGTGATGTTTGCAGATGACATTGTGATCTGTAGTGAGAGCAGGGAGCAGGTGGAGGAAAACCTGGAGAGGTGGAGGTTTGCGCTGGAGAGAAGAGGAATGAAAGTCAGTCGTAGTAAGACTGAGTACATGTGTGTGAATGAAAGGCAGGGAAGTGGAACAGTAAGGTTACAGGGTGAAGAGGTGAAGAAGGTACAGGAGTTTAAGTACTTGGGGTCAACAGTCCAGAGTAATGGAGAGTGTGGGAAAGAGGTAAAGCAGCGAGGTAAACCTGCAGGCAGGTTGGAATGGGTGGAGAAAGGTGTCGGGAGTTCTGTGTGATAGGAAAATATCAGTGAGAATCAAGGGAAGGTGTACAGGACAGTGGTGAGACCGGCCATGCTGTATGGTTTAGAGACAGTGTCATTGAGGAAGAGACAGGAGTCAGAGCTAGAGGTAGCAGAGCTGAAGATGTTGAGGTTCTCTTTGGGAGTGACAAGATTGGACAGGATTAGGAATGAGTACATCAGAGGGACAGCTCATGTTGGACATTTGGGGGACAAAGTTAGGGAGTCCAGATTAAGATGGTTTGGACATGTTCAGAGGAGGGAGAGTGAGTATATTGGTAGGAGAATGTTGGACATGGAGCTGCCAGGCAGGAGGCAAAGAGGAAGGCCAAAGAGGAGGTATATGGATGGAATTAATGAGGATATGAAGCTAGTGGGTGCAAGTGTTGAGGATGCAGAAGATAGGAATAGGTGGAGAGAGATGATTCGCTGTGGCGACCCCTGAAGGGAAAAGCCGAAAGAAGAAGAAGAAGCTCAATTTAATCAATATAATTTAATCAATATATTTTACCAAAAAAGTGTATTTATATCAAGAGAATAACTAGTAAAGAACTATTTCCGGCACAGATCGGGTAGTATCAACAACACATTATAACATTGCTTATATTATATTACTAGTAGTATTATAACTGTAACTTCACAATATGTACTTTGGAGATGCGTCTATATCTATATCTATCTATATCTATATATATCTATCTATCTATATCTATATATATATCTATCTATATCTATATATATATATCTATCTATATCTATATATATATATCTATCTATATCTATATATATATATCTATATATATATCTATATATATATATCTATATATATATCTATATATATATATCTATATATATATCTATATATATATATCTATATATATATCTATATATATATATATATATATATATATATATATTCAATTTGTATAGCACTTTTAGCAAAGAGCATTGTCTCAAAGCAGCTTTACAGAACATAAGAAACAATAAACATACAAACAGACAGACCTAGATGTTACACAAAATTTTCCCTAGTGAGCAAGCCTGAGGTGACTCAGGCGACTGTGGCAAGAAAAAACTCCCTTAGATGATATTAGGAAGAAAGCTTGAGAGGAACCAGACTCAAAAGGGGACCCATTCTCATTTGGGTGACACCGGAGAGTGTGATATGAACAACGTCCTTTCTGCATTAGTTGTGTGATGCAGATACAGCATATGTAGAATGTTATGTGTAAATTAATTAGGAGGTTCTTTGAATACTCCAGTCCTCAGAAAGTAGAACCCAGCTGGAGCTGGTCCATCTCTGGATGCCACTGGAGCTGGCACAATCTCTGTGTGTCTTGGGGGTGGGTAGAAGAAGGGAAACAAATGGAAAGGAATTAGCGTAGCTGCTATTCATAATATTAGCAGGCACTAGATGATGTGCATTTAATCAGATGTATTGGAGTACAAAGTTATGGGATGTATTAGGTGTATGCCTGGCTAAAGAGATATGTCTTTAGTCTACGTTTGAACTGGGAGACTGTGTCTGAGCCCCGAACACTGTCAGGAAGACTGTTCCAAAGTTTAGGAGCTAAATACAAAAAAGCTCTACCCCCTTTTGTAGACTTTGATATTCTGGGAACTACCAGAAGTCCTGGAGTTTCGAGATCTTAAGGAGCGTTATGGATTGTAATGTGTTAGAAGACTGGCTAGATATGTGGGAGCTGAACCATTTAGAGTCTTGTACGCAAGTAGTGCTAGTTTATAATTAATTCTAAACTTAACAGGTAGCCAGTGCAGGGATGATAATATTGGGGTTATATGATCATACTTTCTTGACCTGGTAAGGACTCTGGTGGCTGCATTCTGGACTAACTGTAGCTTGTTTATTGAAGAAGCAGGACAACCACCTAGTAATGCATTACAATAGTCTAATCTGGAGGTCATGAATGCATGAACTAGCTTTTCTGCATCAGATACAGATAAAATGTTCCTGAGGCATTGGTGGCACAGTGGTAGGTTTCTCGCCTATCATGCGGAAGACCCGGGTTCGATTTCCAGCCAATGCCTCAACCCCAGCCACTGGATGCAGTGCCGGTCCCAAGCCCGGAAAAATGGGAGGGTTGCGTCAGGAAGGGCATCCGGCGTAAAACATTTGCCAAGTTGTTGTGCGGACCAGTTGGTCCGCTGTGGCGACCCCGAACAGGGGAGCAGCCGAAAGCAATAACTATACAGATAAAATGTTCCTAAGCTTAGCAATATTTCTGAGGTGGAAGAAGGCTATTTTTGTAATATCGGAAATATGTTTTTCAAAGGACAAATTTCTGTCTAATATTACACCCAGGTCTTTCACTGTAGAGCTAGTAGTAATAGAACATCCTTCTAAATGCAAGTTGAATTGTGAAAGCTTCTGTGTACTGGTTTTTGGACCAATCAGTAATATCTCCGTCTTATCAGGATTTAGTAATAGAAAATTATTCACACATTATTCACACACTCTTTTAATCTAGACAGTTTATATATTTCATCTGGTTTTGATGAGATATATAACTGTGTATCGTCAGCGTAACAATGGAAACTAATCCCATACCTTCTAATGATGTTGCCTAAGGAAAGCATGTATATTGAAAAAAGCAGAGGTCCTAAAACTGATCCTTGTGGGACCCCATATTTCACTGGCATTACACTGGACAGTTCTCCATTTAAATCCACAAAATGGTATCAATTGGACAGGTAGGATCTAAACCATTTTAATGCCTGTCCCTGAATACCTATGTGATTTTGTAAGCGATCTACGAGAATGTTATGATCTATAGTGTCGAATGCAGCACTAAGATCAAGTAAGACTAATATTGAGATGCAGCCTTGGTCCGAAGCTAAAAACAAGTAATTTGTGATTTTTTACTAGTGCAGTTTCTGTACTATGATGGGGCCTGAAACCTGACTGAAATTCTTCAAGGATAAAGTTTTCCTGTAAGGAGCATAATTGAGTAGACACAACCTTTTCTAACATTTTAGATATAAAAGGAAGGTTTGAAATCGGTCTGTAACTTGATAAGTCATTAGGGTCTAGTTTACGTTTCTTAAGAAGAGGCTTAATAACTGCTAGCTTGAAAGATTTATGGACGTGACCTAAATATAACGAGGAATTAATAATGTTGAGGAGAGCCCCTCCAGCCATATGCATCACTTCTTTCAGTAATATAGTTGGAATTGGATCTAACAAACACGTTGTTGAATTAGCCGTGGTGATAAGTTTATATAGCTCTTCCTTCCCTATACCTGCAAAGCATTGTAGCTTTAAATGTGGAGCTTTAGGTTGGACTAGATTCCCGGATGTTGTCAAAGACTGAACATCAATTATTTTGTTCCTGATGCTATTGATTTTGTCAATGAAGAAGTTCATAAAGTCCTCACTACTAAACTGTGCAGGAGTACTCTCTTCAGATATCTGATGTTTTGTTAGTCTAGCCACTGTACTAAATAAGAATCTGGGATTGTTTTGGTTTATTTCTATCAGTTTGCTCAAATGCTCAGCCCTAGCAGCTTTTAGAGCCTGTCTATAGCTGGACATACTGTCTTTATATGCAATTCTGAAAACTTCTAATTTAGTTTTTCTCCATTTTCGCTCGAGGTTACGGGTTGCTCTCTTGAGGGCTTGAGTATGACTATTGTAGCATGGTGTAGATGTTTTATCTCTAACCTTTTTTAATCGGATGGGGGCAACAGTATCTAGTGTGCTGGATAAAATAGTGCCTATGGTGTTAGTTACTTCATCTAGATCATCTGCATTTAGGGGTCTGGTGAGAAGTTGAGACAGATCCGGTAGATTACTTGTGAATTTGTCTTTAGTGGTCAGGATAATAGTTCTACCGAATCAATAACGAGGAGAGACATGTCTAACATGTTCTACAGGTAGAGTGTACACTAAGAGGTGATGGTCTGTGATATCAGTTTGAGGTAAAATATCTATCAGTGACATCTGTTCCATGATATATAATTAAATCTAGCGTATGATTAAAACAATGAGTTGGTCTAGTAATGTTTTGTTTAACCCCAAAAGAATTTAATAAATCCATAAATGCAAGTCCTAAGGCATCATTGGAATCGTCTACATGAATGTTAGTCTCCTACAATCAATACCTTGTCAAAATTAATCAGTAGGTCTGAGTAAATGTGCAAACTCTAAGAAAATCAGCGTAGGGCGCTGGGGGTCTATAGGCCCTGGGGATCACTGCTTGCAGCCATATTTACTTATTATTTACCACCAAGTTCACCAGTTTATGCAAATGGTTTACCACTGTACATTCCTTCTGTGGTTGAATGTAGCTGCTTAGATAACCATGATGCACTGCTGTCTGAAAAGGGTTCCTTCTTTAGGAATCATTTAATTCTGCCTTAACAATTCCGAGGTGCTTGCTGATGGGGTGAATTATTTTGTCACAAGTACTGCATATATGTACATAGACTATTCTTTTCCATCTTACACTGACTCCTGTAAATGATCCTATTAATATGTTTGTTTGTTTTTTAAATGAATATACTTTTATGGATTAGGTTTATCTTTTTTAATTTTTTTTTAAAGATAATCATAAACTACTGTTAATGCACATACTATAGTTTTGTGTAATAGCTAAGACAAATTTCCTGTAACGCATTCATTTCCTTATGTAAGATTTTCAGTGCTGGTAGAAATCTACTGTTGCAAGCTACCTGCTGAAGAACATTCCATAATGTAGGCTGTGCTGTGTGCTGCCTAAAATGTAGACACCAGTGATACACAACTACTTAACACAGCAGTATATGGTTTGGGATCTGGGCCAAGTAACATTAGCCAATATAGCAGACTATGAGAATTACTTGATTTATACAACCCTGACACAGCTGACTGGTTTAACAGGAGTTAGATACTTTTCACATACATTTTATCATCAGATACTTTAAGTATTTATAAATAAATCAAATAATATTATTAATACAGAAATTAAACCTTTGCCGTTTTCTTTTTGGCAGGAATGAAAGCAGATTTTCAAATAGCTGTAAAACACCACCATGTACTATATGATAAAAAAACAGGATCCTTTTTGCCCATGTTAGAATTACTTCCCATGGAAAGAGTAGACAAGTTTGGATAAAAATACCATCTTAAATACAAGCAAACTCATTTTATTAAACTGATTTCCAAAAACAGATAAAGCCGCATTTCTAACCACAGAAAACTGAAACTAATGAGGGACAGTTACACAGATTACAGCAGATTAACTGTTAGGCTACTGAGTGACAATTATTGTACATACAACAAATGAACAATATGCTTTTACATCTGTTGCCTGTATGTTTGGTGCCAAAGGTCCAGGCTCTCTGGTTGATCACAAAGGTCCAACGTTGGCAAGATCATGTGTCTCAGAAATCCAAAAGCTGCAAAATTATTGATTCATGTGAGTTTGATCCAAGGTTTAATCTTAAACAAAAACACTGGAAAAGCAAATGACAAGCAAGGTTTGAGTATATACTTAATTATACCACAAGACTCTAAAGTGACTAATTTTCTGTACCATCAGCTCTCGCAATACATGTGGCTGCAATGATAACTCGAGTAATTCAAATACAAAAAATCATCGAGGCAAATTAGTTGCCTCAAAGCTTTGTTTAGTCCATTTACTGTAACTACAGACAGAACACTGCGTTTCCCCATGGACCATTATTACTGACACACAACCCGCTAAACTTGGCGAGAAAAGATTCAGGCCAAAGAAAATGGCAGAAAGTTTTCAAAGTTTAGGATCATTTCAAACTAAAACAGAAAGAAAATTGTACAGTGTGACTATTGTAAGATTGAACTGGTTTACCACAACAGAACAAGTTCGATACTTCAATATTTCATTTGAAAACACAGTCCACGGAGTCGACACAAGCTAACGTTAGCATTCGCACTTAGCTTAAATCAATATGACTGCTAGTTGAAATTAAGGCCCATAAAAATGTATGTGGATTGTGGCTACATGTAGTGACTAAGACCGTAAATCAGTATGGTGGCTAGTTATGATGTCCCTAATTTAGCTAAGTTTAGTGAAAGCCTAAGCGTCATTCATTTTGATAGCCTCACTCTCTCTCACACACACCAGTATGTAGAGAGACATTTAAGAGGGTTTATTTTCCAAATAACTCTAATTTCATGTTACAGAAAAATGTTAAATTTTGTGTGTATAGAGTCTTGTTCTTGTTCCAAGTTACCTTACTGTCCACTAACAAAAGCCAGTCTTCCAGGAAGACAGTAAAGGCTTATGCCCTGCTTGACCTGTAGTTAGACTGAAACATCAAAGTTGCACAACATAAATTTAAGTAATTAAGTTGTTTTTATTTATATATTTGTATTTGCATTTGCATTTTGAATGCAATGTCAATTAAACAGGTTCAGATTTTATTTATTTATCTAAATAGGAAACAGTTAGTTGTTCATTTTAAGAGACCCGTCTTATTTTCTCTTGCATATTTAGCATTCCTCTTTAATAAAGAAAAAGTACATTTTATCCGATTCCTCGGTTAATGAAATAATCAGTAGAATATTCGATTACTAAAATAATCTATAGCTGCAGCCCTAAATTTACATTAATGCATTCATTCTAATGTGCTTTTGTTTCTATAGTAACAGCTATACATGAGGCTGCACTTTTTAACAATCATTGCATATTTTGCAAACAGGAGTCTTCAGGACTGAGGACTTGACTTTCAGTAACTTGATTTTTTTTTTTTTCCTTTGGTCTTCAAGACTTCAAGAGAGGAAAAAAAAGAGCCTGGAGTGGGCATGATTCTTTATAGATGATTTCAACGGCTACTTGTGGGTTTATATGAATGATGTCTTTAGTCCTTGAACGTTTCCATCAAGTTGTTGAGCACAATCAATACACTGGCGGGCGGCCATCTATAGACATTGATATTACGACCATTCATTTAAACGTGCAATTTAAAATGTCAACATTCGATTTAGGACTGTTTTTCCATTATTGGATACTCTATAAGTTCCAGAACTAACTTACTTTTGGAAATTAAAGTGTTTAGATTTTCAAAACACAAAAGTCAATGTCTGCCACGGGTTTTGGTTGAACCTAAAACAAACTGACTTTATATATGTACTAATCTAATTACAGTTTTATTAAAAATGTATTATTTTATTGTGTTTATTATTAAAACTTTTACTTTGCTGAAAATAAATTTATGATTTTGCAATTCCTGGATACAAATAAAAGGGTGATTGAAAAAAGGTTAGCTAAATTCCTTTTACCCCACATTTCAGTACCCACAATACTGCATTGTGAGAAACAAATCCATCAACTTACTATGATAGTTCCCACCCTTATTTATAGATAAGAATGATGCATTTGAGCCTACCATGTTTTGATAAGAAGGTAAAATGAAAGGAAGGAATACTTCTTTAACAATACAAGTAATGTAGTCTTTTTTTTTTTATGAGTTAAATAATGCCAAATAAAGCCAAAAGCTAAGCTGAACCATAATTTATGGTTGTTATTAGACCTTTAACATTTGGATTTATTTTTATCTGAAAGATACTCACCAGTTGAGGCAAAATTCTCTCAACATGTTCCAAATCCACACCAACACAGTCTTCATTCTCTGCATGTTTTACTGCTCTGCGTGTTGCTTCTGAAATGTATTTTTTGAGATATTGAGTAAAATCTGATAGTATGACTCATGACTTATTAATCTCTCAAACTAAAAACAACCCCAGAAAGGTTTATTATTCAGAGGTTTTTATTCACATTTTCTGCCTTAAAAATGTAGCATGAACACTTATTTCAAATTCTGTTGTCTCTTGATTACCAAAGGGTCTGTTATCTGATATCTTGTTTCAATATTCTCAAAGAAAAACAATGTGCGTACTAACAATTTAAACATATCAGCGTTAGAGAGAGAATTTTCATTTATTGGCATTTGTTCCACATCCAAAATAATTACAATTAGTTTCGTTTTAAGGGGGAACTGTGACCTGGCCAAAGGTAGGGGGAAGATAAATTAAAGTTGCACACTGGAAAAAAAAAATAAATCAAATTAACGGGAGTACTTCAGAAAACTTTCAGGAACAGCCATTTCTAATGCAGCTGGTAGAGTATGTCATTCTTGATCAGGGCAGTTTGACCTATTGTGTACATACCCTTTAATAACTGACAAAAAACTTTATGCTACATAAGCAGTTAAATCCTCTTTGACTGTAGCTCTATAGATAGCTCTCTCTATCTATTTTTAAATTAGTGTAATGCTGTTGTATATTTGTAATTTGTCAAGTTCCTGAGACCTCCACCCAATCGAGCATTTGTAGGACGTGCTAGATAAAATCTGATCCATGGAGGTCCCATTTCACAAGCATAAAAGGATCTGCTGCTAACAGCTTGGTGCCAACACACCTTCAGGGGTCTCCCATATGGAGTGGTACCGGATATACCTATAATATCTCGTTATATATGATTTACTTCATATAGGTGGCTATACAGTTGTTATTTACCTTCACTGTGGCAAGTCTGTAAAGGTGAACAAAAAATATATTAACTTCCAGTGCCTTAAGTAGTAATCCTCTTAGATTTTTTGCAAATTTTGTAATGAAAGATGCATGTCATGAAGATAGAAAGTTAAGATTGCATACATATTCACTCACATTGCAGTTGAAAACCCTTGTGCAACCAGTTGTCATTAACATAACTAGTCATATAACTAGCAGAACTACCACATGTGCAATTAAAGTTGTTTTATTACCAATACCAACTTTAGTATCACAATGTTTTTTTTTAATACAATGCCCTGGCAAACATAATGCTTTAGTAGTAACCTAGTCAAAACCTTATTTAAACATTATTTGTTTATTGCACAAATTAAAATTTTATATTCATATTTCTGAATAAAAAAATTATTCAAATTATTACTTTAAAACTTTAAAATATGAAGTAAATTCATTGATTTTAGTTAGTTTAAATCTTGAATAATTAATTAACTGTTGACTCAATTACTGCCATTATCTTCACTTTCAGGAAAAAAAAAAGGTTACAAAACTATAGTGGTAGACAGCAATAGAAAGTTGAAACTTGACCCCTTGATCTCAATTTTACTGAGTATCTATGAAAAGACACCAACGGTTTCAATCCAATCTGACAGCAATTTAGCAATTTATTTTAAGAGAGACCAACCAAAAGGTGACTCTACCAAGTCTGGACCCAAGGGGTGAATGCTCATTCAATCAACAAAAAATGGTTGAAAGTTTGTAGAGACCTAGGCTAAACTAAATATTTCACAAATCCACATGTATTGTGTTACAAGAGATCATTTCAAAATTATAGCCAGGAGATATTCATTTAATCTTTTATTTATTATAGCTTATTTTCAGCCTACATTAACTTAGTATTAAGTTAGAATTTGTTGCCACTATCTTAATTGTTTGAACTCGGAACAAATGATTAGGGTAGACATTCATTCAACCTCATCATGCTGTAATAAGGGAAAACAAAGCAACAACTAAACTATGCAATGGAGCAAGATGAAAGATCCGATACCAGCAGAAAGGTCCTGAAAGTATTAGACTTCAGATTTAGCTAAGGTGATCAGTGGTGTTTTATGATGCCAGTGAAAGTGCACAGTGCAGTTGTGTACATTCAAGGAGAACATGAGAATGGAGACATTGTAACCAGCTTTGTAGCATCAAAGTGAACAGTTGTGCCCTTGAAGAAGCTTAGCTGTTAGGTAACAATCTGCTTCAGCAGTTGAAGATGGAGAAAAATCAGATGCACACATGGACAGATTCATTAATAGTCTTACACTGGATATGTAGCTCTGCAAAGAAATTAAAGCAATTTGTAGCTAACAGTTTCAGAAATTCAAGATCTTACAAACCCTGAATCATGGTCATACTGCAGTGGAAAGGACAATCCTGCTGATTTATACAGACTATAGCACCTATAGCAAACAGACTATAGAACCTCCTCCAAAGGAGTTACTGAAGCACCGCACTTCGATATGTGTTGTTTTTTCAACATGGGACTGCACTTCCCACAGCATCTGGATAAATCAGGGACTTCAGTTTGGCCTTCAATACCATCATCCCAACACTCCTCTGAACCAAACTAACCCAGCTCTCTGTTCCTAGCTCTATCTGTCAGTGGATCACCACCTTTCCACCACCAGCACTGGGGCCCCCCAGGGTTGCGTCCTCTCCCCACTGCTCTTCTCCCTTTACACCAATGACTGCACCTCTACTAATCCACCTGTCAAGCTCCTGAAGTTTGTGGACAACACTACATCATCCAGGACGGTGATGAGTCGGCTTACAGACAAGAGGTCGAGACCACCACCTCTCAGGACCTAAAGTGGGACACTCAAATAGACTCCATTATCAAAAAGGCCCAACAAAAATTGTACTTCCTTCAGCAGCTGAGGAAGTTCAACCTGCCACAGGAGCTGCTAACACAGTTCTACTAAGCCATCATCAAGTTTGTTCTGTGCACTTCTATACAAAATCAGACATCAGAAGACTACAGGGAACGGTTCGGACTGCTGAAAGGATTATTTTGCTCCCCTGCCCACCCTTCAAGAACTGTATAAATCCAAACTGAGGAAAAGGGCTCAGAAAATCACTCTGGACCCCTCACATCTAAGCCATCTCCTTTTTGAACTTTTCCCATCTGGCCAGCGCTACAGAGCACCAAATACTAGGACAGCCAGGCACAAGAACAGTTTCTTCCCCCAAGCAATCTACCTTATGAACAGTTAACATTCACCCCATTGTGCAATAAAAATATGTGCAGTAACCTCATATTTATTTGTTACCACTCTACATCCCTACATCTCATCTTATTCTATTCTGTATGTACAATTTATTTTATTTTTCTATTTAAATATGTTTATTTTATTTCTAATCCTGTTTTTTTTTTTTTTTTTATTGTCTGTGTATTATCGTTGTCTATGTATACTGGAGCTTGTGACACTAAAACAAATTGCTTGTATGTGCAAACATACTTGGCAATAAAGCTCTTTCTGATTCTGATTCATGGTTATTTAGTCCTGCATTACTAACAATTTGATTTTTAGTTTGCACCCCACAAGAGCTACAGTTTTGGAGATGCTCTGATCCAGTTGTCTAGCCATCAAATTTGGCCCTTGTCAAACTCGCTCAAATCCTTATGGTTACCCATTTGTCCTGCGTCTAACACAAACTTTGAGAACAAAATGTTCACTTGGACAAAACAAAACAAAAAAAACAACCAAAATCAGCACACATGTAATGGACATGCAAATAAAGATTGTCTGCAGTGTATCCTCAAGCTTCAGGACAGAACAAAACACTCAGGTGGTACATAGTTCATATTTGTTAATTATTTCTCTTGCTAATTTAAATCACGAATGCAAGCAAATCTCACACTGTATAGCTCTGTAATTCTGAATATTACTGACATTTACAACAAAACACACAAAAGTTTAGTCAGTGCCAAATACCATAAATTAAATAAATGCTTTGGAATAAATATTTGTTTTGGAAAGAACCCTAACCAAAATGTATAGCTCATAAATTAACAATCAAGTATTAAATAAATATACATATGAAGTGTTAAATTTCCTTTTTTTAAATAAACAATCAACTTTACTATTTTTGGTCAATTTCTTTTTGGTTAAATTAATAAGATTTTATCCAAGCAGCATCTTTAAAATGAAGAATTTAAAACATTGCATATATTTTTAAAATAATCCCCATAATATATAAGCATTGTTTGCGTTGCAAACAAATATATTTTTTAAACATTTAAAAACTATTAGATTAGATGGAAACAATTTATGAACACTAAAGCTGTAGCAGTAAATATGTAGCAACAATGCTAATTTAAGGTGCGTTGTGTTTTCTCTTTCTAAAGGAAAACCAAAACCGACTTACCGATAACGAAAATTCTCAGCATCTCAGCCATGAGAATGACTGTATCGTTGCTGACTATTTATAGAAATAGAGAAAAACAGATTAATCGTTGGCTAGGGCATAGAACTGACTAGCTAGCTTAATTAGCTAATTTGCAATGTCATGAAATTGGACTTCAAAATATGTTACCATACCTTTACTTTTGTCGTCTTTGACGAACAACATCAAAAGTTTACTAACGGTTTCCTAAAATCACAATATGTTCGTTAAGCGTTTCATTTAGCTATCAAACTTTGCGATTACTAAAAATCACTTAAGTTGACGAAACAATTGAACAATTTTATAATTTTTATGTCATCTCTACTAGATACCAATAACTATCGTTTTTAAATATACCTTTTTGAAAATTACTTCGCGCGCTGGATCAACCATTGTGATTTCCCAACATCCTTCGCCCGACACGCAACGCCCACACACCGTCCCTCCAAACCAAACACTTCATCTTCTTCTTTTCTTTTTTAATGGCGGTTAAAAAGCTGGACAAACTCACCTAATTGTGCCTTTTCCGCCGCCTACTGGACCGGAGTGTGGAGTATTGTGGAGCAATCTTATTCAATGAACCTGTTATACTTTGACATTTTTTATTCAAATATTCTATAGCAATTTTGGGACATTATTCATTAATTGACATATTTCCTATGTCAACTAAACCTACTTTTCCTCCCAAGTGAACTCATTCTTGTTCATATACTACACAGTTTAATATTGCATTCAGTCTAAAATTCAAATATACATACATAAACATAGAGTACAAGATGTAGTGAAATGGTTTTCAATGTCTGTGACATAAAAGTAGATAAAATAATACAAATATGGTACTATTTCTTCCCCAGTGTGTATAAAAGATATCATGATGGAGGGAGCTGGCTCAAGTCTGGCTCCACCCTCAGCTAAATGTTCAGTTCCCATTACTAATTACTGTTTGATTGTTAAAAATGTTACTGCTAATGCATATGCTAATTAAGAGTACCAAGATAATGCTACTTCTACTATAAACAGAATTCTCATTAGCATTAATTGTAGTAGCTGCTCTTATATGTGGAATATATAATAGTTTCTTCCTATGACACTATAATAATTAAGTGCTTCTAATAGTCATTCACTTGGCCAAACAACTTTTTTATTTGTTAGATGTAGGTTTTGCTTATAATTTGATATGGGCTATGGGTTGTATTCAAATCTGTTATGCCATCTAGTATTTCATTAAGCAGAGCACACAAATTTAAACTTTTTATCTGTTCTATTTAGTCTATCATTGTTTTCAAGCTATTATTTATTTGTTTGTTTCTTTGTTTTTGTGTGTGTGAGTGTGTGTGTGTTTATAAGTATGATACTTTGCTATTGTCTTTACTCTTCACCAGTAGCTATAAAAGATATCAAGACTGAGGGGGGCTGGCTCAAGTCATCACACTCACAGCTTGATTTTCAGTTCCCATTCACTTCTAGGACTAACCATTGCTAGTTACTTTTTATTGTCATTCTCTTGGCCAAACCTTATGGGGGTTTAGTTGTGGACATTTAACATTTAGTTTGATGTAGGTGTTGCTTAGTATTAAATATGGGCTATTGTTTGTGTTTCAGCCTGTAATTCTAAGTTGTTTTTCACTAAAGAGAGACCTGTCATTGCAATTTTCATTTTTTCCATTTAGTCTTTCATTGTTTTCAAGCCATTTTTCAAGTATAGCTATTGTCTTTGCCAGTAGTTATAAAAACTCTACAGTGGCTGAGAAGTGCAAAACAAAATAACAAATCAAAAAAACATAAAACTGAAAACAAAATAACAAATCCAAAAACACATGAACAATTTAGACAAAACAGAAAAGGTAGGTATAGTTTGCAAATGGAATTCTTAACTCTGATTGGAAGAGACATCTGTCACTCAAGATATACAGGAAGTACAGCTTGCTGTGGCAGTAGAAAGTTGATTTGCGTGTATATGAACACAGCTCTGCTCTTATAACGTTCCTTACGTTTAATCTGCAAAAGTTTGGTCTTCGAAAAATACCTGCATTCTTTAGGTGTGTTTTTAGAGATCGCAAACAAATCTTTATGCCATGATGCACTACAGTATCAGTATATCCAAAATCACAGCATATGAATGTCCATCCTCAAAGTAGCACTGAATGAATTCCAATTTATTATAAACATAAATATATATATTTATTTATATTTATATTTATCTTTTAAAAGATTTAAAGTTGCACTATTTAAAAATGATTTACAAAGAGCGCAGAACACCACAAGTACAAGAAATAAAGTTTTTTTTTGTTTTGTTTTGTTTTTTTGCACCTCCTACCTAATTACATAACATTCATCAGACCATTATACAATTTCAATTTTTTTGGTATTAATGGTCTTTAATGTTGTAATTAGGTGCTTAAAATCACAAAGAATATTATGTAATTTTGGGAATGTTGAAGAAAATATACATTTATGAATATAATATTTTCCCATTAAAATAAATATATTTCCTATATATTCTATATTATGTTTACAATGAGAAAAATAACAAACTATATCATCCATAGTTAAAGCAATGTCTACATTAGATTTTGAAAAAAAGAATTTTGCTAAGTCAGACCAAAATTTCTTAAGAAGGGGGCATTCGAAAAAAAGAAGCTCAATAGACTCAATACTGACATTACAGAAATTACAATTTAAATGAGGATTACCAAATTTGGATGTAATCTCATTGATGGGGTATATATTATGCAAAATCTTTAAATGTATTTCTTTAACTTTGTTGGGGACACAGAATTTATAAGGTAAGAGCCATGCTTTTTTCCAATTAATCTTGTCTATTAACTTTTTTCAGCACTAAAATTCTCTCATTATGGTTGGTGGTATCTTTAAGGAGTTTTTCCACTGAATCGTTCAAAAAGGAAATGGTCAGTGTTTCTCAGTGTTGTCTCCATAGATGGAACCTTTTCAAAAATGATTTCATATTTGGCAGAAAGAGACTGAATGGCAGCCATAACCCTGTTGAGGTCGCATTCAGGAGATGTAGCATTAGTCTTTCCTCTTTTTGGCGCTGGGCTCCTCACTCTTAGCTGGGGTGCACAGTAATGGATTTGCCAAAGATTTCTCTGGGTCACCAATATCAACTGAGCCACTGGTCAAGTCTGTCAGCATTGCATCATCAGGACATGGGGCGAATAGCTGGGACGGCACGATATTCTCATTTTTCTCCATGCTTGCTTCGGTGTGATGTTTCGCTTTGCATTTGCCCATATAACCGAGTTTTCAAACTAAGTTTATATTTAATAAAAAAATGTTGACGTGAAAAGACATCTTTGAAATGAAAAGAAAAAGCAGTTTTCCTTAACTTATTGCATGCAAATCTCGATGATGTCTGAGGCTTAAGAGCACAGCATGTCTGCTCGGATCAGCACCATCTTGCCCCCCGTCTGCACCTGTTGACAGGTATTTTGTCCCACTACTCATGAGCAAACTGCTCCAGCTGTCTCAGGTTTGAAGGGTGTTTTCTCCAGACTGCATGTTTCAGCTCTTTCCACAGATGTTCAATAGGATTTAAATCAGGGCTCATAGAAGGCCACTTCAGAATAGTCCAATGTTAGGCATTCTTGGGTGTTTTTAGCTGTTTGTTTTGGGTCATTATCCTGTTGGAGGACCCATGACCTGCAACTGAGACCAAGCTTTCTTACACTGGCCAGCACATTTTGCTCCAGAATGCCTTGATAGTCTTGAGATTTTATTGTACCTTACAGAGATTCAAGACACCCTGTGCCAGATGCAGCAAAGCAGCCCCAGAACATAACAAGCCATGTTTCACAGTAGGTATAGTGTTCTTTTCTTTGTATGCTTCATTCTTGCGTCTGTGAACATAGAGATGATGTGACTTGCCAAAAAGCTCCAGTTTTGTCTCATCTGTCCAAAGGACATTCTCCCAGAAGCTTTGAGGCTTGTCAATATGCATTTTGGCAAATTCCAGTCTTGCTTTTTTATGATTTGCTTTTAACAGTGGAGTCCTCCTTGGTCATCTTCCATTAAGTCCACTACAGCTCAAATAGTGATGGATGGTGCAATCTGACACTGATGTACCTCGACCTTGGCGTTCACCTTTAATCTTTTTCCTGAGAAACTGTTTCTTTGAGAAATACCTGAGAACTTTAAATGGTCTCATTATGGGGGGAAAAATGTGGCTCATGTTGGTGGGGGGTGGGGGATTAAGTTCTCAAATATTGCTCCAAGATCATTACCTTTTTGTATATTATTTTTTTCTTGTCAGTTGTTATCTTAAGACACGAAGGTCAGGTGTTCTGGAATAGCTCTTGCAAGAACAGTATTGTCAATTGCATTTGCAAAACTCATCAAGCACAAAGATGAAACTGGCTCACATGAAGACCATCCCAGGAAAGCAAGACCAAAACTTACCTCTGCTGCAGAGGAGAAGTTCATTTAGAGTTACCAGCCTCAGAAATCACCAATTAACAGCACCTCAGATTAGAGCCGTAATGAAGGCTTTACAGAGCATAAGTAGCAGATATATCTGAATATCAACTGTTCAAAGGAGATTATTGTGTATTTCGGCCACCTTCAGCATTGTTTTACAATGTAGACAGAAATAAACATCAGGAAAGACCATGGAATTAGAAGATGTGTCCAAACTTTTGACTGATAGTGTATGTAGGTTAGTAATGATTTAACACCATGACAATTGTTTCGTAATAGATAAATGTTTTATTGTTAAATTTGTTTTATTGCATCATCAACATTTTCTCATGGCCAACCAAATTAGGCCTACAGTACACACAGACTCTAATAAAGACATAATTTCTAGCAATTTCTAGAACACATGCTCTAAGCCTGCAAATACTTAAGTATCTAACTAATTTTTCCAATGTAGAAAACCTTGCTGTTTGTTTTTTCCAAAACTCGTTTTCTCTTCAGATATTGTGTAACTGCGTGTCACAGATAGCATAATCACCACACTTATTGAACGTCTTTTTCTATTATGTTGCATTTTTATTAAACCAACGTTAGTGTTAGCTTGTTGTGTTAGTGAGAACTTTTTTTCCACACACAGCAAAAAGGCATGATGTCTGCAAGTGCTTCCAATAGCTTTCGGCTGCACCCTGTTCAGGGTTGCCACAGCAGACCAACTGGTCCGCACAACAACTTGGAAAATGTTTCACGCCGGATGCCCTTCCTGACGCAAACCTCCCATTTTTCCGGGCTTGGGGCCGGCGCTGTATCTGGTGGTTGGGGTTGTGCCATTGGCTGAAGTCGAACCCGGGCCTTCTGCATGGTGGGCAAGAAACCTACCACCTGCAAGTGCTTCTAATGATTATGATAAATGATGTTTACCGCATCATTTATCCAGTCCTTTAGGTGGCAGTACTGCACCACCTACTTTCCCAGCCATAAATCAATTAGAAGAAGAAGATGACGGAGAAAGTGGAACCTGGGATTAAATTTTTCCCGCCGAGTTTCTGAAGTAACTTAGTTATTGTTGACTAGGAGCCAAAATGTAAGTTAAAACCATGTAATAGTAAGTTAATGTTACTGCATGATTAGTTTTAAATAAATAACATTTTTTGTAGAAAGATTATCTTGATAAATATACTTTTCTTGAATGTGGTTGTTTCCAGAAGCATGCCACCTCAGAAATGTTCAAAAAGAACAAGAATTCCGACAAAAAAATGCAGGAGATGGTTCCAGAGTCTCCATCTCCAACATATCATCAATCAGATATAAATAACACTGCTTTAAGTCATTTTACATTAAAGAAAGCATTGTTCATAGGTTAAGTGGTACACCAGTAGAAAAGGCCATTTGGTGAAGAAAGACATAAATCTAAAATTATATCAATGCATTTATGAGTAGCCATTTTAACCTGCCTCAATTGAGAGGCACAACTTCAAAAAGCTTATTTGTGGAATTAGGCATTTGAATGTAATGTTTGAAAATTATTGCATATTATTATATGAACATTTAGCTGAAAGCTTCCAATAACTCTCTTGCTGAATGTCCTCAATACAAAATAAATTAAAAAAAAAACATTTTTTTCTCCATATTTTCTAGTCTTTTCACTGTATTGTCATATCTACTGTAAGACTCTTTTCTTCACAGCGTCACAAAAATAGTTAGCCAGTGTTTTAATCAATGTCTTTATGTCCTGTGTTGCTCTTCATTGGATGGATGGAGTGAAATTGACCAGTCAAAGCTGAAAAAGGTTTTATTAATAAATGTAGACTGAGGGCAGTACTAAAGTAAATGACTTGAGAATGATGTTCTCAGATGATGTCCCTCATGTCCGCTTTGTTACGGGTTTATATATTAAAGTGATGCACTTATTGTTGACTTTTCTGAACTGTTTTTCAAAGTTTTGGATGTTATTCTGTTATTTTGTTGAGTTTATATTTCTTACTGTGTATTAAACAGGTTTATATCAGTCTTATGGGGGAGGGATATATGCACTTTATTATCACTGACCATTTTCAAAGCTGTGTCCCATTGTTTTGTTTTCTGCCCAGCTACTCATTTTAGTTCACTTAAGTATACATATAACTTAAGTATAACATACTTTGGGCAGTAATAATAATTTGAGCAGTATTGCACTTAATATCATTGATATTTTGTTTCAGTATCATTTAGTATTCGATTTGCCATATTTTGGTTTGACTTTATTACCCCATATACTTTTATTTTGAACATTTAAGTTTTTCCTTTATTTATTTATTTTTACATATGTATATCTACAAAATTAGTAGTAAATGTGTGTGTGTGTGTGTGTAATATATAATATGATCTATTGTTAACACTGTGGTGGACAGGGACACTGACCAGTTTCAGGTGGCAGTAGTTGCTTAATATTGTATGCTGTTAACTGAGCGTTTTTTGATATGTTAAATAGAAATATAATATTTCTCATTTGCATTTCATGCTTCTCATTTATATCTGGCTTTAACTCATTATGGTGTTAAATATGGCTCATTTGCTTCTCCTTCAAATGTTATGAAAGTTAATAAAATGTTAAAAGTTATGATTCTCATGTATGTCTCAGATTTCTTAAATCTCGTGTTGCATCTCTGCTTTGTCTCTTTGTTTCTCCTAAGTAACCTTTAGGAGAAATAGAAAAGACAAAGTTGAGCTTGTAATGACTCAATTCAGTCTCATGAGACTAGAAAAACATCTTTCTGAGCAACCAAATTTTGCTATATGGTGGTCTATGTTCAGTGCATAACATGATACCAAACAGCACAGTAACTACTTTTCACTCTTTGAAAAGTAGTTTGAAGACACCTGTGATGCTAATTACAGGACACACTGTAGTTTAATATGTCCCTATGATCAAATTATTTTCAATCTTTTCTAGGGCTAAAATCATCTTTGTCCAGGCCCGTTTCATTGGGTGTTTTTTTTTAATGCTTCTGTGGGACCACAATTCAAAAGTAATGTCTAATTTTCATTAGTAAATTTTCAGTAAATTTTTTATTTATTACTTTTGTCAGTTTCAAGTAATTTCAGTAACAACTGTGGGTTTTTCTTTATTTAATGGAAGGGTACCAATAATTTTGTCCACATGTGTACATGCAAAGTCCTCCACCTCTGCTCTTACTGGAGTCTCTGGTGTGATCCCAGCGGTCTTGCATGCAGCCTGCAGCATCAAGGATCCCCAGGTGTAGCCAGGTCTAAAGTTATTATAATCACACAGCAGTCACATACAAGTCAAGTCAAGAAGCTTTTACTGTCATTTCAACCATATATATGTAGCCATGTTTAAGATGTCTTAATAAGAACAAAACAACGACTTCACATTAACTGGGGTTCTTTTATTCCCGACTGCACCCAATAAAGGATGTAGCATTAAATATTAGTTGGGTTAACAGAAGCAATGCTCGTGTATGGACACACGAGCTTGAATGAATCCAGCAATTCCAACTGGTATGTGAACAGGTATTAAACCAAAAAAAAAAAAAAAAACCTCTATATCGTCTCTGGGTCTATACAGATACTCCAGGGCTTAATCTTTAATCTTAAAGTGCCCTTTTTACCACCCAATAAAATAACGGTAGTGGCCCCCCTGAAAATAAGAGTAAAAACAAAGAAATTCACAACATGGCCAAATCACACGTCACTTACGACACACATCAATATATTCATATTAACACATTTATACATTTTTAGAACTTTAAACTGTATTCTTGTAGTTTAACATGCATCTCAGGTCAACAGTAATTATAAACTTACATTGCTCAGTCATGTTCAATGACACAATGATAAAAAAAAAAAAACAAATAATCAAAACTCACTTTGCAGCAGTTTACTAAATCCAAATGCTCATGTGACCTGTAGCTCACATGTGAGTTCACGTGCTTCACGTCTCCCCTCTATTATAATACAAAAGTGTACATTACATTCGTACAGATTACACATTGATTGTATTTTAGTATGGGTTACTGTATTAAACTAGAAATGAACACTTACGCACTCAACTGAAGAACACATGCAATGTGAAGACACCTCACACGAACGGATTACAAACTCCACAGATTTGCAAGATATGCAACCATCCGTCAACTAAGCCCTTAAGGATGCAATGAGTGATCACTTATAAGTTGATATTTATCACTATTTTAGTGTTTTATAAACTTTTTGTCTTAAAAATCAACTTATTTCCTCACCATATCGAGGCCCATGCGCTACCCAGAATCACACACTTAGCATCGGCGCTCACTCTCTCCGCGCACGCGCACAAACCCGTAACCTCTTAAAGGGGCCGCAACACATTATTATAGTGCGTGTTACTGATCATTTCTTTTCTCTCTGCGCGAATGTATAGGGCTCACATGGTACATAAATATACACAGGGGATTAAAAAGGGTTGTATAATTTCTTTGGTTGTTTTGATTTGATCCGGTTACATATAGCTGACGCAGTACATAGTGAAATGAGACATTTCTCCAGCACCCTGGTGCTACATAGAACAACAACAACTTAGAGCTAGAAAACAACACAAAGCTAAGCACAGAAAGTAAGTTGTCCTAGCTACATAAAGTGCAACGTGTGTAGCCTAGTTCAAACAGTGCAAGACAGAAAAACAAAATACACTATAAAGACAGAATACCGACCAGTATACATTCTGCAGTGTATAAGCAGTGCAATGTGCAAAATACAGAGTTGTTGCTGGTTAAGAGTAGCTCCATATTGTCTTATTATCATATTGTCATTATAAAGGAATAAGCTCAGAAGTGGTGGTTTATGGGGCTATTTTCTCAGCCTGGCGAGTAGACCTGACCGGCAGCCACTTTTACCTTCTCTCTCTCCTCTGCATGTGCCACTTGACAGACCCGCTAATAATCCATATATTCCTTGGGAGGTTGCGCTATTTCCATACGGATGTTGTTAGCCCGTTGTAAGTCTGCCACACTGGATTGCAATCCAAAGTTTATCAGTTCCTGCTGGCTATAAACATGCTTTGCTTGACAAAACTCAGCAGAGATGAACATACACACTAGAACATTAATGAAAAACACCATGCTGGTGAACCAAAAGCCGCTGCACTCATGCATCTTTGACTTCTTCTGTCTGTGATGGAAGAAGTACCTCAAACATCTTCCTTTCTGCATTTTTCGTATGTGGTTAACCACAGTGGATTTAAAGGATACATATTTCCACATCTCTATTGCGGTTTCTATGGTTCACATTCCAGGGCAGAAAGAACCAGTACTGTGTTCTCCCTTTTGGTGTGTCTCTCTCCCCATGCATGTTCACTCGATGTTTTCAAGCAGCCCTGCAACCATTGCAGCGGGATGGCCTGTTGATGCTGCCATATCTAGATGACTGGCTGGTGTGGGCAAGACACCTCAGCAGGTGGTCAGCAACACACAGCACCTACTGGAGTATGTGACGGCCTTAGGATTGAAAGTCAATCTGCAGAAAAACTGTCTGGTTCCCTGCCGGTCAGTCTATTTTCTAGGTGTGCACTTGGATTCCAGGGCTACCCTTACAGTGCACAGGATGCAGGCTGTGCAAAGGGCATTAGCAAGGTTCCAATCTCAATGCAAGACTCCCTACATCAAATTTCTATGTCTGGCTGCGATACTCACTGCAGCTTCAATGGTCATTATATGGAACTGTTACACCTTCGACCATTTCAATGCTGGTTAATAGCCAGACAGTTTTCACCAATTCACAATCCATGAACCCCAGGTTCATGTCACAGCCAGCTGTGCTGCAGTATATGACAGCAGGAGCAATTTCTTTAATGAGCAGTGTGGATCCCCAAGTGACCCCCTCATCTGCTTTTTGCGCGATGATAAGTGATAACCACAGATGCTTTTCTATCTGGGTGGGGAGGACTGTGGCAGCATCATGGCATTCAAGGAGGTGGACCCCACAGCTAAATGGATGTCATATCAACCTGTCCAAACGTGTTTCTCGTTAATCACCAAAACTGAACAAGGTCTCAGTCATCTCTTCAACTGACACAAGCATTGTTGTTCTGGGCAGATGTTGTTCTCCTACTGATCAGAGCAATGCACTCATCCCCAGAAAAGTTGAAATTTGTTGTCTGGCCTCTGGGCTGAGTAGATGTTTTTAAAATGTTCAGCTGGGGTTAGGAAGACTTTCTTGAATGACTGCATCAGTATATGTCAATAAAGGTGTCATAGTGCCCCATCAGACAGTTCCAATGTTCGTGAAGTGCCATTTCACCTGAGCTGTGGCCCCTTCATGGCTGGTCCTACATGCTATTTCTCTATTAGACATATTTGCAGTAGCCACATTGGTATCATTTTCAAGATTCTATATGCTGAATGTTGCCTACCTACCTTCAATAAGCTCTGCTGTGTTTACAGACACTGTTTAGAGTTCAGTCACTTGTGACTTAGTGGTTTACATCTTCCACCATTTTTAACCATCTCTGGCAGTCTGGAACTATGAAATAGAACACTGGTCATGGGTGTTGCCATGGTTCTGTGAAGAGTGGAAGACCCGCAGATTTTCTGGGGACCCCCACATCTGAGTAGAATGTTGGCAGAGAAAGACCATGGGCGTAAACAGAAGCTTATATCAACTCTGATATGCCATTGGTACAGGCACATGTGACTGAATCAATAAGAGATTCTCGTATCATGCGAGAGCGCATGAGCCCTTCTACAATGTTTAACCATCTCTGGCAGATATCATGATGCTAACCAGAAGGCTATAGATAGGTTTCTGTTTACAGATGTAAAGATTCAGAGAAAATGATATATACTAATAGAACCAAAATGATATCACAAGGACCAGACTGATGTGCAAGGCTAGTAAAATGGAATAATGGAATCCCATTTCATCACAGAACTTCAAGTCATAATAGCCAGTTCAACGGTGGCCAACAATAGCCAGTCTAGAGATGAATGGAAACTGAAAATCTAGTTGAGGTATAGGTATTTTTTATAGCTAGGGAAAATATATCAAAGTACCATGATACTTTAGAAGAAATTAGAAATGGCTTGAAAACAATGAAATAGTATAGTATTTTTCATCATATCATGTTATCTTTCTGAATCAGCATACTCACAGATTGAATGTTAAAATAATTAATGAAGGGTACTATATTATCTGAAATACTACTGATTATAATATATAAACTGGAAAACTTCAAAAGATTAACCGTCAAGAGGTCAGGCAGCCCTCATACAGGACACTGGCCAAGAATTAGACCATGACCTAACAAGTGTTGCCTTGTAGTCTTGTTAAAAATGAGTTATGGTCCTTTTTAAAAAAAAAAAAAAAAAGATGAGTCATGCCACCATTAAATCATAGAATAGGAAAATATTTAATTAGCGGGAGATAAAGATGGAGGACAAAGACAGAGCTTGCAGGTAGGCATATGTAATGTGTTGAAGAAGGTATAAAAGGAATGTGCACTGACTGTATTTTGGGGAACTTCCACGAAACTGCCTGGCTTTGTTGTCCTTAGGATTAAAGTTTTCTTTTCACATCACAGCCCTATACTTCAAGATTGGATTATTATTTTTTGCTTAATATTTAAACTTCTTTATTGAATTTGTTACTTTTCCTGGTAATTGGGCACAACATAATTTACTGTAATTTTCGGCAGGATTAGACTTCCCCCAGGCGACCTTCTGTTTGTCTCACAAGCCACAGCCATAAATAAGGTAAGGTAAGTACATTTGCTCCTAGTTTAAAAGTGCTTGTGGGACTAACCTGAAATGCCTGTTTTGGTTAGAACTCTTGAAAGGCTACTCCAAATTAAAGAACACATTTGACTACAAGGTTTTGATCTCAACAATTAAGTACGTACTTATTTGTATACTGTTAAGTGCACTGTAAAAAATGAGATCGGGCATTTGATGAAATATATTGAGTAGAATTGAAGTAAGTAAATTTAAGGCTCCAAAAAAGTATGGATTTTACTCAAAAAACATGCTTTGGTTTTAATGAACTTCCACTTCCGGTTGAATTGTGCCACATATCTCATTTTTAGTGAATAATTTTCAAAAATTATTAGAACGTGGTTAGCACATTCGCCTCACTCCTCCTGGGTTCGAGGCTCACTCCAGCTCGCTGTGTGTGTGTGTGTGTGTATGGTGGATTTCCTCCTGGTGTTCCAGTTTCCTCCCACAATCCAAAGACATGCTTTTAGGCTGATTGGAGTCTCTAAATTGCCTGTAGTGTGTGATTGTGACGAGTTGGCACTCCGTCCAGAGTGTATCCTGCCTATCCGGACGACAACAGGACAACAACACTATCGCTGGATGCACCAGAAATGTTGGCTGTCCGGCATTATTACAGACAGAGAAACTGTCCGTAACCTGTCGTACCTGTCAGTTGATGCAACTGTTAGATGGACAAGGAGTTGATCTGCGTGCTCGCGGTCATCTAAAAATAAAATAAAAAGTCGCAATAACCTTTTTTATTTTTTATTCAGTGGCGGAAACGGGCTTCCATACTTTCCATTTTACCATTATTTTGTGGCAGCAATCTTTTTACCCTCCCCCACCTCAATTTGCCGTTAGCAAATTGGCCATGCCAATGCACAAGACAGGACAAATACACTTGCTTCGAAACGTGAGTGAATTTACACATTACTTCATCACTTCTACGTGGTCTTTCAGGTAAAAGTTTTTAAAAGTTTAAGAGATTCTTCACCTTTATTCGGGATTTAAAAAACTGGAGCGGTTTTGATATTTCGCGTTTCAATGGGGTTTGATTGTGAGTCTGCGAGTCTTATTTTTTTGTGCGCTTGGTTGTAATGAGCTGCGGTATTAGCCTAATGGTCCGTTTTGAGGTCAGTAATTTAACGTTGCCTTATCCAAGAGCATAAGCTTTGTTTACCATAACGCGTTTTGCATTAAAAAAATCTGTTGTATAATGCTCAATATACCACGCAATCTTTTTGTTTTCTCTCATATTGTTCGGTATATAAACCGTATTTTACTGTTTCTGCACGACTTGTTTTTCTCGGAAATAATTAGACACGTAAATTATTACGGGGCAGTGGTGGCTCAAGTGGTTAAGGCTCTGGGTCGTTGATCGGAGGATCGGGGGTTCAAGCCCCAGCACCACCAAGCTCCACTGTTGGGCAATTGAGCAAGGCCCTTAACCCTCTCTGCTCCAGGGGCGCTGTATCATAGCTGCCCCTGCGCTCTGACCCCAGCTTCCTCAGCTGGGATATGCGAAGAAAAGAATTCCACTATGCTGTAATGTATGTGTGGCGATAATAAAGGCTTCATGCCCTCACTTCTAAAGTGATGAGAGATCGAGAGCATGCACACTTTGGGAGCAAAAACCTTTAGGAGAAGTGAAATAATTTATCAGTAAATGTTACTAGTCTTCTAGTAATTAGCATAGTTGCTAATTATATATGTGTGGTTGGAATGGCAATAAAAGCTACTTGACTTGATAGATACTCCTGACATTTTAATGCTTTATCAACTGCTAGTACTGTGTTGTGTGTTGGATGCCGCATGTAGGTACATGTATCGCTGATATTTGCTAATAATCTTTTTTTACAATATGAATAATATTACATCTTTTCCGGCACCTGAATCAAAAATCTTGTTTAAAATGTTTTTGTCAAAGTATTTAATGGTGAGTTTTTCATTAAGTGGACATGCATGTGAACATTTGATTGACTTACTCTTGATAAGTATTCTGTCAATAACTGTTTGTGATGTGAATGTAGAAGAAAATATATTTATTTAATAAATATAAACACTGTGGGGTGTGGGGGCTTGGGGGTTAGCACGTTTGCCTCACACCTCCAGGCTTGGGGGTTTGATTCCCACCTCCGCCGTGTGTGGAGTTTGCATGTTCTCCCCGTGCCTCGGGGGTTTCCTCCCCCAGTCCAAAGACATGCATTGTCTGATTGGCGTCTCTAAATTGTCCGTAGTGTGTGATTGCATGAGTGAATGAGAGTGTGTGTGTGTACCCTGTGATGGGTTGGCACTCCGTCCAGGGTGTATCCTGCCTTGATGCCCGATGACGCCTGAGATTGGCACAGGCTCCCCGTGACCCGTGGATAGATTGGATAAGCGGTAGACAATGAATGAATGAATATAAACACTTATATTTTTTTCTTTTACAAGTGTGAGTGTCTGACTGAAATGTAAACAGGTGTGTACTGTATATACACCACATATACAATATAATGCAATGGTTAAGACCCATGTTCTCTGCCTTTTCACCAAAAAGGTGTAGTAATGTAATACAGAGCAAACGTTTATAAAGAATGTTGTATAGATTTCAGACAAAGCTCTATTAATTGTAACAGGATGTTGTTGTTTTTTTTTTAAATAATTTGTGCTACAACAAATCCTCAAGACATAAAAGGTGCCCAAAACATTACTGGTCATGCTAAAATATTCGGGTTGTATAGGTGTGGATTTTTCACTACAAACCCATAATAGGGATTTTTCATCAGACTCAATTGTCATCAAACTGAATTGTGTTGTGTTATTTACTTATTACCCTCAGTGTAAAGCTCATCCTGCAATCTATTTTCTTAGAGAGAAAGGATCTTTTAGAATTACAGTAACATGATATTAGTCTGTATAATTTATTTTTGCCATTTCAGGCTCCAAACAACCCTAGAATCAACATGATGAGGGATCTTCTCATATGCTGTTGATGTAGTACTTGGGGGAAAGTCACCAAATCAACTCTTTAAAGAGTATAATGTAAGTTAATTCAAATGTGAAATGTGGTGAAATGAAGTGCTTTCTTTCTCACGTTCTTGAAAAGGTCAGATTACATTATACAGCTTTAACATGTACTATGCCACAAAATATTTCTCGTAAGAAATAAATGACAAATGACTGTGTTACGGGTAGCGGGGCTGAGGTTGGACCACTAGGGGGCTCTCAGCAGGGGTTTGTCTTGTCATGTGTGGTTTTGTTTATGTTGGCCATGTGTTGTTGTTAAGCCCCGCCCTGTCCTATTGTGTCATGATTAATGTTCACCTGTGCCTAATGTTTCCATGATTATGTTTCCTATTTATAGTCCTGACTGTGTCTGCTTTGGTTGCTAGTCCTCGTTTGTATGTAGGCTGAATGTAGTGTTGTGGTTCATGTTTGTTTCTGTTTTATGTTAATGAAACCCCTGTCCGTGTCAAGCTTCGCGGTTGGCTCTGTTATATCCTGCCGGACACTACCAGCCGTAACAGACTGTTTTATCTTTCAGGTATTGTCTAAAGGATTTTGCTTTGTAGTAAAAGGATATTTAGGAGGTGCAATCTTGAAAATAAGTTTTTGTATGTTTTTCCAGAATGCTGATGGAGACAGCGTGTTGCAGGACCTTGCAACACAGATGATGAAAATCTGTTTGACCAAAAACATCGTGTCAGAGGAACCATAGGACACTGGCATCGTTATTGAGGTGGTAAAAGTTCTGAGTGGTCTTGTCTGTGTTCCAAGGGCTTGCTGCATACTGGTTGGCCTGATGTACGCACTGGATCTTGCCTATCCAAAGGAGCTGAAGTTCACATTTAAAGCATTTCAGAAGCTGTTTTTAGAGTTAGACTGTGGGATGATGTCTCAAGGGACTGGGAGCCAAGGAACAAATGACAGGACTCACTGTCATATTTTTAAATTGAAAAAACCTGTTGATGTTAGTGACATAATTGCAGCGGTTAACCTTGTTGTATGTATTGATTTTGACCTTGTCTGTTTCAAGGTCCCTTCATAAGGGACAGCACAGCTAGAGTGTGTTTTAGAAGTTTATTTGAAGCTTGTATGAGGCTTCAACCATCTGAGTGATATTAAAGTTAATTTGCCAGAATTACTTTTTCCTTATTATAAATTTTCTTCTATTTGTTAAAATTATTGAACTGCAACTTTTTGGAGAAATCACTGTCTGCTGAAACAGTGTTGTACCACTTATTTCTTATCCTTATTATAGGATATTCACTTGATTTTTGCAAACTGAAATTCAGGATGCCAAATATAACCTTCAAATAAACTTATGCAAAGTTTGGAAATGTTTACTTTTTTTTTTTTTTTTTTTTTTATTATTATTTCAAACCAAAGCCTTTATAGAAAAACAACTACGTTCATTTATATTGCTGTCTGTTTACATGGTTTCTAATTGTTTTAAAAATTGCACCCATCTTACCAAAGTTAACTAGTGTTTTAGCATTTGGTAGGAAAAACTGTTGTTGAATTGCAAAAAGAAATTATAAATTTGCGTACCAAGAAATTGACATGGTAAAAAAAAACTGTGTGGATAGTACTTAATAGAATTGTGTCAAGGAACTGACACATGGCTTTGGTTTGAAAAACCAAAACTTTGGTGTAGTAACACCCATAACTTAAGCTGTAAAATGAGTTGCATTAAGCAACATAATGCAAAAATGAGTTTGCAATCTTCATTAATTTAGTAATCTCAAGTCATTTATACTTAGATATTTAATAGATATAACTCAGTTTTAGATAGACTTTTAGAAAAGAGATCAATTTAATGTAAATATTCAATAAATCTAAATTACTTGTAACCAAATTCTTAATTGAATCTAACTAATTTCAGCCAGGACAACTAAGTAGATGGAAAGCTTTTTTGTATAAATTGCTTTAGATTTATTAATTGTATCAACTTATAATTTACTATATTATTAGTAAATGCAACACAACTTAACTTTTGCTTTTATCAGACTTATAGTCTTATACCTGACAATGTTTTTGAGTACAGTTGAAATATTTAATTCATTTTACTCAAAATTATGGCACCTACAATAAGTGAAACTTTATTGCCTTCATTTTTTTAAGTTGGCAGTGTTACATTTTTTTCAAGTGTGGGCCTTAACTGATATCAGTAAACACATTTATGAGTGATGCATGCTAAATCCTGTGGATAACACTCTTCTGAAGGAAGTGTGTGAGAACTGGGAAGGATAAATGTGTTTGAATGAGAAACAATAAGCAAACTTCTGGCAATAGGAGGCAAAAATTGTTGGAGCTTTTAAAATGGCAGAGAGGAAGGTACCCTTAATGTCTCAGTATAAAATAATAGGGAGACTAGGAGCAGCAATCGAGGTGGATGGTTGTAAATATTTTGAGAAATAGTTTCGAATGTCTGATTCAGAAAATACAAAAATAGAAAATAGAAAGAAAAAAAAAGAATTTATTGCAAAAAGTCAGTAATCAACCCGAGATCAATTCATCAAGATGTCCCAGAATAAACCCCCCAAAATCCGCTCAATATATACTATTTCATGATGCTCCTCCCATATTTTTCTAAATTCTTTATTAAAAAATGATTCCATTATGTTCACGTTTTTCCCAGTTCCCATTGTTTCCCACAATAACTAACTTGGCATAACCAGCCAAATTTATATCTGCACTATAACATGAACCATCTATGAAAATGGTTAAATCGTTCTGTTGTGGTTGAATTTTTTCTAAGTCCTGTCATGCTTACATGTAATAGTAGACATTACCTGACAATCATGTGGCTCACCCTACAACAAGGTCATCATCCTCTTGGCCAGAATAACTGTCTGGCATCTTTGAATTGTCTCTGTTAAAGAAAACAAAGCCTGTCTTAAATGTTGGACTCGTCAGTAATGCATGCTATGCATGGGTTGTATACAATGTTGTTGGATAACCCATAGTAATGGTTGAAGCTTTTTGTTATGCAAACGCAACAATTGCTAAACCACAATAACATAGTGGCATACCTTTCTCCACATTATCCAACGTGGTGCTAAAATAGGCTGTTGGCTATTGGTGTTAAAATAGGCTAATGCTTGTGAATCTGGATGTAATGGTATTCATGGATAAATTTCACTACATTTTTATCTTCTCCTTGAACTACATGTTCAAGCTATCTTGGGTACTTCTTAGCAGGGTAAGATTTTTGTTATTGTGTTCCACATTTAATTTCTCCATGGTCCCAGAACCATGTTATACCAGTAAAGCTGATCCATCACATTATCAAAACCAGCATCATTTAGTATCCCTGCTGTCTTTGCTTTTCCCACTGTCTGGGCTAATATGGCTTTCACATCTTCTATCACCAACATGTGTCTTGCTGTTTTCTCTTCAAACATAGTGATCCACTTTTGTTTTCCATTACATATGTCTGGGAGCTGTGAACATATGTCATATTCATGAATGTCCAGGGCAAATATTGTATTTCTCCTCCTTTTCAATTTAGTGGGCTCATACATTTTCTTCATCCCTATAGCTCTGTGGTACCTTTTATTGGTCTTTCGGTTTTTGTTGTTTTTGGTCATGAGACTCTTCCAATGCTGTCATCATTCAGTTTACTCGTTCCTCCAAATCCATCAGTTGTTGTGCTAGTACCTGGCTGTTGCCTTCCTATTTTTGTTTTTCCAATATGTATTCTCTGGTGTCAGTCCCTTTATGTCTCCTTGCTGCATCCTCTCTTAATTCGATGTATAGTGTACCTCTTTCTAAGTTTTATTCTCTTGGTCCATCTTGTGTTTTCTTTGCTGCTTTGTGCTATTATCATGTCAACAGTTGTGGTCAGACTTTCTCCTTTACTCATGATGCACCCTTCTCTTGCTCTGTGTGCACTGCTTCTTTCTCCTGCGTTTCTGTTCTCTCCTGACCACGTCAGCAGAATGTTTATTCATTTTAGTGTCATGTTAGGCTTCACTGAATTTTTCCTCAACCTTTCTACTATTGTATTTACCTTATCAACTAAAACTGATGTAGCCAATTTTGAAATTTTTCTGAAAAATGTACTCATTAATCTAATTCCAATCTACTTTAATCATTAAATCAAAAGTTAATGTTTAATCCTTAAATTTACTCAGTTAAGCTAAATCAAATCTAAGACTATTTTAATCAATAATCCAGAGTTAATTTTCCAATCTTTAAATTTTTTGATTTACATATCTTAATCTGTGCTTAAGCAATATAATTATCAGTTATCAGCTATGGCAAAATTTAACCATATAACGAGAAGTAGCTTAAAATAGTATATATAATGTCCATGTTTCTAGCAAATTCGAGAGGAAAGCAGGTCAGAAAGGTTGGTCAACACGGTCTGTGTGTATGCCCTCGCTAAATAGATAGGGAGCTAGGAACAGAGTGTTCAGGGGACTTGGGCATAGGTGAGAAGAAAGCCTTAACAGTGAGCAGATATGTCACTAATGTGACACGCTCATGTCGGTTTCTTCTGTACAACATCAGAAGGATTCGGCCATTTCTATCCACACAGGCTACTCAGGTGCTTGTTCAATCTCTGGTCATCTCGAGATTGGACTACTGCAACTCTCTTCTGGCAGGTCTACCTCTGAACGCAATTCACCCACTCCAAATGATCCAAAATGCAGTTGCACGACTTGTTTTCAACCTGCCCAAGTTCTCCCACACCACCCCACTGCTGCGTTCCCTCCACTGGCTTCCGGTAGCTGCACGCATCAGATTCAAAACACTAATGCTTGCCTACAAAGCCAAGAATGGACCAGCGCCATCTTACCTCAAAGCTCTCGTCACTCCTCGCACTGCACCTCGCTCACTCAGATCCACTAGCACTGCTCGACTGGTCCCACCATCTCTCAGGGAAAAAGGTAGGTATACATCTAGACTCTTCTCTGTTCTGGCACCGAGGTGGTGGAACGAACTTCCCCTAGGTATCCGTACGGCCGAGTCTCTGACTGTCTTCAAACGGCAACTGAAGACTTACCTCTTCCTGAAGTACTTAAACTAGCTCTTATTTTTCCAGTTTACGTAATATGTTGCAACAAAAAAACAAAAAACAACTCAGTGTTAGGCTAATGGTATCCCAAGTTGTGTCTTATTGAACCAGTGTTAATGTATTCAGTGAGTGAGAACTAAAGCACTTTTGTACGTCGCTCTGGATAAGAGCGTCTGCCAAATGCCAGAAATGTAAATGTAAATATGACAACAATAAGATATGAAACGCTTTAAAATTAGAAGTAAAATTCATATACACTATACAAACATTATGGAGAAGCATGGTATAGGCGGACATCACAGAGTGATGAGAAGCTGAAGAGATATGATGCTTATGTAGGCCCGTAAGGTGGCTGTGTATAAAAGAAGAACGATGCTAGTGGCAGATAATTACTAAGTGAGGAAAATGCCAAAATACCGTATTTACTATATAAAGATTAGATTGACTTTCGGTGCCGGCGCAAGTGGCAGCCTTTCCAGCAGCTCCGTGTGTGCCTTGCTCTTTTTTGGGCTTTTTGTGTTTTTCTTTGGTGTTTTTTATTTGTAAATTTCCTGGTGGGATGAATAAAGTATCTATCTATCGATCAAATGATCGTATCTATCTATGAAACGTAAGTATCTATCTATGATCAAATGACCAGATACTAGGGTACGGGAGTTACTGGTTCCCTTCTACACCTGGTTCCTCTCAAGGTTTCTTCATCATAGCCACTCAAGGATTTTATCCTTGCCACCATCACCTCAGGCTTGCTCGTTAGGGATAAATAGTAACTTAACTTTAAACTTCATAATTTTTATTGTTTGTTTTTATACTTCTGTAAAACTTGAGACAATATCCATTGTAAAAAGCATTATACAAATAAATCCAATTGAAACCAATGTGGGTTTTTCCTAGCTCTTCCTATCTCTTTCCTATCTCTTTTTCTTGGCTTTGTCTATCACGTAGTAACTGCTCAATGATTAATTAATCCCTCAGAATAGCATGCGAGTATGGGCAGAAGCAAGTCTTTGTTCACATAAAAGATGCACAGATTGGCTGGATGAAGGATCTTGGTCCAGAGTCCTGGAGTAGTACAGTAAAGAGGAGTAGTTTTTTTCTAGAAGTTGAAAGAGGTCTTTTGCCTAATAGATTGTATAGGCAGAACCAGACCTTCATTGTCCTCCATTTTTGAATTATTTAATGGTAGGCTTTAAAAGCCTCAGAAGAGGAACTATATGGTGTTTATCTTATATATCTCACATATCTCATTATCAGTATACTCAAAACAAATTGATTTTTAAAATCATTCATGAAGGGTAATATATTCTGAAATATAGTGATTCTAAAGTGTAAACTGTAAAATTTCAGAAGAATGACCGTCAAGAGGTCAGGCATCTCTCATGCAGGACACTGGCCAAGAAGTAGACCATGAACCCACTATTAACCCAACAGGTGTTTTTGTCTTGATAAAAATGAGTTATGGTCCTTTTTAAAAGAGATTTGATCTACAATTAAATTATGAAATGGAAAAGTGGGAGAATCTAATTAGTGGGAGATAAGGGTGGAAGACAAGGACAGAGCTTGCAGGTAGATATATGTAAAGCACTGAATAAGGTATAAAAAGGATGTGCACTTACTGTGTTTTGTGTACTTCTATGGAACTGCACAACCCTGGACTGGAAAAGTGTTGTTTTCAACCTACCACACAAGGTCTCAAACACCATACACCACTACGTTCCCTCCAATGGCTTCTGGTAGTTACATGAATCAGATTCAAAACACTTTACAGGTGCATCTCAATAAATTAGAATGTCGTGGAAAAGTTCATTTATTTCAGTAATTCGACTCAAATTGTGAAGCTCGTGTATTAAATACATTCAATGCACACAGACTGAAATAGTTTAAGTCTTTGGTTCTTTTAATTGTGATGATTTTGGCTCACATTTAACAAATACCCACCAATTCACAAGTTCAATTCAACAAATTAGAATATGGTGACATGTCAATCAGCTAATCAACTCAAAACACCTGCAAAAGGTTTCCTGAGCCTTCAAAATGGTCTTTCAGTTTGGTTCACTAGGCTACACAATCATGGGGAATCATCAGTTTTTTGTTTTGTACAAACAGCATGGCAACAATACAAAACAGTGCACCTTTGTGTTGCAATGCAAGAAGCAGACACATACAACAAATAAAAGATAGAGGGAGAATGAAATAAAATAAATTGTAATATTGAATAATTATTACAATTGAAATCAAATTAAATTAAAATAAATTAAAATCGGAATACATTATGGAGCTAGGGCTTCTAATTTAAGTCATATTATGGAGAAAAGATTAATGCCATTTTTGTTTTTCATACTACTAAGGGCTTTAGTGTAAGAAACAAAATCATTATGAAATGCAGAGAACTTTCATGAATTTTGATTTGTGTAGGTAAAATTTTCAGCATAAGTATATTGTTAACCAGATAATCATCATTCTTATTGCTCATAACCAGCTCATAGATAATGTCCTGTAAGGAAAAATGTTCAAGGTGAGGTATTTTTGAGTAAAGCCAATCACAAATATCCAGCCATAATGCACCAACATGTACACAACGAAAAAATAAATGTTCAGTGGTTTCAGAATCATCACAAAATACACATGTACTGGTTACAATTCCAAATCTTTTTTGTACTAATTCACTGGAAGGATATACACCATTTAATATTTTAAAATGAATTTGTTTAACTTTGGCGGGTAAGGGAAATTTTAGACAATTTGTTCGTAAATTAAAAACAATTTCTTTTGGAAAAATTTGTGAAATTGAGTTTCTGTACACTACAGTAGGATAAGAAATACTGTCGAATATATTCCTGAAGGTTTTGTTGGACAATCGAGTTTCTTTGAAATTACAACCTTTGATAGAAAGTAACGGGAGTCAAGGAATGATAGGAATAGAATAAGAAAGAATTCCTTTAATAAGACCAATAATAGAATTGGGAATAGCATTAGATATGGAATTGTCTCTATTACACCATTATTAAGTCATATTTAAGACAGAAACTCTCATATGAAACCTTAGAACCACTATATCTACTAGATGACAGATAAACCAAATACCTTTTTCCATCCAGTCATTGTCATACAGTGATTTGTTTTTAATAGTAATATATCTATTGTTCCATATTAGTGTATTATGTGGTGAAAAATTATGATTGTATAAAATCTTCCAATACAGCAACACCTGCTGGTGAAAATGGGATAGTCTAATTGGGAGACGTTGAACCATGAAATCACAACTCAGTAAAAATTCTATTCCTCCTAATTTCTGAAATAATTCTCTGGGGATATGGAACCAAAAACTGTTACTGTTTAGAAGAGATTTTAACCAATTACTTTACAGTGTTCCGTTTACAGCGTCAAAATCTATGGCATTTAAACCCCCATATTTAAAATCTTTGATCATCTCTACTCTAATAATGTGACTTTTTTTTTCCAAATGAAATCAAAATGAATCCAATTTATCTTTTTAATAGCTCTATTTGAAATAGCTATTGAGTATGCAGGATAAATAAATCTTGAAATACTTTCCAATTTGGTCAAGAAAACTACCCAGTAAACTAATGTCTCTCATTAACCAGGAGTTGAGCTTAAATGTGTATTTATCAATTACGTTCCAGACATTCATGTTTTCACTTTCAGTTGCATCTTTATAAATAAGCATTCCTAAATACTTAACGGTGGATTTTATGGGAATGTTATAAGCCTCAGTTTACTAGCTTTGGTGGGTTGGCATTAACTCCCATTTGTTTAAATTTAGTTTTAACCCGGACACTTTAGAAAAGATAGGAATAGTTTGTAATATTTTTGGTACTTCTGTTAGTTGCCTCATAAAAATGGTGGTGTCATCTGTGAACTGACTGATGGTTACTGACTGCCCCAGAACCTTTAAAGGAGCTATGTTTGAGTTTTTAATAAAGATAGAAAGCATTTCTGTGGCTAATATAAAAAGAAATGGGGAATAGGGCAGCCCTGTTTAATACCACGTTTGATGGAAATCCTGTGTGATGTACCACCTGGCAAAGAAATTGAACTGTTCGAATTTAGATAAAGAGATTCTATAATTTTTCTAAATTTATCTCCAAAACCAAATAACTTTAAACAATGAAAAATAAACGGATGTTCAATTGAATCAAATTCCTTAAACAATCAAGAAAAACAATAAAACCATCATCTTCTATTAGATGTCTGTAGTCTAGAAAGTCAAGCACTAAGCGAATATTATCGTGGATGGATCTTCCCTTCATAAAACCAGATTGGGCATCACTAATAATTTTGTTTAAAAATTTCTATCTAGGCGGGGCATGGTGGCTTAGTGGTTAGCACGTTTGCCTCATACCTCCAGGGTTTGGGGTTCGATTCCCGCCTCCGCCGTGTGTGTGTGTGTGTGTGGAGTTTGCATGTTCTCCCCGTGCTTCGGGGGTTTCCTCCGGTTTCCTCCCCCAGTCCAAAAACCTGCATGGTAGGTTGACTGGCATCTCTAAATTGTCTGCCTTGATGCCCAATGATGCCTGAGATAGGCACAGGCTCCCCGTGACCCGAGAATAGTTCGGATAAGCGGTAGACAATGAATGAATGAATTTAATTCTATTGGCATAAACAATGGTTATAATTTTATAATCACTGTTTAATAATGTGATGGACCTAAGATTGTTTAATATTTTAGGGTCTTTTTCTTACTTTGGGATTAATGTTATTAAACCTTGTTTCATTGTAGGAGGGAATGTCATTTTCTATAGCTTCATTCAACATAAGAGTAAATGGCACTTTTAATAAATCCCAAAAGTGTTTATAAAAATTAGCTGTGAAACCATCGCAACCTGCAGATTTGTTTAAGGACAGACTCTCAACTGCAGCATCCAACTCAACCGAAGAAATATCAGCATCACATGATGCCACATACTCGTAATCGTCTATACATGGAATGAAATCCTTAATACAGCTGAAGAAATTTTCTGCGTCGTCCGAGGAAAAGTTTGAAGAATAGTATTTCTCATAAAAAGTGGCAAATTCCTTAGTTATTATAGCGGGATCTTTAATAAGTTGGCCATTGATTAGTAAAGTTTTAAATGAAAGTCTCTCTTGTCTTATTTTTTTCTAGACGACAAAAGTATGAGGTACTTCTTTCCCCTTCCTCAATCCACTTTGCCCTGGACCTTATGAAAGCCCCTTCAGCCTTTCTGAAATATATTTCATCTAATTTAGTTAGAAGAGCTTGTAGTTTTTGTTTTTCAGGTTCAGTTAGTGATGTTTCTTTATAATATTCATTTATTTCTTTTATGATGTCGATTTCAGATAATCTATTATTTCTATTAAGCATTTTTCCAAAATGGATAGAATATTCTCTCATTTTAAATTTAAGAAATTCCCATTTAGAAACATAGGATGTTATAGATTCATCATCCTTCACATTAGAGATGATGGTTTTAATGCCGTCATGATATAATTGGTATTTAAGTAATCAAGAATTAAATTTCCAGTATCCATTATTCCTGCAGCTAACTTAATAACAGAGTGATCTGTGAGAGGTGCAGCAAACATACTGCAGTCAGAAATAAAGTTTATTACTGAGAGAGAAGTTAACCAGAAATCTATGCTTGATTTAGTTACATGGTTTGGTTTGAACCAGGAGTATAGTTTCAAGTCAGGATTCTTAAAGCACCAGGGGTCAACTAAATTGTGTGTATTACATAAGCTAGTCAAAATGGGGTTATTGGAACTATGATGGCAACTAGGAGGATATCTGTCAAGCCATTTATCATTAACCATATTAAAGTCACCACCCATAAATATGTTTGCATTTGGATACATGACACTGTAATTTCGAATGACATTAGAAACTTCTGAAGTTAACTGTCTATTTTGTTTTAAGTTGTTAAATCCATAAATGTTGACCAGAATATTGTAGTGTTCATCAATGTTTAAGACACAGATTTGTCAGTGACCATTATTACTGCAACTAGATGTTACAATTTTACCAGGCGAGTTATAAAACGGAATAGCTACCCCGCTGATCTAGTGGAAAGAATTTTGTCACCCCATTGGTTTACCCAAAATTTCTCATCCTCTGGTTTTGAGTGTGTTTCTTGCAACAAAATAAAGTTAGCTTTTTCTCCCTTACAAAACAAAAAAATAGATTTTCTCTTAATACTGTCTCTTAAGCCCCTAGCATTAAGTGAGATACATGAAAAAGGAGTGTTCATAACAAACTAGCAACCGCTAGTAAATATTAATAGGTCCAACAGATTATTATTGGAACAGTGAAAAAGTGTTTTTTTGAAGTGAAAAAACAACAAAGGAAAAGGCAATGTCCCGTCCATTTACCATCATTTTCAACTGGTCTATCCACTTCATTTTAATCCTTCGAAAAGCCTTCCAAAACATAAACTTTTAGGCCATTGAAGGTATATACCTTATCTGTTCCTAAGTGATTTTCTGTCCATTGATGTACCCAGCTCCTCCTCTGTAATACGCACGCTTTCCAGCTTCTCTTGCTTCTTTTATCTTTGGCCACAATGCTGCTCGCATCTCCTTGTCAGTTTTAAAGAGATCTTCAATAAAGTTGATTTTGAGCTCTTTGCAGACCTTGGTCATCCTCTACATTTCTTTCTCTGTATATTCTCCGAGTGAACTGGATGATGACGTGTCTTGTTTTTTTTTCTCCTAGAACAGTGCACTGTAACTGAGATTTACAGTCTTTAATTTCAGCTGCATTGAACTCTACTGCCTTAGCTATGCTAGTTAACATAATGGAGTTCTGCTGTAGTTGGGTGCCAAGTATGTCCACCTTATCAGTTAGCTGCTTTATTGCTTCCAGTACTGCACTCATACCTTCTCTCCCTTCCATTCCCGTATCCTTCCTTTTAGCTATTGGTGAGTTCTTTATCAGTGACAAAGGGTCTTTTCGTTTAGCTCTCTCCGAGGAATCTTCCATCTTAGCGGCATAATCATGGCAGTCAGCTGCATCATTACAGCGGGATAAAACAGGGTTCTTTTTGGTTGCCATGGTGCCCTTCTATCCAATGTATTTCAGTGTTCTGTGTTATACAAACCCAATTCCAAAAAAGTTGGGACACTGTACAAATTGTGAATAAAAAAAGAATGCAATAATTTACAAATCTCATAAACTTATATTTTATTCACAATAAAATATAGATAACATATCAAATGTTGAAAGTGAGACATTTTGAAATGTCATGCCAAATATTGGCTCATTTTGGATTTCATGAGAGCTACACATTGCAAAAAAATTGGGACAGGTAGCAATAAGAGGCCGGAAAAGTTAAATGTACATATAAGGAACAGCTGGAGGACCAATTTGCAACTTATTAGGTCAATTGGCTACATGATTGGGTATAAAAAGAGTCTCTCAGAGTGGCAGTGTCTCTCAGAAGTCAAGATGGGCAGAGGATCACCAATTCCCCCAATGCTGCGGCGAAAAATAGTGGAGCAATATCAGAAAGGAGTTTCTCAGAGAAAAATTGCAAAGAGTTTGAAGTTATCATCATCTACAGTGCATAATATCATCCAAAGATTCAGAGAACCTGGAACAATCTCTGTGCGTAAGGGTCAAGGCCGGAAAACCATACTGGATGCCCGTGATCTTCGGGCCCTTAGACGGCACTGCATCACATACAGGAATGCTACTGTAATGGAAATCACAACATGGGCTCAGGAATACTTCCAGAAAACATTGTCGGTGAACACAATCCACCGTGCCATTCGCCGTTGCCGGTTAAAACTCTATAGGTCAAAAAAGAAGCCATATCTAAACATGATCCAGAAGCACAGGCGTTTTCTCTGGGCTAAGGCTCATTTAAAATGGACTGTGGCAAAGTGGAAAACTGTTCTGTGGTCAGACGAATCAAAATTTGAAGTTCTTTTTGGAAAACTGGGACGCCATGTCATCCGGACTAAAGAGGACAAGGACAACCCAAGTTGTTATCAGCGCTCAGTTCAGAAGCCTGCATCTCTGATGGTATGGGGTTGCATGAGTGCGTGTGGCATGGGCAGCTTACACATCTGGAAAGGCACCATCAATGCTGAAAGGTATATCCAAGTTCTAGAACAACATATGCTCCCATCCAGACGTCGTCTCTTTCAGGGAAGACCTTGCATTTTCCAACATGACAATGCCAGACCACATACTGCATCAATTACAACATCATGGCTGCGTAGAAGAAGGATCCGGGTACTGAAATGGCCAGCCTGCAGTCCAGATCTTTCACCCATAGAAAACATTTGGCGCATCATAAAGAGGAAGATGCGACAAAGAAGACCTAAGACAGTTGAACAACTAGAAGCCTGTATTAGACAAGAATGGGACAACATTCCTATTCCTAAACTTGAGCAACTTGTCTCCTCAGTCCCCAGACGTTTGCAGACTGTTATAAAAAGAAGAGGGGATGCCACACAGTGGTAAACATGGCCTTGTCCCATTTTTTTTGAGATGTGTTGATGCCATGAAATTCAAAATCAACTTATTTTTCCATTAAAATGATACATTTTCTCAGTTTAAACATTTGATGTCATCTATGTTGTATTCTGAATAAAATATTGAAACTTCCACATCATTGCATTCTGTTTATATTCACAATTTGTACAGTGTCCCAACTTTTTTGGAATCGGGTTTGTATTATTTCATTCATTGTCTACCACTTATCCGATCTATTCTCGGACACGGACACACACACACACACACACACACACACACACACACACACACACTAACACACACACACACTAACACTAACCTATGCATGTCTTTGGACTGGGGGAGGAAACCGGAGTACCCTGAGGAAACCCCTGAGGCACAGGGAGAACATACAAACTCCACACACACGGTGGAGGCGGGAATCAAACCCCCAACCCTGGAGGTGTGAGGCAAACGTGCTAACCACCAAGCCACCGTGCCACCGTGCCCCCCTGTTATATTATTTCAAATGAAGCAAATTATATCGAGTGGATAGTGAAGAAAACCTGTCAAAACTAGGACATTCCTAAGTAGCTCAAAACATTGGCTGTACCCGGTCCGCCATCTTGCCTCCAGAACCTACATGTTGCTTATATGTCCGTGTGGAAACCAGGACGTGTGACTCGTGGGTGTCTCAGAATTCAGGAGAGGGCTCCCTTTCCAATTTCCATCTGTTCCATTTAGTCTTTGATTTATTTCAGACAAGTTTTAGGCATAACCATTGCTACTTGCTGTTTGAATGTCTAAAATGCTACTTTGTATGCTACAACAAATATAAAACTAGTTAAAACTTTGTCATAAGAATTAAGTGTGTTAGCTTGACTTATATTTTCAACACATAAAAGTTGTATTGAAAAATAATGTCATAAAGACATTATTTTAATGTTCATTCAATTGACCAGTTAATATGACGGTTTATTCATTATTTATAATGTTTGGTTAGAGTTGGCTTTTGCTTAATATTAGTTAGGAATAATTGTATTTGTTAAAACTTACATTGCCCACAAGTTTACACAAAGCATAGCAGCCAAATAAAACTAGTTATAACTTTTTTGTCATTAGAAGTGTAGTTGCTGGTCTTAGATTTTGAATACATAACAATTCTTTTTATAATGTCGTCATCAAGACATTATTCTTAGACTCATTCAATTGGCCAATCATAATGTAGATTAAATCATCATTCATAATGTTTTGTTACAACCCATGTTTTTTGTGTTTTTCTGTCTGTTTTCTATGTGTCCTTTGCACAATCCTTGTGTGCAGGTCCCATTACTAGCCAGAGTTTCCGAGCTGCCCTTGCCTGCCTTGATTCTGACACCATTGGTGATGTCATCGAGGTAGAAAAGAGGAAGCAAGAAGGAGAGTGATTGAAGTGGTGTACTTGGAGTATTATAGTAGATTGGTTGTAGTAGTGATTATTGTGTTGAGTTCTGTTCTGGATTTGACTTGTGCCTGTGTGACTACCTCTGTTTTTCTCTTTACCTCTGTTTATGCATAGGGAATTAGTTAAGTCCCATTGTACTTTTCTTTAGCTATCATATTTAGGTAAGCAAGTCAAGTCAAGTCAAAGAAGCTTTATTGTCACTTCAACCATATATAGCTGATGCAGTACACGGTGAAATGAAACAACATTCCTCCTGGACCAGAGGTGCAACACAGAACAAAAAACAAAAAATACAGGATGACAAACAAACATGGAACTAAACTATACTTCCAAGTTGCAGAATTTTTTTAAAATAAACATACAACATAAGTGCAGAGGATGATGGGACAGTGCAGACAAACAAGACACATAACACTGTGTGCAAAAAAAAAGACAGTGTTAGACAGTGAGTGCAAAAAGAAACAGGGTTAGGGACAGTGAGTGATAGCAGCAGAAATAGTTATTTCTAAAACTATTAGACTCTTAATCTAGCCATGGGAGTCACAGTCCAGTGACTTCTGTGCCGGTCCCAAGCCCAGAGAGTTGGAGGTTTGCGCTGCAGAGAAGAGGAATGAAAGTCAGTTGTAGTAAGACTGAGTACATGTGTGTGAATGAAAGTGAGGGAAGTGGAACAGTAAGGTTACAGGGTGAAGAGGTGAAGAAGGTACAGGAGTTTAAGTACTTGGGGTCAACAGTACAGAGTAATGGAGAGTGTGGGAAAGAGGCAAAGAAGCGAGCGCAGGCAGGTTGGAATGGGTGGAGAAAGGTTTCGGGAGTTCTGTGTGATAGGAAAATATCAGCGAGAATCAAGGGGAAGGTGAAGCTCATGTTGGATGTTTAGGGGACAAAGTTAGGGAGACCAGATTAAAATGGTTTGGACATGTTCAGAGGAGGGAGAGTGAGTATATTGGTAGGAGAATGTTGGACATGGAGCTGCCAGGCAGGACTACCTGACTACCTAGAGCCTGCCTCAACCTCTGTCTAAATTCCTCACAACATTACTCCTTTTTCAGCTTCCACCACTTGGTTTTCTTCTCTATCTCTATCTTTGACCTCTTCTTCTTACAGACTATCAAAGTCATCCTACACACCACCATCCTATGCTGTCTGGCTACACGCTCTCCCACTACCACTTTACAATCACTAATCTCTTTCAGATTGCCTCTTCTACATAGGATGTAGTCTACATGTGTTCTCCTATCTCCACTCTTGTAAGTCACTCTATGCTCCTCCCTCTTCTGAAAAAAAGTGTTAACCACAGCCATGTCCATCCTCTTAGCAAAGTCCACTACCATCTGTCCTTCTAGGTTCCTTTCCTTAACTCCAATCTTGCCCATCACCTCCTCATCACCTCTGTTCCCCTCACCAACATGTCCATTAAAATCCGCTCCTATCACCACTCTCTCACCTGTGGGAATACTCTCCATCACCTCATCTAATTCACTCCAGAATCTCTCTTTCTCCTCTAACTCACGACCTACCTGTGGGGCATAACCACTAACAACATTCAACATCACCCCTTCAATCTCTAACTTCAGACTCATCACCCTGTCTTCACCTCCAGAACATTCCTCACAAACTCCTCCTTCAGAACCACACCTACCCCATTTCTCTTTCTATCCACACCATAATAAAACAGCTTGAATACTGCTCCTATACTACGAGCCTTGCTACCCTTCCACCTGGTCTCCTGTACACACAGTATATCCACCAGAGTCCTACACTCTTACCTTTCCTCTTCTCTCTCTGTCTGTGCGCTCTCCTCCCTCCTCTACTTCTTCGACCAACATTAGCCCAATTTCCACCTGCGCCCTGTAGGTCAATGGCGCCGATGGCGGTCGTTGTTAACCCGGGCCTCGACTGATCCGGTATGAAATTCGTACTGACGATTTGCATGGTTAAATTTGGCAATGTTTTATGCCGGATGCCCTTCCTGACGCAACCCTCTCTATTTATCCGGGCTTGGGACCGGCACAGAAGTCACTGGACTGTGACCCCCATGGCTAGATTCACCTCTCCATACTATGGTACAAAATTTTGCATTTTAATGTAAACATATTTCATGTCATAGTTCACCGCAAAGATGTTGAAAAAGAAGTCATTGAAATTCAACTGCACAAATGAATTTGGAAAAAAACCTTTTTCCAAACTAGTTACGCCTTGAACGTCCCGGATAGGGCTGCAGCTATGGATTATTTTAGTAATCGAGTATTCCATGGATTAATCAAGTAATTGGATAAGAAGAAATTTTTCTTTATTAAAGAGGAATACTAAATATGCAAGCGAAAATAAGACAGTTGTTCATTTTAAGAGACCTAAGGTGTTTCCTATTTAAAAAAATGAAAATAAAATCTGAACCCGTTTAGTGCATTTAATTGACATATTGCATTCAAAATGCAAATATAAATATGTAAATAAAAAACTTAATTACTTAAAAAAATGTAAACATAGTACAACCTAAAACAAAATAATAGTAATAACAATAATAATAATAATACCTAAACATTGCATTTATGTTGTGCAACTTAACTTTCGAGTTTCAATTCAGAAAAACAAGACACATAACACCGACTGTGTGCAAAAAAAACAGCTACAACTCATGCATGACATAAGCCTTTACTGACTTTCTGGAAGACTTTGTGGCTTTTCTAAGAGGCAAACATTAGTGGACAGAAAGGTAACTTGGAACAAGAACAAGAGTCCATACACATAAAATAAAGAAAAATACATTTATTTGTAACATGAAATTAGAGTTATTTGGAGATTAAACACTCTTAAATGTCTCTGAATATACTGGTGTAGGTGTGTGTGAGTGACTGTCACGTTTTCCGGTGTCCATGGCATGAAGTAACAGACCCAGCGCACAGATAGACAAATGACAGGGGTTTATTAAATAAAAGACCATAGAAGCACACAGACATTACACAAAGCCGCTACACAACGACGACGACCAGCCCAGAACCCTGGCAAAAGGCCTCTATAAATACAAGACATAATCATGACAGACATTAGGAACAGGTGAACAACAATTGGAGAACAATAGGAACAGGCGGGGCTAAAACAAAGCACATGACATGACAAGCACTGACGAAACATGACATCACACAACCCCTGCCAGAAACTCCCCCTAGTGGCCCAACACAGGGCCTACCTCCCGTAACAGTGACGGAGAGGCTATCAACATGAATGACGCTTAGGCTTTCACAAAATGTAGCTAAATTAGGGACATTATAACTAGCCACCATATTGATTTACGGTCTTAAATAGTCATTACATGTAGCCACAATCCCCATACATTTTTACGGGCCGTAATTTCAACTAGCAAATCTAGCCATGGGGGTCACAGTCCAGTGACTTCTGTATAAATAGAGAGGGTTGCGTCAGGAAGGGCATCCGGCGTAAAACATTGCCAAATTTAACCATGCGAATCGTCAGTACGAATTTCATACCGGATCGGTCGAGGCCCGGGTTAACAACGACCGCCATCGGCGCCGTTGACCTACAGGGCGCCGGTGGAAATTGGGCTACTGTTGGTCGAAGAAGCAGAGGAGGGAGGAGAGTGCGCAGACAGAGAGAGAATAGGAAAGGTAAGAGTGTAGGACTGAGAATAGGAACTCTGAATGTTGGTACTATGACAGGGAAAGGTAGAGAGCTGGCTGATATGATGGAGAGAAGGAAGGTGGATATACTGTGTGTACAGGAGACCAGGTGGAAGGGTAGCAAGGCTCGTAGTATAGGAGCAGGATTCAAGCTGTTTTATTATGGTGTGGATAGTAAGAGAAATGGGGTAGGTGTGGTCCTGAAGGAGGAGTTTGTGAGGAATGTTCTGGAGGTGAAGAGAGTGTCAGACAGGGTGATGAGTCTGAAGTTAGAGATTGAAGGGGTGATGTTGAATGTTGTTAGTGGTTATGCCCCACAGGTAGGTTGTGAGTTGGAGGAGAAAGAGAGATTCTGGAGTGAATTAGATGAGGTGATGGAGAGTATTCCCACGGGTGAGAGAGTGGTGATAGGAGCGGATTTTAATGGACATGTTGGTGAGGGGAACACAGGTGATGAGGAGGTGATGGGCAAGTTTGGAGTTAAGGAAAGGAACCTAGAAGGACAGATGGTAGTGGACTTTGCTAAGAGGATGGACATGGGTGTGGTTAACACTTATTTTCAGAAGAGGGAGGAGCATAGAGTGACTTACAAGAGTGGAGATAGGAGAACACAGGTAGACTACATCCTATGTAGAAGAGGCAATCTGAAAGAGATTAGTGACTGTAAAGTGGTAGTGGGAGAGAGTGTAGCCAGACAGCATAGGATGGTGGTGTGTAGGATGACTCTGATGGTCTGTAAGAAGAAGAGGTCAGAGATAGAGAAGAAAACCAAGTGGTGGAAGCTGAAAAAGGAGGAATGTTGTGAGGAATTTAGACAGAAGTTGAGGCAGGCTCTGGGTGGGCAGGTATTGCTGCCAGATGACTGGGAAACTACAGCAGAAGTGATCAGGGAGACAGGGAGAAAGGTGCTGGGTGTGTCATCTGGAAGGAGGAAAGAAGATAAGGAGACTTGGTGGTGGAATGAGGAAGTTCAGGATAGTATTCAGAGGAAGAGGTTAGCCAAGAAGAAGTGGGACATGGACAGGACTGAAGAGAATAGACAGGAATACAAGGAGTTACAGCGCAGAGTGAAGAGGGAGGTGTCTAAGGCCAAGCAGAAGGCATATGACGAGTTGTACACTAGGTTAGACACTAGAGAAGGAGAGAAGGACTTGTACAGGTTAGCTAGGCAGAGGGATCGAGATGGGAAGGATGTGCAGCAAGTTAGAGTTATTAAGGATAGAGATGGAAGGGTGCTCACAAGTGAGGAGAGTGTACAGAGGAGATGGAAGGAATACTTTGAGGAGCTGATGAATGAGGAAAATGAGAGGGAAAAAAGAGTAGAAGGGGTGAACTCTGTGGAACAGAAAGTAGATAAGATTAGAAAGGATGAAGTCAGGAAGGCTTTGAAGACAAAAGTGGGAAGGCAGTCGGTCCTGATGACATCACGGTGGAGGTCTGGAAGTGTCTGGGAGAGGCAGCAGTGGAATTTTTAGCTAGTTTGTTCAACAGGGTTTTAGAGAGTGAGAGGATGCCTGAGGAATGGAGAAGAAGTGTGTTAGTGCCAATCTTTAAGAATAAGGGTAACGTGCAGAGTTGCAGTAACTATAGGGGGATAAAGTTGATGAGCCATACAATAAAGCTATGGGAAAGAGTAGTGGAAGCTAGGTTAAGGAAGGTAGTGGAAATTTGTGAGCAGCAGTATGGCTTCATGCCCAGAAAGAGCACAACAGATGCAATTTTTGCTCTGAGGATTTTGATGGAGAAGTATAGGGATGGTCAGAGGGAGTTGCACTGTGTGTTTGTAGACTTGGAGAAAGCATATGACAGGGTGCCAAGAGAAGAGCTGTGGTACTGTATGAGGAAGTCAGGAGTAGCAGAGAAGTATGTCAGAGTGGTGCAGGACATGTATGAGAGGAGCAGGACAGTGGTGAGGTGTGCTGTAGGTCAGACAGAGGAGTTCAATGTGGAGGTGGGACTGCATCAGGGATCGGCTCTGAGCCCATTCCTGTTTGCTATAGTGATGGACCAGTTGTCAGAGGAGGTCAGACAGGAGTCTCCTTGGACAATGATGTTTGCAGATGACATTGTGATCTGTAGTGAGAGCAGGGAGCAGGTGGAGGAAAACCTGGAGAGGTGGATGTTTGCGCTGGAGAGAAGAGGAATGAAAGTCAGTCGTAGTAAGACTGAGTACATGTGTGTGAATGAAAGGGAGGGAAGTGGAACAGTAAGGTTACAGGGTGAAGAGGTGAAGAAGGTACAGGAGTTTAAGTACTTGGGGTCAACAGTCCAGAGTAATGGAGAGTGTGGGAAAGAGGTAAAGAAGCAAGTGCAGGCAGGTTGGAATGGGTGGAGAAAGGTGTCGGGAGTTCTGTGTGATAGGAAAATATCAGCGAGAATCAAGGGGAAGGTGTACAGGACAGTGGTGAGACCGGCCATGCTGTATGGTTTAGAGACAGTGTCACTGAGGAAGAGACAGGAGTCAGAGCTAGAGGTAGCAGAGCTGAAGATGTTGAGGTTCTCTTTGGGAGTGACAAGATTGGACAGGATTAGGAATGAGTACATCAGAGGGACAGCTCATGTTGGACGTTTGGGGGACAAAGCTAGGGAAGCCAGATTAAGATGGTTTGGACATGTTCAGAGGAGGGAGAGTGAGTATATTGGTAGGAGAATGTTGGACATGAAGCTGCCAGGCAGGAGGCAAAGAGGAAGGCCAAAGAGGAGGTATATGGATGGAATTAATGAGGATATGAAGCTAGTGGGTGCAAGGGTTGAGGATGCAGAAGATAGGGATAGGTGGAGAGAGATGATTCGCTGTGGCGACCCCTGAAGGGAAAAGCCGAAAGAAGAAGAAGAAGAAGATTCTGTGAAATAAGTCAACTGATTTGCTGTACATTTAGGCAAAGTTACTAATGGCTAATTAGATCACTTGCAACCTGTTTCTGGAGAGCATTTGAGCCTTTGTTCCAGAGATTTTGTGACAATTCAGACTATGTTAAAGGCTGGTGGCATTGCTAAGATCTAAGAATGTCCTTTAAATTAGTAAACAGACCACAAACACATTCTTCAGTGTGTTAGTTGTAGAGTTGTCTTAATTATCTAAACACACTACTATTGTATAAGCCATCTTGTCATCATAAAAAGTGTCAGAGTTGGAGTGTTTTACTTCTGCAAAATTTCACGTATACATTTAAACTCCTATGAGTGGTTATAGACTTGGAGGAAACAACTTGCTATCCACTGTGACACCCAGCAAATTGGTGAGATTCTAAACCCTTTAAACACCAAGAATCAAGCCTTTTTTTTTTTGTATTTTAAAGATTGTAATATTTTTGCCATTTTTTGGACAGTGGCAATAAAAACACAGTGGAGAGATAGAGGATGATTTGCAGCAAAGGGCCTAAACTGGAACTGAAGCTTGACTGCCTGAATAACAGTATGTGGTATGCGTTCTACCAGGTGAGGCACTTGTTTAGCCATTCATTAATTTGTTTAATATATCCATTTGATTGTAATTTGCAACCTATGTAGAGATGTTTGAGATGATTTCACTTTCAGTTAGGACAATATATTTCTTACTGCTTTGTTGCTGTCATCTGCCAGCAGTTGTTCTTGAAATGGACCTCATCAGTCTCTTTCCTGTTCTACAAATCCCCCCTTTTGATCAGATGATTGTCTTGTCGAGGATAAATATTGGTAAGTGCTTGTACTTTTGACAGGTTACTGGTCAGTGTTGTAGTAAATTTGATTACAAATTTTATGAATTTATACGTCAAGTCAACAGACATAAAATGAATGCTTATGATGACTTACAGATGAAATGTGTCTCTTTCTAACTTTCTCCCCGACACATCATCAATCATAAAAATGACCTGCAAAACTATATTAAAGGGTGCCTTCATCAATGTATAATTCATTGGAGCAAAGTTTAACATATTTGAAGCACTTTTTTTTTTAACAACTAGAAGGCTGTGTGTAGGCAACATGCTCAAACACTGCTGCAGAGAGGATCATATCAGCCTTCAGTGGACAACATGCAAGTCCTCAAGCTGAACTAGTGACAGTATATGCTGTAGGTTTCAGTTTCTCAAACATGTCCAAATCTATCCCATATCTTCTCACAAGTCTGGACTCATTGACTAATTCCTATTGTTCAACCAGGCAAGTAAGCCCTGATACATAATGTTTATTCATTTCACCATGGATTATCCAATCATATGGTCACATGCTGTTTTTTCAAGATTTCATTACTAATTTGTGAGTATTGGACAAGGTATTAGATCAGTTCAAACTGTTTTAACACGGAATATGTACATAAAAAAAATAGTTTCTTGAAGTCTGATAATGATATTTTTGTACCTTGGTTTACAATGGACCTTATTGACTTAGTAATTTATCATAAGCAGTTGTTGACAGTAAAATCTATGCAAACCAACTGTAATGCATTATGTGCATTACTTCTACAAGGAAAAGCTTGAAACTTCTGCACAAGATCCCCGAAAGATCCACAACATCTTCTCGTCACTACTCAACCCTACGGCTCCACCTGCTCCATCCTCCCTGACCGCCGAAGATTTTGCCACTTTTTACACAGAGAAGGTTGAGAGGATCTGCCAGACCTTCACTTCTGCCCCAACTTCATCTACATCACACAGTCAGCACTCCACTACTCCTTCATTGACGCAGCTCTCAACTGTAGCAGCAGAAGAGGTTTTGCAAATTATTCGGTCCTGCAATCCTACCACCTGCCCACTGGATCTAATCCCTTCAGCTATGCTCCAGACCATCTCACCTGACCTCCTACCCTTCATCACCACAGTCATCAATGGATTTTTAACATCTGGTCATGTTCCAACTGTCTTTAAGAAAGCCAGGGTCATTCCCATCCTGAAGAAACCTGCTCTGGATCCCTCAGACATCAGCAACTACAGACCGGTATCACTTCTCTCATTTCTTTCAAAAATTCTCGAAGTCTGACTATCTCATGCAGAATAACCTCCATGACCCCAACCAGTCTGGCTTCAAAGCAGCACATTCCAAAGAGACTGCCCTTTTGGCAGTCACTGAGAAACTACATGCTGCTAGATCAGCCAAACTGTCATCGGTCCTCATCCTCCTCGACCTGTCTGCAGCATTTGACACAGTAAACCACAAGACTCTCTTGTCCACCCTCAGGAGTCTTGGAATTTGTGGAACAGCATGGGAATGGTTTGCTTCCTACCTGGATGGTCGCTCATATCAGGTAACATGGAAGGGATTGACATCTGCTCCACGCAGACTCTCTACTGGTGTCCCACAAGGCTCAGTACTTGGTCCTCTCCTTTCCTCCCTCTATACTCACTCTCTTGGCAAAGTTATATCCTCACATGGTTTTTCACACCACTGCTATGCCGATGACACCCAACTTATCTTCTCTTTCTCTCCCTCAGATACCACGGCTTCTACTCGGATCTCAACGTGTCTGGTGGACATTTCATCTTGGATGATGGCTCATCAGCTGAAACTCAATCCCAGCAAAACTGAGCTGCTGGTCATCCCAGGTGATCCATCCCCAGCCCAAGACATTACGATATCTCTGAACAACTCCATGATTTCCCCTTCAGCCACTGCTCGCAACCTTGGGGTAACCATGGACAATCAACTGCCCTTTTCCTCCCATGTCACTAATGTGACACGCTTATGTCAGTTTCTTCTGTACAACATCAGAAGGATTTGGCCATTTCTTTCCACACAGGCTACTCAGGTGCTTGTTCAGTCTCTGGTCATTTCGAGATTGGACTACTGCAACTCTCTTCTGGCAGGTCTACCTCTGAACACAATTCGCCCACAGCAAATGATCCAAAATGCAGCTGCACGACTTGTTTTCAACCTGCCTAAGTTCTCCCACACCACCCCACTGCTGCGTTCCCTCCACTGGCTTCCGGTAGCTGCACGCATCAGATTCAAAACACTAATGCTTGCCTACAAAGCCAAGAATGGACCAGCGCCATCTTACCTCAAAGCTCTCGTCACTCCTCGCACTGCACCTCGCTTCCTCAGATCCGCTACCACTGCTCGACAGGTCCCACCATCTTTCAGGGAAAAAGGTAGGTATACATCTAGACTCTTCTCTGTTCTGGCACCGAGGTGGTGGGAAAAATTTCCCCTAGATGTCCGTATGGCCGAGTCACTGGTCGTCTTCAAACGGCAACTGAAGACTTACCTCTTCCTGAAGTACTTAAACTAGCTCCTATTTTTCCCTGTTTATGTATTATGTTGTTTAAAAAAAATCAAAAAACCCCAACTCAGTTTTAGGCTAATGGTATCCCAAGTTTGTGTCCTATTGAACAAGTGTTAATGTATTCATTGACTGAGAACTAAAGCACTTTTGTACGTCACTCTGGATAAGAGCGTCTGCCAAATGCCAGAAATGTAAATGTAATTATAAATGTGTTGTACTGTATTTTTACAGTAAAATTTTGGCAACCACAGCTGCCAGTAATTTACCGTAAATTTGAATTTTACAATAAAATACCATAATATAATATATGGTTGTATTGTGTTTTTATCTGAGAAAGACTGTAATTAGGATTACAGTATATTTATTATTTCACAGTAGTTTACCATAAACAGGTTTACATTCTGTCTGTTTTTTAACAGTAATTTATTGTAAACAAACAACAGTTCTTAACTGTGAAATTTACGGTTGCTAATATAGCATTCCATAAAGTGGTGAGCAGTGTCACTGTACAATTTACGGTGAAATTCTGGCAACCACAGCTGCCAGTGTTTTACCGTAAAATATAAGATTTTTTTTTTACAGCAGGATTGGGGTTAATAAATTATGTTTGCCTAGGGGAGATTTAGCATTACCTAATTTAGAGCTCTATAAAATAACATTTGAAATGTCTTAGCTCGCTAGTCACTGGGGGAATGAGGATTACTTACTTACTTCCACTTTTCGGCCAACAGAGACTTTTCCACAAAACCCAAAGGACTTGCAACATCATATGACAAACCCAATATTGCTTCATTCTAAAGAGGTTTGGAAAATCGGTCACAAAAAGTGTCGGATTTCTCACTGGTGTCAGCATAAATCTTCAGTATGGAATAACCCGTTTATTAAAGTAAAAAGCCCTTATTTCGGGGACAGTGGTTTAAAAGCAGAATACGTACTCTCAGATGATTTATTTAGTGACGGTAAGCTTTTGTCTTATAATAATTTGAAAGAAAAATTTCAGTTAGAAGGCCGCAATAATTTCCGGAAATATTTACAAATTAGACACTGCTTGGAGGCGAAGGTTCCTATGGAACAAAATAAAAATATTTTAGAAAATTTCTATGAACTATCAAGGCACCTTCAAAAAGCATCTAAATGTTATCAACTATGTTTAAAGATTGATGACAATAACTGAAAACCTAAGACTGATTTGGCAGAAAGACATTTATAGTGACATAGATAAAGACACTTAGAACAAAATTTTGTCCTACAGTGGAATGTATATAAACAAAGTAAGAGGCAAATTTATTCAAGGTATTATTTCACAGCAGTTTGACTTTTTAAAATGGGTTGTATGAAGGATAATAAATGCTGGAAATGTAAAGAGGAAACTGATAGATATATTCATGCTCTCTGGTAATGTTCAAAGATTCAACCTTTTTGGAAAACTGTGTTAAAATATCTAGGAAGATGTTTGGGATTTGACATTCCACTATCACCCGGGATATGTCTGTTGGGAGATAAACCGGAGATTCTACAGATTAAAAACTGAAAAAAACAAAAAAAATTGTCTCTTATTACGGTGGGTGTAGTCACAGCAGAGAGAATTTTATTCAGATGGCTTCAAAGGATGACTGATACTACATCCATGTTTAGATTATGACTTGCTTACCCTGCTGTGCATTACAGTGTTTTCTTTGTTTGGTAATTTATTACTCAGTGATCACTATTGTTATTGTTATTCTTATTATTATATTCTCATTAATCCTTTTTTGTTATTTATTTATGTATGTATTTATGTTGTACACAGTAAAAGGTGAAAAAAGCCAATGAAAATCTCGTTCAGCTTCACATAAGCCTTTAAAAAACTGCCTTTTTGGTGTATTAAAATTAAGTTATCCTTCATAGTTTTTACATTGTAATATTACATTTCAATGAGAACTAGTAAAAGTACAATTTTACATGCATACACATTTAATTCATTCATTCATTGTCTGCCGCTTATCCAAACTACACTCGGGTCACAGGGAGCCTGTGCCTATCTCAGGCGTCATAGGGCATCAAGGCAGGATACACCCTGGACGGCGTGCCAACCCATTGCAGGGCACACACACACTCTCATACTACAGACAATTTAGAGATGCCAATCAACCTACCATGCATATCTTTGGACTGGGGGAGGAAACCCCCGAGGCACGGGGAGAACATGCAAACTCCACACACACATGGCGGAGGCGGGAATCGAACCCCCAACCCTGGAGGTGTGAGGCAAATGTGCTAACCACTAAGCCACTGTGCCCCCCTACACACATTTAATTCATGTAAAAAAAAATTAACTGAGTGGAACAGTTTAAATATTATGTGTTTACTTGTAATATTTAAATGTTTTATGGTCATTGCACATAAACCTAGTAATTTAAAGTAAATTTTAATCTAAAAGTATAGCGCGTTTAAAATCATGCATGCGTGTTTAGAGACTCCCTGCGCTCCGGACCAGAGACGGTTGGGATCATCGAGTTTATCTTTTTGTTTTAGATGTGATTTTAAAAAAACAAACAAAAAAAACGCATCCATTGCATCACTTTTATTATATACGTTAACGCTCATTTTAATCGCATAACCTGGCATTAATAATATTTCACCGATAAAGTGTTTTAATAGTTTATAGGCCCATTCACTGGAGTCAAAATTCTAGTGTTGTGTCCTTTTAGAGTGAAGTGTTGAGGTTCTGGTGTTGTTTTTGCTAGAGTGAACTCTGTGCTAATGAGAAAACATAATGGTGGTGTAACATTACAGTGTTAACGGTATTCAACACCAAAGAGTGTTACTTTAAACATCCGGGCATTTGGGCAGGTATGCTTGTTGAGATTTGTGACAGTCGCCATTTTCTTTGACTCGCTTCGAGCATTAAAAAGATACACTGGTGAGTTTAATATAAATAATTCTCATTGCATTCTAGCTATTTTCGTATATTGTATGTTATGTCATTCCCTCAGTGACATATACGTATGTTGGCTTGTTTTAAATTTTAGCGTTGATAATGAAAACCTGTAACATTATCAGCAAGTTTCCAACGCCATTTGCTTACTGGTAAGTGACAACATTAGCTAGCTAACTCCAATGTAACTTTAGTTAAGTTGAATTTTAGAACACGTGTGGGCTAATGTGTAGGTGAATTCTGTTTAAAAAACAATTTTAATGGTCGAGGAGAACGTCATATTAACTATTTCATACAAACAGCGTTTCAACTGACACCTCTGTGCCTTGGGTTTTAGCTGCAAAATCGGGCGCCGTCTATATACTGTTAACGTTGTACATTATTACCGAATGTATTCGCTACAAGGCGATGTTAGTTAGCTAAGGTCTTATTTAATGTAACGTTAACTCACGCGTGTAATGACGTTTAATATGTGTAACGTTAATTATGGTTGTTGACCTTCGGCTGCAATCTTGATATTGGTATATAAAGTTCCAGACTTGTCAGGCAGAAAGAGAACAACTTCATTCTCGCCAGCTTCAGTCCCAAAAAGTATATTTTTGTTTAATCAGAGAGCGTTTGAGTGTAGTTAAAGTATTTTAAATTATTTAGGAAACTGAAAGACAACAATTGTTTATGGCCATACCACCCTGAGAACGCCCGATCTCGTCCTAAAGACAACAATTACTTATCATTTAAATTCTATTTACGTGCATCTAACAAATGCCAATTTATCCTGTCTCACACTACAGATACATGTTACAGATGGCAAAGTGATCATTAAGGTTCAGTATCAAAACCGCAAGAAATACATCAAATTACAGACTGCTGATTTTGAAGAATTCATTTTCTGAAGGCAAGTTCCAAATTGCTAAATGACTGTATGACTATAATTAGTAATTCAAAGTGTAGATCATCAAGTTTTATCCTTTAAACATTGTTATGCTGCCTTTCTACACCTTAGTGAGAGAGAAGTTCTCTATCCCTGTGAACAAGATTATTGTGGAAGATGATTCTGGCACTGAGGTGGATAACAAAGTGTTTGCAGATTTATCTGCCATGGAGGGGATCTGCTTTATCAAGGACAGTCATGATGACACAGGTAAAAAAAACAACAACACAAAGTTGTTTTACATTGCATTAACAGCAACAGTGCTTATTTCAGATGCATTGTATTGATTTCATTATCTTGCATGCAGTTTTACCATTTGTATATAAAATATTAATACATTTGTTGGAATAAGTTTAACTTGTAGTGAGAATTGATTGATTGCTTAAAAAACAAGCAATGTCTTTGTTGCCCAAAATAGGACATAGTTTTTTTTTTATCTGTTGTTTGTGGCATTTCTTATTTGACCAAAGCAGATGTTTCTCTTTTGGTCTTTCCAACTGTTCAGAAAAGAAAGATATAAACAGAGTTTAATGCGTGAGTGAAAACATGGGCCATACTCACTGTTATAGTTTTGATACACAACAATGCCGCAAATAAGGTAAATTGTAAATTATGTTTGTTGGTCTTAGGTTCAGGCACATCTCAGTCACCTCCATCCACACCACAGTCCTCATCCAGTGGGAGCTTCCTCTGTGTGTCTTTGAGTAGCAGTGACAGTGAAACATCAAGGCAGCCCAAGAGAATTAGATGTGATTGAAGAGGTATTGAGTTCTTCAGCCAGAGATGTAAGTTTGTAATCAGATGTTTAAATGTAGATTGTATTGATCACATCAAAATCATCATTGTGAGCTTTCTGATTAGTTTCATTCAGTTGAGTGCTATATTGCCATTTACAGTAAGATTAAAACAAACCCATGTTGAAAGCTGTTACAGTCCCCATCAGTCATTACTAAGAATAATTTTGTCTTTTCATATTGTGAAAAATATTGTAATGCTGCTATTACGATAATGACTCAAATTAAGCCCTTTTCACATATGCACTCTGGACAATCTCTGGAGAATTGGGTCCGGACTTTGTGCAGAGTTGTGCATTCACACATGCAGCATACAGCCCAGCTGAGAGTCACGTTTTCACTCGGGGAAATAGACCGTTTGATTTCAGTGAGGGGTGTTTCCTGGGTAAAGCATGCAGGAGACACGACTTACACAAAAATACACCACAGAAATAAACTGTGTTTTGTTGTAGAGCCAGTCACATTATTAGAAACAATGTCTTAAGTATATCACCCCATTTCCCAAGGGAGAGAAGCACGATACAACACTGGAAAGCATGGTATAAATTTCCTATATTATCTGGTGTTGTGCTGAGTAGATCGACTGAAAGGAAACACCCTCTCGCTTGCTGTGAATACTCCGGACAATTACCTGCTATTCACACATGGGCTCACAAGGACTTTGCACTGGGGGCTCGCAGGATAAAGTCTGTTTAATGTCCGGGCCGACTGACTCGGAGGATTGCGTCGTCACATGCAGCTCACCTGGGTAAAGGATATGGGATTCCACTGCATGTGTGAAAGTCTGCTGCTCTAGGTCTAAATTAAAAACCACTTTATTTAGCTATGGGAAGATGTGCAGTAGCAAAAGTACTCATGTTTGCAGAATTGTGTCTTGTACTGATGATCATGTACCTCTGGGGAGGTTCCTTGTGGACCTAAGAAAACCCTGTTAAATTTTGGTATTTGATTTTTGGTATATTTTTTAGCTGATGAAACAGATTCTGCAGACAACCAGGAGGGACGTTGGTTCTTGAAGAATATGAAGTAACTGGTACACTGTCTGACAGTAGAAGAAGGCAGGTGGTTAACATTCTTGCAGCACACATGGTTGAGACTGAGGGGTGAGTTCATGTTGAGGTATAGAATTTATTGTAAGGATGTCCCAATTGTAGGAAATACTACAGGATACCCTAGCAGTTAAGCCATTAACAGCTATTTAACTTTTTTTTTTTTTTAATAAATTCACATACTGCATGAGTACTACATTATAGATAAATGTTTATTCTAGGTGGAATCACTGTTCCTAATAAAGTTTGACCTAAGTGGCTTTACTTAGGTTGCAGAAAAAGCAGAAATGACAGTACTGAGCTCATTACTAAAGTAATGAAATAATTATATCCTTATACATACAGGTGCTTGTGGATATGTTCTAACGACACACACTTTATTTTTGCAGGAGAATCCCTCAGCGAGCTACTAAAGAGAAGTATGCACTGGGAATCGTTACATTGTTCCCTGCATTAAAAGATCCCCTATCCACAAAGGGATATGTAAGCCATGTATTTATAAGAATTGAGTTCGTTAACATTGTCTTTTAATAACCTAATGTATAAATAATCGTAGCTCAAACTACTAATAATAGTAGTTTGAGCTACTATTAAACTAAATTGTGTTACACTGAGAGGTTTTTCCAGTATTTAGTCTACCTTCACTGAGAAAAATAGCATAGAGCAACCAGTATAATGCAAGACAGTTCAACAACATCACACATGTTGCATGACATTTTTAACAAAACTGTACAAAATTGCACAGTTAAATCAACAACTCCCTAAAATAGTTTGAACAAAACACTTTCAAGAAGAAGGACTCAAGACTTTAGTTGCATAGTTCTGCTCATGCTTAACAGCCATAGCAGCTTTGGTTGGCCATTCTTTTAGTGGATGTTACCCCTCTAATGCTATTCATATCAGTAATTACAGGGGGATGTCTGAATTAGAATTACATAAAACTATTTTGATCATTGACTTTTATTGTTGCTACTATTAGATAGTTCCTTCTGCTGAGTATGAAGTTGAACTTAATTATGTCTTTGGTAAGGAGCATTATTATGACAGCCATAGTGGCTCTGGATTTCTGGCTTGGTGGCTCAAGACAATTCAGAGAAAGACGAAACTTGTGTCCAAGAACTCAAAAACGCATATAGCACAAGGAAGTGGTCCAGGACGGGAGAGGGAGCTGCCTCAGTGTGGTGGTCAGCTACACAAAGAGCGTTGCAAAGAGGTCATATCCTTGATGAACCACACCAGTGACCAAGAAATCATCCTGGAGAAGATGAAGGAGACCTTTGAGTATAGGCAGCATCTCATCCACAACCCAGATGAATCGCACACTGTATTCTGTGTTTCCAAGGCTGCTGGATACCAAAGGGCTGGTAAGAGTTGTCTTTTTTTTTTTTTTTTTTTTTTTCTGTAACCGCAGTTAAGAGTTAAGCTTAGCACACAATTTTAGATATGTCAATAGAATATGAAATGTTTTTTCATTTCTGTGTTGCTGCAGATACTTCAAGATTTTAGCCTTCACTTTGGGCCAGAAACAGCTGCCAAACTACTTGAGAAGTGGCATACGTCCTATAAAGAAAAGGTGATCAGAGAAGCGGAGAGCCTTACGTCCACCCCGATGCTCCAAAGTTTGTTGAGGTCTGCCAGGAATCAGTGGCATGATGAATCCTCAGAGAGTTGCCCAGGTATTGAGTTGAAGGACAAATGAAATTAATTTTCAAACAGGTCACACAGGGTACTTAAGTGGTGACATAACACAAAACAGTGGATTAAATAAAAAGATGGTCCTTTTTGTAAGGAGACATTTGTCATGAAAACAAAACTGAGTTGTTTTTGCTTCCTACAGAGTGGGACAGTGATATGGTGTTGTTCCTGCTGCTCTTGCATTTTCTTCCACCTCAGTCTAGTAAAAAGAAAACACAGATCAGTGGCAATTGACCACCTAGTTGTGTTCCACAACGTATGAACTTGGCCACAGCATGTGATTTAAGTAGAAAACAGTGTTTCAACTGTATTTTTGTCATTTGATTTGTAATTTTTCCCTCAGTCATGCAGGAGCTTAGAAGAACAGCTAGAGAACCAAGAGGGACATCGCCAGTCATACCTTCTCACTTCTGGAACCACTTTCTACATTGTGCTGGACAAGAAGCTCATCACATGCCAGGGAACCATGTCACTGGCAGCCTTTGATGAACTCTTTAAAGTGCACTTTGTGTTCAGTGTCAGCTCTGACACTGCTCTAAGCAACATGTACACACTTCTTCAGACCACAATCAACGGTATTGATGTTGACACCTCTAAAGTAAGCCCAAAGTTAAAGGAATTGAGAGCCAAGTTTATGAACAATGTAGAGGTGTTATATTTGTAAATCGTTACATGATGTCGACGGTGCATTAATTCTGCACCTTAAGTTTTTGCATCGGTTATGTCCTGGCAAAAAAATTTGCTCTTTGTGCTCAAGAAGGTTGTTCATTGCAGTTTAAAAGTTTTGCAGGTTTTAGAAAGCATTTAAGTAGTTGTCATAGCACTGGTAATGTGAGCACAAGTGACGTTAATGTGCAAATGCCACACGAGTCAGACCTCAGTGAGCAGAACTCACAAGAAGATCCATTTAATATGGACCTAGATGTGAGACCAACCCTCCACATCTAGTATGTCAAGAGATCACGCAAAAGAAATGTGTGCTTCAATTATTACAAAGTTACAGGGCAGTGGTGTTGCTAACAATGTTGTATTATCTGTTGTTGAAAGCATGGAGGAGTATGTCAGTGAAGTCCATGCAAACCTTAAAGAACAAGTGTTAAGTGCAGTGCTACCTAATAATCCAAGTAGAAGTGCATTGGAAGAAGTTTTTAACAATACTTTCAATCCATTTAGTGTCTTAAACACAAACTCCAAATGGACAAAGTATTTTAGTGAGAAATGGGGTGTTGTTGAACCAGTGGAAATTCACCTAGGAGTGAGATATGATTCAAGGAGAAACAAAGTATCTGGAGTATACAAGGATTTCTCAGATGGTAAATACTACAAACGTCATCCTTTGTATTCAAAATTAAAAAATGCCTTGCAAATTCAAATTTATTATGATGACTTTGAAACATCAAATCTACTAGGGTCAAAACAAGGCATTCATAAGCTTGGATGTTTATATTTTACACTTTGCAATTTATCACCATGTATAAATTCATCCTTGGTGAATATCCATCTCATATCTTTGTTCCATTCCCAAGATGCACAAAAATATGGTATTGACAAAATACTAACTCCATTTGTAGAAGATGTAAAAGCACTAGAGCAAAATGGAATGATAGTCATTTACTGAACAACCTCTCTATGGCACCATTGCACAAGTAACAGGTGACAATTTAGGTTTGAATTCAATTCTTGGTTATGTGGAATCTTTCACTGCAAATTACTACTGCAGAATGTGCTTTACTGACAAAGCAACAGCTCAAACAGTGTTTAGCGAAAATGATCCACGTGTGAAGCTCCACACCAAATCGACCAGTGAGGAACATTACCATTATCTTATTGAGAATCCAATGGAACATTTCTTGTTTTATACTCAATTCCTTGACATACTATAATGCCTCAGACAACTTTGTATTTGACATAATTTATGATATCCTGGAAGGTGTAGCACAATATGAAATGAAGTTGTTTGAATATTTGAACCACAACTTTATTCATAAAGAAAACATACTCCAACATGTATATGCATTCAATTATGTATTTATGGATAGAAAGAATCGTCCAACACAAGCATGTTGTGTACTGGCACTGGTATTGGGCTTAATGCCAGTCAAACTTTATGCCTAATTCACAACCTTCCACTAATCTTTGGTGATGTTGTCCCAGAAGGTGACCGACACTGGCATTTGCTGTTACTTTTGTTGCCTATCATAAACATTGTATCTTCCACATGTATTACATAAGGAATGTTGGTATTTCTAAAACATCTTATGGAAACGCACCATAGATTATTTACACATTTGTATCCTCAAAATAATTTGATTCCAAAACATCACTTCATGATCCCTTATCCTGAGTTTATATGTCAAATTGGGACTTTAGAACATGTTTGGAGTATGAGGTATGAAGCTAAAAACTATTTTTTTAAAAGTCTAGCATAACAAATTTTAAGAATATAACAAAATCCCTTGCAAAGAAACACCAAATGGCTGTTGCCAATCATTGGGAGTCACTATCTGCCACAGGTATTGGGCCTATCAAATGAAAAATACTAAGGGATGTTGAAAATGGTAATGTGATTTCGGAACATTTTCAAATTGATATGTCAAGTGAAATAAGTGTCACGACATGGGTTGAACTTGATGGTATTGAGTATCTCACAGGTCTTGTTGTTTGCACTGATTTTGTACATGAGATGCCAGTGTTCAGTAAGATTGTTTGTATCTTATGGAGAAATGAAGTGTTTTTTTGTGTATCAGAAATGGAGACTGCATTTGAGGAGCATTTTCATGTTGTTGACCAAGTGCATAATGTTTCAATTGTATCACCTCATGAGTTGAGGTACTTCAAGCCCTTTGATATCCAAATGTCTTACGGTACAGACTCATTTTACTATGTTGTGCCATATGGCTGTATTGTATAGGGCAACAGAGAGGTATCATAATTTTGGTTGGTACTGTACCATACAAGGTCATTGTGCAGGGTTTTTGAGTGTACTGCTTTGTCAAATTGATTATTGCACATGGATGATTGGATAGTTGCACTAACCAACACTATTTTAGCATAAATTGTCACCATAAAATGTTAACCTGATTTCTAGTGGTATTGACAATTTACTCTGAGTGTCTGTAATGACTGAACTTTAAACACTTAAGTGTTCTTGTCATCTGTTGTGGTGTTAAAATTTTACACTATAAGGGTTTGTTAAGTAACACTGTCATAGAGTTTATAATTGTAACTCTTTCAAAAGTGTTAATTTAACATTTTTCCAGTGGTTCCCATATAAACACTGAGAGAGTTTAATTTGTGATTTCAAATTTGCTGTGGCATAAAGCACTGTTTTTCATGTAACAGCTTTCTTGCTAAAGTATGTTGTTAACTATGGAAGAAAGTTAGACCTTTTAATACTGAATGTTAACTGTGTTTTTGAAGACCTACACATGAATGTAACATTTGCAATTGCACTAACCTACACTCAGTTGAGCAGGCCTGTACAGAGCTACATGTGCCAGCCATGAACAAAAGTGTCTGTGTAACAAATTTGTGTGTTTGTGACACCTAGTTATTGCTCTTCAAACTATGTCATGAAATAATGGAAATGATATTCAATTTATTGGGGGCACGGTGGCTTAGTGGTTAGCACGTTTGCCTCACATCTCCAGCATTGGGGGTTCGATTCCTGCCTCCGCCATGTGTGTGTGGAGTTTGCATGTTCTCCCCATGCCTCGGGGGTTTCCTATGGGTACTCCGGTTTCCTCCCCCAGTCCAAAGACATGCATTGTAGGTTGATTGGCATCTCTAAATTGTCCGTAGTGTGTGATTATGAGAGTGTGTGTGTGTGTGTGCGCCCTGCGATGGGTTGGCACTCCATCCAGGGTGTATCCTGCCTTGATGCCCAATGACGCCTGAGATAGGCACAGGCTCCCCGTGACCTGAGAATAGTTCGGATAAGCGGTAGACAATGAATATTCAATTTATTTGTATAGCACCTTTTACAATGGACATTGTCTCAAAGCAGCTTTACAAAAATAGAGAAACAGAAAGGAGAGGGGAAAAAGAATCATTAAATTATTAAACTTATTTATCCCTAATGAGCAAGCCTGCAGTGACGATGGCAAGGAAAAACTTCCTGTGATGATATGAGAAAGAAACCTTGATAGGAACCAGACTCTGAAGGGAACCCATCCTCATTTGGGGACACTGGATAGTAAATAATGTAAAGGTAAATATTGTCCTTTCTACAACAGAAACCATGGGACCATGAGGAACTATTAGGTCAATGTAGTTACTGAGTTACTTGTTGAGTTTTAACACTATGCTAAGCTAATCCTAATGCACTCATTGCCAGGGTTGAATACATTAGAATGCTTACATACAAGAAAAGAATGTCTTTTCATTTACAGGGTGAACTTACTCTTAGGGCAAGCCAAGACAGTGGACATTTAAGGTCTAGTGAGAAGAATAGACTGGTGTTTTCCATCCCAGGTGTCAAGGAGAAACAGTCTCATGTTATGAGCTGGCCATGCAAAAATTGCAGCTTTAATAATATATACCATTGATTACAGTTACTGATTGAGCATATGAACATTTCTTTCAAAGGTAAAATTGTATTACAAATTAGTGTTTCCCTTTTTTTAGTTGTTCATTACAAAAGAAAGTGCTAGATTGTTCATTCTACTATTAATATCTACAGGACTTAAAGGCCTTATACTCTCGTTCTCTGCATCAAACTGATTTAACCCAGTTCCTGCTGTTGTACTCTTTGAATCTTTTGTCAATTTAGATCAAGGAGGAGTTCAGGAGAATAACTACAGTTTCCCTGGAGAACACCTTCATGTACAAACTTGACCAATACACACCAAAATTTATTGCCTTGAAAAAGGGAGGTGTTGTGGGGACCAAGCTGAGGCCATTTCTGGATAAACAGGTGTGTTACAGTATTAATTTGTAAAAATATCAGTAGTGTCAAAACGTTTTGGAAATTTCTAAATTTTATTAAGAAATTACAGGTTTAGTTTCAGCTGTAAAGAATCTGTACAGAGGTTAATACTGTGTTGGCAGCAGTCCTTTGGCCAAACTAAAATGCAGGCTGGAAAAAGAAGTAGTCATACTATGACCCTGCTTGCTCCATCTTTCCACTTGCTCTAAGTGCTCAAACCACTACTCCTTGCACATGCATGCTTTTGTGTTCTCACTTAATTTAAGTTCATTATGTATGAATAAAAGGTTATGTAATGATACAATATAAATATTTTAATAGGAACAAAGCATCCAGATGAGACGTGAATCTGTTAGCTGCAGCCTCATCCTCTACCTTGGCGAGGAAGAACAGGGTCTCTTTGAAGAAGGTAAATGCCATGCTTTTCTTCTAAGTGATACAGTTTAAAATGTTTTAGCATTTACAGTGCAAGTTAACCCTAAAATAAAAAAGGAAAGGTAAATGAAGAAGTAGACATGTTCTGCTCAGTGATGGCCTAAAGTAAACATTGCAAAAGTCAAAATTTATATCATGTGGAAAATCAAACTAATTAATCAAATTAAAGGGTTAGTTCACTCAAAAATGAAAATTCTGTCATGAATTACTCACCCTCATGTCGTTCCAAACCTGTAAGATATTTGTTCATCTTCTGAACACAAATGAACATATTTTTGATGAAATCCCAGAGCTTTCTATCCATCCATAGAGTCTACACAGCTGGCACGTTCGAGGCCTAGAAAGTTTGTAAAGACATCATAAACGTAGCCCACATGAATCCAGTGGTTTAACCTGTTTCATAAAGCAATGCAAGTGCTTTGTTTACACAAAACACCAAACAAAAAAAAAAAAAAGCTTACCATTTTATTCACGAATTGTTAATCTCTGTTCACAAGAGCACCATTATTCATGCATGGTTTTTACACAATAGCAGACATTGTGTGAACTTGTGTTGGAGATTTATATTTTGTAACAAAGTTTTTGTTTTTTTTTGTGCAAAGAAAGCACTTGCATCACTTCATAAAATTGAGGTTAAACCACTGGAGTCACATGCATTACTTTGATTATGTCTTTAAGAACTTTTTGGGCCTTGAAAGTGCTGGTTGTATAGACACTCTAGACAATCTTTTTGTCTCTATACTTGAAGAGACAAAAAGATTTCATTAAAAATAAGATGAACAAATGTCATAGAGGTTTGGAACAACAGGAGGGTGGCTAATTAATGACAGAATTTTCATTTTTAGGTGAACTAACCATATAAATATACAAACACTGTAATCTGCGTTGAACCCGCATGCAATTATCCAGCAAGCTCAAAACACCTTCACACAATAACTCCCGGAACCACGAAGTGATGTTGAGAGTGTAACTTTATCATATGAATGGTGTGAAAAGGGAATGCATTATTAATAACTTTGATGTCTTTGGATTAATAAATACCCACAACAGGAGTATCTCTGCCTCCGATTCAGTCTCTTTTAGATGACATCACTACCTGCAGTCTTTTACTGATGAGGTCACTTCCTTATCTCTCGCGCTACCTCATATGGCCACAAGAGGTCTCTTGGCTAAATAATACCACACCTGGCAATGCCAGGACACTCCCCACCTGGCATCATTGAGATGCCACACTCTAAAATGAACCTTCAGATTGGGGACATTAGAAAGGCCAGTTCAGAGATAGGCCTATAATAGATCTTTGTGTTTCAACTTCAACTTTACTTATCATTCCATCTTCGCTGGGAACAGCTTTCACTATGATTGGGCCACTCATTTCGCTTGGCTTGTTTTTCTCTAAGAAGGACGACATCTCCCTCCTTGATGTCAAGTTTCTTTTTGTGGCCATTTCACAAATGCAAAGTTCTCAGATATTCTCTGCCCCATCTATACCAGAACTCATCAGCCAGCACTTGAACACATTTCCACTGGCCTTTCAACATATCTCCTGCACTGATGTCACTAAGAGGAGAGGAATGTGCGCCTGTTTTCTGGGTTAACAGCATAGATGGCGTTAGAATGTAAGGACGGGCATCATTATCAAAGGACGGCATTCATTATGGCCGTGACCTCAGCTAAAAGAGCTGACAATTCATGAGTCCTGCTCTACCAGCTTGCAACAACGTACCATCCAAAATGTGACGTGCTACTCCACACCCATGTGTGAAGAGTGGGGTGGATTGAAGATCCAAGTGCACTTCTGGTCTCATAAGAATGCCTGCACACTGTCCTTTTCAGGAGCACTTATTCCCAATTCGTTGCCTGCACCAATAAAATTTGTGCCACGATCCGATCGTAGTTGTTTGGCTGGGCCACGCAGTGAAAAGAATCGTCTCAGAGCATTAATGAAGCTTGAGGAACTTACCTCATCTACTTCTTTGATGTGAACTGCCCTTGTGCATAAGCATGTAAACAGCACTGTCCATCTGTTACTGCATGCATGACCTCCCTTTGTGCGCCTCGCCATCATCTCCCATGGCCCGAACATGTCCATTCCAACATACAAGAAAGGAGGGTCTACTTGGAGTCGTTCTGCTGGCAGATCGCTCATCTGCTGCTCTTTTACATTCCCTCTAAGTCTCCTACATGTAACACACTGATTAAAGACTCTACTGATGAGCCTCCTTCTTCCCACTATCCATAGACCACTAGCTCTCACTGCTCCCTCTGTGAAATGCCTTCCCTGATGTTGGACTCTTTCATGGTAATGTCTTATGAGAAGGGTCGATTATATGATCCCTTCCTTATATGAATTCCTTCCAATAGCCCACTCATACGGCTTATCAACAATGTTCTCGATTCCATCAAACATTTCCTGAGAGCCGTGCTTAGCGATGTACTTAACAATCAGCTTTTCCATTGTCACAATCTTACTGAACTAATTAGTTACTATACACAATTTTTTAGTGACTGAACGTTATCTAATTACTTTAAGATACCCGTTAGTCTATTTATTCACAATAATACTCTCTGTCTGGCTTTTGAACTCGACACTCTCACTTCAGCCACACTCTGTCGGGCCTCAAGTCCAACTACAGTAACACTCACAACTCACAAACAACAACACTCACAAACACTTTAAAATGTAACACTCTCACGGTACGTCGGACAAAACCACACTACATCGGGTTTTTCTGTGTTATATTTTAAAACAATTCTCAGCCACAGTACTTCAGGCTTAAAACTTAAGTTTAAACATTGTCACAGTTCGTCGGACAAAACCACACTACTTCGGGTTTTTGTTTTAAACTTCACAGAGCCGTGGTGCGTCGGGCTCACTACACGATCACCAGTTTCAGTCTCTAGTTATAATTCAGCCGCCACACTGCGTCGGGCTGATTCATTTACTTTAGAACCGTTTAACAGAATTATAACAACACAACAAGATTCAGTTACTTTAGAAATCTGAACACTTAAGCACTTTTCCTCAGTTACTTTAGAAACAATGATTCTCATACACCTCTGTACCACAGTGCGTCGGGTTAATTCAGTTCCAATCTCTAACAGAAATGTACAGAATAGGCTTAAGAACTCCTCCTGCTTATGCTCAATAACCCTAATTTCTATTCTGCCCTTAACTTTTCCTTTTCTAGATTTTTATAAACGAGTGAGTTCCCTAAATAAAACAGTGTAAAAGAAGAAAAATTCGTTTTTCTTACCTTTCCCCGCTTTTTTGGAAATCCCTTGCTGGGTGGCTCGCCAATGTAAGAAAAGTAAAACGAAGAGTGTCGAAGATCTTAATGAAGAAGAAGTTTATTGCAGCATCGCAGTGACAAAATACATAAAGTACTTTGGGTTCATCGGAGTCAAAAAGAACCCAGAACAAATCCTGCTCAAACATTTTATACAGTGTTTCCCATGTGTAATTGAAATGACTTTCACTTTATATGTAAATTACTGAGTATATCCCCCAAATGGCTGGGTGATACTGTCATCTAGCAGGATGTCCTTAAACGGCGAGCATGCTGTACTGAATCTGGGCCTAGCAAATTAAATAAGGAGATCCATCTCCTCTCCTGCTGTAAGATCCAATGATACAATGGCACTAAGGAATGATGATTTCTATGCTAGATAATTTTCTGGTCTGTCATCAAATCTTGTTAGGCCTGATGTCACCAGCTGGCTTCTTGCTAAGTATTTTGACAAGTCTGCTGAGGAATTATCACCTGAACGGATTGGGTAGTGACTAAGTCGGGAAGGTATGCTAGCATAATTTAGGCACCATATTGCATGCTGAGTGGTTGGAGGCATTAGGGTAACTAGCATGTGTACTAACTGTGGGAACAGTGGACTTAGGACAAATCTGTACTGATGAAGTATTTTCTTTCCCCTTATCAACACAATTTTTGGGGCTCCGCTTGTGGCATGCTGATGTTATGCGAATAATTGACTAGGTAAATGCATGCTCTCACTAATAGCACTGTGTTTGCTCACATAGTTGAAAGTGCATTGTCATGTACTTTGCTCTGGGAGGAACTGAAGGCTGTGTTTACTTCCTGACTCTAAGTGCGCAGCTGCAGCTTCCATTACAACTGCTTTTGCTAGTGCAGTTTTAGCCTCCCTCTTTCTCTCTAATGCATTTAAAGTGGCTTCTAAGCGAGCCTTCTCAGTTTTGATTTCTAGTTCTTTACTTGAAAATGAAGCTCGAGCCAAAGCAGCCTCAGCTTCTGCATGTGCGTTAGCTGCCACCATACTGCCACCATATTTTAAGGCTTTGAGTGACATTGCAGCAATATTTATTTAGAAGAAACAATCTGTGGAGTGTAGCCATCTCACGTATGTCATACAGATGTTTTACTGATGCAAGATTACTGTTAAATTAAACTCAAGTTTAACGTAATCTGAACTATATGTATGTGTTCATTCAGCTGTGATAATGAAGTCACTTCAGATGATTGAAGCAATTTTGTTTGTTTCTCAAAAGAATAATCTTTTTTTCCCCTGTTAAATTGTATAAAGGAGGACAGACGGAGTGATGCCAGTCTGCACTTACTGAAAATCCTCATCGTCCATGGTGCTGAAGGTGAAGATGCATTCATTCTTCTGGAAGGACATGCACGCTGCTTATGGGACTGATTTATGCCCTTAACTTTGCATACACCTGAGCACTGCACTATACATTCGAGGTGTTTCAGAAAGTTCTTTTAGAACTTTATATGATTAAGCTGTCCACAAAAGTGCAAACTTTAAAGATGAAATTATCATCTTAAATGCTACTGGTACTGCATGACTGCAAGTATTTACCTGTTCAGCTGTTGGATAAATGTTTTAATTAATTAAGGATTTATTGACATACTTTTAAGTGCTAGTGCTGGTTTGAATCTTAAAACTTCACTGTTTCAGAGGACTGTTTAAATAAAATGTTCTAAAAAGGACCATTCCATAATTGTGCTGTTTGCAGTTTTGTCAATATCACCTGGCTCTGACAAGTTAAAACATCTTGTTGTTTTATGTATTGTTTGCTATATTTTATTCCTTCTGTTATCCAAACAAATGCAGTATATGGTGCATTAAATGTATTTTTTTTTGTATGTATTCTTTAGGAAATTTTGTTTAATTCAAGGGGTTCCAGTCCCTGGCAACATGCAGTTGTTACAGTTAAATTTCACTGAATGTACGTTTTTAAAAAAACAAAAAACCTTGTGTTAAGATTGTATTGTGAATGATAAGTAACTGTAAATGTATTTAATTTGTGTGATTTGTGAAAGATATAGACTAAGTGAGTACAGTTTATTTATAAACCATAAGTGGAAAGCTCATTAAAAAAAAAAAAAAAAAAAAAGTTACTAACTAGTAATTAGTAAGATTTACTTAATAATTTGAAAGCAAGGTTCCTGTTGTTATAACAATAAATTAACATTACTTGATTACTTTAAACAATTCTGGCTTCTAAATTAAATATAATTAGGTAATTTTTACTCAATTTCTTTATAAGCATCAAGTTAAACATTAAGTCGATTTCACCTGATAATGACATTAGTTGTACTTTATTTTAGAGCAGTAAAAATTAAATAAATCTGCTTGTGCAAATTGTTACGAGGATTTTATTAAGTAAATCTTACAAGTTTTTGTTTTCATTGTGTTTGTTTTGAAATTTTACATTATAATGTAAATAATCATGTTTTAGTTGACACTAAAGATGTGAAAAAAGTCAATGAAAACTTCCCCATTCAGCTGCAAATGTGCATTTCCCCTTTCCCTTGCTCGTAGTGCCTTGGGACTCACGGAATCGTATTTTCAGCACCTAAACCGCACATTGCAGGGAACACACTGTGCCGCGATAGGAAACAAGCCTGTTTGATGAAAAATTATGAAAGGTGACATACTTAAGTCATTTTTCATCAAAAATCACCTTCCAGATTTGAAATTTTGCATTTTAATATGAACAATCATATTTTGTATCATAATTCAGCCCAAAAAGGGGAAAAAGTCAATTAAAACTTCGTGCAACCTCACCTTTACTATGTTTATTTTTAATCAAATAAAGCACTGTGCCAATCTGCAGTCAGCTGTCCCTAGTGTTCACAGGCATTTTTAATATGTCACTGGAGACCTGCCATGTGCCAGCCTACTTCAAGACCTCGTCCCAGTACACAAAAAGACAAGGATCGTAGGATTTAATGACTACAGACCCATTGCTCTGACTTCTGTGGTCATGAAGTCTTTTGAGTGCCTTGTGTTGTACTACCTCAATGACATTACAGACCGTCTAGTTTGCCTACAGAGCCAACAGATCTGTAGACGGTGCTGTGAACATGGCCCTCCACTTCATCCTTCAACATCTAGACTCCCCAGTATCCTACTATCGCCAGGATGCTGTTTGTGGACTTCAGTTCCACCTTTAACGTGATTGTCCCAGCTCTGCTTAGAGAAAAGCTCTTCCAGCCGAATGTGCCTGACTCCATGTGTAGTTGGATCAGCACATGGACTTACTGACAGACAGACGGCAGTTAGTGAGGCTGGGAAAGCATGTCTCTGACTTCCGGCACATCAGCACTGGATCCCCCCAAGCTGTGTCCTTTCTCCTCTGCTATTCTCCCTGTATAAATCTCCCTTTTTTCACATCTTTGGTGTGAAAAGATGAAAATGCGTTTAGAAATGCGAAAAGACATTTTCATTGACTTTTTCACCTTTTTTGGCTGAATTATGAAAAAAAATATGATTGTTTATATTAAAGTGTAAAATGTCATAACAAACGTGAAAAGGCTGATTTATGATGAAAAATGACTTTACATGTCATGTTTCATCATTTTTCATCGAACAGGCTTGATTCCTATAGCAGCGCAGTGTGCTCCCTGCAATGTGCAGCTCAGGCGCTGAAAATGCGATTGCGAGAGTTTCAAGGCGCTAGGAGCAAGGGAAAGTGGTTTTTCTGACGAACGCATGTTTGCAGCTGAACGGGCAAGGCGACAATGACTTTTTTCACATCCTCGGTGTCGACTATGATACTAAACATGATTGTTTACATTAAAATTCCAAATTTCAAAATAAACATAGGAAAGTCATCAAGTGAGGCTGAAAGACGTTTTTATTGACTTTTTCACCTTTTTTGGCTGAATTATGAAAAAAAATATGATTGTTTATATTAAAGTGTAAAATGTCATAACAAACGTGAAAAGGCTGATTTATGATGAAAAATGACTTTACATGTCATGTTTCATCATTTTTCATCGAACAGGCTTGATTCCTATAGCAGCGCAGTGTGCTCCCTGCAATGTGCAGCTCAGGCGCTGAAAATGCGATTGCGAGAGTTTCAAGGCGCTAGGAGCAAGGGAAAGTGGTTTTTCTGACAAACGCATGTTTGCAGCTGAACGGGCAAGGCGACAATGACTTTTTTCACATCCTCGGTGTCGACTATGATACTAAACATGATTGTTTACATTAAAATTCCAAATTTCAAAATAAACATAGGAAAGTCATCAAGTGAGGCTGAAAGACGTTTTTATTGACTTTTTCACCTTTTTTGGCTGAATTATGAAAAAAAATATGATTGTTTATATTAAAGTGTAAAATGTCATAACAAACGTGAAAAGGCTGATTTATGATGAAAAATGACTTTACATGTCATGTTTCATCATTTTTCATCGAACAGGCTTGATTCCTATAGCAGCGCAGTGTGCTCCCTGCAATGTGCAGCTCAGGCGCTGAAAATGCGATTGCGAGAGTTTCAAAGCGCTAGGAGCAAGGGAAAGTGGTTTTTCTGACGAACGCATGTTTGCAGCTGAACGGGCAAGGCGACAATGACTTTTTTCACATCCTCGGTGTCGACTATGATACTAAACATGATTGTTTACATTAAAATTCCAAATTTCAAAATAAACATAGGAAAGTCATCAAGTGAGGCTGAAAGACGTTTTTATTGACTTTTTCACCTTTTTTGGCTGAATTATGAAAAAAAATATGATTGTTTATATTAAAGTGTAAAATGTCATAACAAACGTGAAAAGGCTGATTTATGATGAAAAATGACTTTACATGTCATGTTTCATCATTTTTCATCGAACAGGCTTGATTCCTATAGCAGCGCAGTGTGCTCCCTGCAATGTGCAGCTCAGGCGCTGAAAATGCGATTGCGAGAGTTTCAAGGCGCTAGGAGCAAGGGAAAGTGGTTTTTCTGACAAACGCATGTTTGCAGCTGAACGGGCAAGGCGACAATGACTTTTTTCACATCCTCGGTGTCGACTATGATACTAAACATGATTGTTTACATTAAAATTCCAAATTTCAAAATAAACATAGGAAAGTCATCAAGTGAGGCTGAAAGACGTTTTTATTGACTTTTTCACCTTTTTTGGCTGAATTATGAAAAAAAATATGATTGTTTATATTAAAGTGTAAAATGTCATAACAAACGTGAAAAGGCTGATTTATGATGAAAAATGACTTTACATGTCATGTTTCATCATTTTTCATCGAACAGGCTTGATTCCTATAGCAGCGCAGTGTGCTCCCTGCAATGTGCAGCTCAGGCGCTGAAAATGCGATTGCGAGAGTTTCAAGGCGCTAGGAGCAAGGGAAAGTGGTTTTTCTGACAAACGCATGTTTGCAGCTGAACGGGCAAGGCGACAATGACTTTTTTCACATCCTCGGTGTCGACTATGATACTAAACATGATTGTTTACATTAAAATTCCAAATTTCAAAATAAACATAGGAAAGTCATCAAGTGAGGCTGAAAGACGTTTTTATTGACTTTTTCACCTTTTTTGGCTGAATTATGAAAAAAAATATGATTGTTTATATTAAAGTGTAAAATGTCATAACAAACGTGAAAAGGCTGATTTATGATGAAAAATGACTTTACATGTCATGTTTCATCATTTTTCATCGAACAGGCTTGATTCCTATAGCAGCGCAGTGTGCTCCCTGCAATGTGCAGCTCAGGCGCTGAAAATGCGATTGCGAGAGTTTCAAGGCGCTAGGAGCAAGGGAAAGTGGTTTTTCTGACGAACGCATGTTTGCAGCTGAACGGGCAAGGCGACAATGACTTTTTTCACATCCTCGGTGTCGACTATGATACTAAACATGATTGTTTACATTAAAATTCCAAATTTCAAAATAAACATAGGAAAGTCATCAAGTGAGGCTGAAAGACGTTTTTATTGACTTTTTCACCTTTTTTGGCTGAATTATGAAAAAAAATATGATTGTTTATATTAAAGTGTAAAATGTCATAACAAACGTGAAAAGGCTGATTTATGATGAAAAATGACTTTACATGTCATGTTTCATCATTTTTCATCGAACAGGCTTGATTCCTATAGCAGCGCAGTGTGCTCCCTGCAATGTGCAGCTCAGGCGCTGAAAATGCGATTGCGAGAGTTTCAAGGCGCTAGGAGCAAGGGAAAGTGGTTTTTCTGACAAACGCATGTTTGCAGCTGAACGGGCAAGGCGACAATGACTTTTTTCACATCCTCGGTGTCGACTATGATACTAAACATGATTGTTTACATTAAAATTCCAAATTTCAAAATAAACATAGGAAAGTCATCAAGTGAGGCTGAAAGACGTTTTTATTGACTTTTTCACCTTTTTTGGCTGAATTATGAAAAAAAATATGATTGTTTATATTAAAGTGTAAAATGTCATAACAAACGTGAAAAGGCTGATTTATGATGAAAAATGACTTTACATGTCATGTTTCATCATTTTTCATCGAACAGGCTTGATTCCTATAGCAGCGCAGTGTGCTCCCTGCAATGTGCAGCTCAGGCGCTGAAAATGCGATTGCGAGAGTTTCAAGGCGCTAGGAGCAAGGGAAAGTGGTTTTTCTGACGAACGCATGTTTGCAGCTGAACGGGCAAGGCGACAATGACTTTTTTCACATCCTCGGTGTCGACTATGATACTAAACATGATTGTTTACATTAAAATTCCAAATTTCAAAATAAACATAGGAAAGTCATCAAGTGAGGCTGAAAGACGTTTTTATTGACTTTTTCACCTTTTTTGGCTGAATTATGAAAAAAAATATGATTGTTTATATTAAAGTGTAAAATGTCATAACAAACGTGAAAAGGCTGATTTATGATGAAAAATGACTTTACATGTCATGTTTCATCATTTTTCATCGAACAGGCTTGATTCCTATAGCAGCGCAGTGTGCTCCCTGCAATGTGCAGCTCAGGCGCTGAAAATGCGATTGCGAGAGTTTCAAGGCGCTAGGAGCAAGGGAAAGTGGTTTTTCTGACGAACGCATGTTTGCAGCTGAACGGGCAAGGCGACAATGACTTTTTTCACATCCTCGGTGTCGACTATGATACTAAACATGATTGTTTACATTAAAATTCCAAATTTCAAAATAAACATAGGAAAGTCATCAAGTGAGGCTGAAAGACGTTTTTATTGACTTTTTCACCTTTTTTGGCTGAATTATGAAAAAAAATATGATTGTTTATATTAAAGTGTAAAATGTCATAACAAACGTGAAAAGGCTGATTTATGATGAAAAATGACTTTACATGTCATGTTTCATCATTTTTCATCGAACAGGCTTGATTCCTATAGCAGCGCAGTGTGCTCCCTGCAATGTGCAGCTCAGGCGCTGAAAATGCGATTGCGAGAGTTTCAAGGCGCTAGGAGCAAGGGAAAGTGGTTTTTCTGACGAACGCATGTTTGCAGCTGAACGGGCAAGGCGACAATGACTTTTTTCACATCCTCGGTGTCGACTATGATACTAAACATGATTGTTTACATTAAAATTCCAAATTTCAAAATAAACATAGGAAAGTCATCAAGTGAGGCTGAAAGACGTTTTTATTGACTTTTTCACCTTTTTTGGCTGAATTATGAAAAAAAATATGATTGTTTATATTAAAGTGTAAAATGTCATAACAAACGTGAAAAGGCTGATTTATGATGAAAAATGACTTTACATGTCATGTTTCATCATTTTTCATCGAACAGGCTTGATTCCTATAGCAGCGCAGTGTGCTCCCTGCAATGTGCAGCTCAGGCGCTGAAAATGCGATTGCGAGAGTTTCAAGGCGCTAGGAGCAAGGGAAAGTGGTTTTTCTGACGAACGCATGTTTGCAGCTGAACGGGCAAGGCGACAATGACTTTTTTCACATCCTCGGTGTCGACTATGATACTAAACATGATTGTTTACATTAAAATTCCAAATTTCAAAATAAACATAGGAAAGTCATCAAGTGAGGCTGAAAGACGTTTTTATTGACTTTTTCACCTTTTTTGGCTGAATTATGAAAAAAAATATGATTGTTTATATTAAAGTGTAAAATGTCATAACAAACGTGAAAAGGCTGATTTATGATGAAAAATGACTTTACATGTCATGTTTCATCATTTTTCATCGAACAGGCTTGATTCCTATAGCAGCGCAGTGTGCTCCCTGCAATGTGCAGCTCAGGCGCTGAAAATGCGATTGCGAGAGTTTCAAGGCGCTAGGAGCAAGGGAAAGTGGTTTTTCTGACGAACGCATGTTTGCAGCTGAACGGGCAAGGCGACAATGACTTTTTTCACATCCTCGGTGTCGACTATGATACTAAACATGATTGTTTACATTAAAATTCCAAATTTCAAAATAAACATAGGAAAGTCATCAAGTGAGGCTGAAAGACGTTTTTATTGACTTTTTCACCTTTTTTGGCTGAATTATGAAAAAAAATATGATTGTTTATATTAAAGTGTAAAATGTCATAACAAACGTGAAAAGGCTGATTTATGATGAAAAATGACTTTACATGTCATGTTTCATCATTTTTCATCGAACAGGCTTGATTCCTATAGCAGCGCAGTGTGCTCCCTGCAATGTGCAGCTCAGGCGCTGAAAATGCGATTGCGAGAGTTTCAAGGCGCTAGGAGCAAGGGAAAGTGGTTTTTCTGACGAACGCATGTTTGCAGCTGAACGGGCAAGGCGACAATGACTTTTTTCACATCCTCGGTGTCGACTATGATACTAAACATGATTGTTTACATTAAAATTCCAAATTTCAAAATAAACATAGGAAAGTCATCAAGTGAGGCTGAAAGACGTTTTTATTGACTTTTTCACCTTTTTTGGCTGAATTATGAAAAAAAATATGATTGTTTATATTAAAGTGTAAAATGTCATAACAAACGTGAAAAGGCTGATTTATGATGAAAAATGACTTTACATGTCATGTTTCATCATTTTTCATCGAACAGGCTTGATTCCTATAGCAGCGCAGTGTGCTCCCTGCAATGTGCAGCTCAGGCGCTGAAAATGCGATTGCGAGAGTTTCAAGGCGCTAGGAGCAAGGGAAAGTGGTTTTTCTGACAAACGCATGTTTGCAGCTGAACGGGCAAGGCGACAATGACTTTTTTCACATCCTCGGTGTCGACTATGATACTAAACATGATTGTTTACATTAAAATTCCAAATTTCAAAATAAACATAGGAAAGTCATCAAGTGAGGCTGAAAGACGTTTTTATTGACTTTTTCACCTTTTTTGGCTGAATTATGAAAAAAATATGATTGTTTATATTAAAGTGTAAAATGTCATAACAAACGTGAAAAGGCTGATTTATGATGAAAAATGACTTTACATGTCATGTTTCATCATTTTTCATCGAACAGGCTTGATTCCTATAGCAGCGCAGTGTGCTCCCTGCAATGTGCAGCTCAGGCGCTGAAAATGCGATTGCGAGAGTTTCAAGGCGCTAGGAGCAAGGGAAAGTGGTTTTTCTGACGAACGCATGTTTGCAGCTGAACGGGCAAGGCGACAATGACTTTTTTCACATCCTCGGTGTCGACTATGATACTAAACATGATTGTTTACATTAAAATTCCAAATTTCAAAATAAACATAGGAAAGTCATCAAGTGAGGCTGAAAGACGTTTTTATTGACTTTTTCACCTTTTTTGGCTGAATTATGAAAAAAAATATGATTGTTTATATTAAAGTGTAAAATGTCATAACAAACGTGAAAAGGCTGATTTATGATGAAAAATGACTTTACATGTCATGTTTCATCATTTTTCATCGAACAGGCTTGATTCCTATAGCAGCGCAGTGTGCTCCCTGCAATGTGCAGCTCAGGCGCTGAAAATGCGATTGCGAGAGTTTCAAGGCGCTAGGAGCAAGGGAAAGTGGTTTTTCTGACGAACGCATGTTTGCAGCTGAACGGGCAAGGCGACAATGACTTTTTTCACATCCTCGGTGTCGACTATGATACTAAACATGATTGTTTACATTAAAATTCCAAATTTCAAAATAAACATAGGAAAGTCATCAAGTGAGGCTGAAAGACGTTTTTATTGACTTTTTCACCTTTTTTGGCTGAATTATGAAAAAAAATATGATTGTTTATATTAAAGTGTAAAATGTCATAACAAACGTGAAAAGGCTGATTTATGATGAAAAATGACTTTACATGTCATGTTTCATCATTTTTCATCGAACAGGCTTGATTCCTATAGCAGCGCAGTGTGCTCCCTGCAATGTGCAGCTCAGGCGCTGAAAATGCGATTGCGAGAGTTTCAAGGCGCTAGGAGCAAGGGAAAGTGGTTTTTCTGACGAACGCATGTTTGCAGCTGAACGGGCAAGGCGACAATGACTTTTTTCACATCCTCGATGTCGACTATGATACTAAACATGATTGTTTACATTAAAATTCCAAATTTCAAAATAAACATAGGAAAGTCATCAAGTGAGGCTGAAAGACGTTTTTATTGACTTTTTCACCTTTTTTGGCTGAATTATGAAAAAAAATATGATTGTTTATATTAAAGTGTAAAATGTCATAACAAACGTGAAAAGGCTGATTTATGATGAAAAATGACTTTACATGTCATGTTTCATCATTTTTCATCGAACAGGCTTGATTCCTATAGCAGCGCAGTGTGCTCCCTGCAATGTGCAGCTCAGGCGCTGAAAATGCGATTGCGAGAGTTTCAAGGCGCTAGGAGCAAGGGAAAGTGGTTTTTCTGACGAACGCATGTTTGCAGCTGAACGGGCAAGGCGACAATGACTTTTTTCACATCCTCGGTGTCGACTATGATACTAAACATGATTGTTTACATTAAAATTCCAAATTTCAAAATAAACATAGGAAAGTCATCAAGTGAGGCTGAAAGACGTTTTTATTGACTTTTTCACCTTTTTTGGCTGAATTATGAAAAAAAATATGATTGTTTATATTAAAGTGTAAAATGTCATAACAAACGTGAAAAGGCTGATTTATGATGAAAAATGACTTTACATGTCATGTTTCATCATTTTTCATCGAACAGGCTTGATTCCTATAGCAGCGCAGTGTGCTCCCTGCAATGTGCAGCTCAGGCGCTGAAAATGCGATTGCGAGAGTTTCAAGGCGCTAGGAGCAAGGGAAAGTGGTTTTTCTGACAAACGCATGTTTGCAGCTGAACGGGCAAGGCGACAATGACTTTTTTCACATCCTCGGTGTCGACTATGATACTAAACATGATTGTTTACATTAAAATTCCAAATTTCAAAATAAACATAGGAAAGTCATCAAGTGAGGCTGAAAGACGTTTTTATTGACTTTTTCACCTTTTTTTGGGTGAATTATGAAAAAAAATATGATTGTTTATATTAAAGTGTAAAATGTCATAACAAACGTGAAAAGGCTGATTTATGATGAAAAATGACTTTACATGTCATGTTTCATCATTTTTCATCGAACAGGCTTGATTCCTATAGCAGCGCAGTGTGCTCCCTGCAATGTGCAGCTCAGGCGCTGAAAATGCGATTGCGAGAGTTTCAAGGCGCTAGGAGCAAGGGAAAGTGGTTTTTTTTGACGAACGCATGTTTGCAGCTGAACGGGCAAGGCGACAATGACTTTTTTCACATCCTCGGTGTCGACTATGATACTAAACATGATTGTTTACATTAAAATTCCAAATTTCAAAATAAACATAGGAAAGTCATCAAGTGAGGCTGAAAGACGTTTTTATTGACTTTTTCACCTTTTTTTGGGTGAATTATGAAAAAAAATATGATTGTTTATATTAAAGTGTAAAATGTCATAACAAACGTGAAAAGGCTGATTTATGATGAAAAATGACTTTACATGTCATGTTTCATCATTTTTCATCGAACAGGCTTGA
>JAUCMX010000016.1:17079249-17283554 GCA_033459395.1 Hemibagrus guttatus | reverse complement strand
TGGTTTTTCTGACGAACGCATGTTTGCAGCTGAACGGGCAAGGCGACAATGACTTTTTTCACATCCTCGGTGTCGACTATGATACTAAACATGATTGTTTACATTAAATTCCAAATTTCAAAATAAACATAGGAAAGTCATCAAGTGAGGCTGAAGACGTTTTTATTGACTTTTTCACCTTTTTTGGCTGAATTATGAAAAAAATATGATTGTTTATATTAAAGTGTAAAATGTCATAACAAACGTGAAAAGGCTGATTTATGATGAAAAATGACTTTACATGTCATGTTTCATCATTTTTCATCGAACAGGCTTGATTCCTATAGCAGCGCAGTGTGCTCCCTGCAATGTGCAGCTCAGGCGCTGAAAATGCGATTGCGAGAGTTTCAAGGCGCTAGGAGCAAGGGAAAGTGGTTTTTCTGACGAACGCATGTTTGCAGCTGAACGGGCAAGGCGACAATGACTTTTTTCACATCCTCGGTGTCGACTATGATACTAAACATGATTGTTTACATTAAAATTCCAAATTTCAAAATAAACATAGGAAAGTCATCAAGTGAGGCTGAAAGACGTTTTTATTGACTTTTTCACCTTTTTTGCTGAATTATGAAAAGAAATATGATTGTTTATATTAAAGTGTAAAATGTCATAACAAACGTGAAAAGGCTGATTTATGATGAAAAATGACTTTACATGTCATGTTTCATCATTTTTCATCGAACAGGCTTGATTCCTATAGCAGCGCAGTGTGCTCCCTGCAATGTGCAGCTCAGGCGCTGAAAATGCGATTGCGAGAGTTTCAAGGCGCTAGGAGCAAGGGAAAGTGGTTTTTCTGACGAACGCATGTTTGCAGCTGAACGGGCAAGGCGACAATGACTTTTTTCACATCCTCGGTGTCGACTATGATACTAAACATGATTGTTTACATTAAATTCCAAATTTCAAAATAAACATAGGAAAGTCATCAAGTGAGGCTGAAAGACGTTTTTATTGACTTTTTCACCTTTTTTGGCTGAATTATGAAAAAAATATGATTGTTTATATTAAAGTGTAAAATGTCATAACAAACGTGAAAAGGCTGATTTATGATGAAAAATGACTTTACATGTCATGTTTCATCATTTTTCATCGAACAGGCTTGATTCCTATAGCAGCGCAGTGTGCTCCCTGCAATGTGCAGCTCAGGCGCTGAAAATGCGATTGCGAGAGTTTCAAGGCGCTAGGAGCAAGGGAAAGTGGTTTTTCTGACGAACGCATGTTTGCAGCTGAACGGGCAAGGCGACAATGACTTTTTTCACATCCTCGGTGTCGACTATGATACTAAACATGATTGTTTACATTAAAATTCCAAATTTCAAAATAAACATAGGAAAGTCATCAAGTGAGGCTGAAAGACGTTTTTATTGACTTTTTCACCTTTTTTGCTGAATTATGAAAAAAAATATGATTGTTTATATTAAAGTGTAAAATGTCATAACAAACGTGAAAAGGCTGATTTATGATGAAAAATGACTTTACATGTCATGTTTCATCATTTTTCATCGAACAGGCTTGATTCCTATAGCAGCGCAGTGTGCTCCCTGCAATGTGCAGCTCAGGCGCTGAAAATGCGATTGCGAGAGTTTCAAGGCGCTAGGAGCAAGGGAAAGTGGTTTTTCTGACGAACGCATGTTTGCAGCTGAACGGGCAAGGCGACAATGACTTTTTTCACATCCTCGGTGTCGACTATGATACTAAACATGATTGTTTACATTAAAATTCCAAATTTCAAAATAAACATAGGAAAGTCATCAAGTGAGGCTGAAAGACGTTTTTATTGACTTTTTCACCTTTTTTGGCTGAATTATGAAAAAAAATATGATTGTTTATATTAAAGTGTAAAATGTCATAACAAACGTGAAAAGGCTGATTTATGATGAAAAATGACTTTACATGTCATGTTTCATCATTTTTCATCGAACAGGCTTGATTCCTATAGCAGCGCAGTGTGCTCCCTGCAATGTGCAGCTCAGGCGCTGAAAATGCGATTGCGAGAGTTTCAAGGCGCTAGGAGCAAGGGAAAGTGGTTTTTCTGACGAACGCATGTTTGCAGCTGAACGGGCAAGGCGACAATGACTTTTTTCACATCCTCGGTGTCGACTATGATACTAAACATGATTGTTTACATTAAAATTCCAAATTTCAAAATAAACATAGGAAAGTCATCAAGTGAGGCTGAAAGACGTTTTTATTGACTTTTTCACCTTTTTTGGCTGAATTATGAAAAAAAATATGATTGTTTATATTAAAGTGTAAAATGTCATAACAAACGTGAAAAGGCTGATTTATGATGAAAAATGACTTTACATGTCATGTTTCATCATTTTTCATCGAACAGGCTTGATTCCTATAGCAGCGCAGTGTGCTCCCTGCAATGTGCAGCTCAGGCGCTGAAAATGCGATTGCGAGAGTTTCAAGGCGCTAGGAGCAAGGGAAAGTGGTTTTTCTGACGAACGCATGTTTGCAGCTGAACGGGCAAGGCGACAATGACTTTTTCACATCCTCGGTGTCGACTATGATACTAAACATGATTGTTTACATTAAAATTCCAAATTTCAAAATAAACATAGGAAAGTCATCAAGTGAGGCTGAAAGACGTTTTTATTGACTTTTTCACCTTTTTTGGCTGAATTATGAAAAAAAATATGATTGTTTATATTAAAGTGTAAAATGTCATAACAAACGTGAAAAGGCTGATTTATGATGAAAAATGACTTTACATGTCATGTTTCATCATTTTTCATCGAACAGGCTTGATTCCTATAGCAGCGCAGTGTGCTCCCTGCAATGTGCAGCTCAGGCGCTGAAAATGCGATTGCGAGAGTTTCAAGGCGCTAGGAGCAAGGGAAAGTGGTTTTTCTGACGAACGCATGTTTGCAGCTGAACGGGCAAGGCGACAATGACTTTTTTCACATCCTCGGTGTCGACTATGATACTAAACATGATTGTTTACATTAAAATTCCAAATTTCAAAATAAACATAGGAAAGTCATCAAGTGAGGCTGAAAGACGTTTTTATTGACTTTTTCACCTTTTTTGGCTGAATTATGAAAAAAAATATGATTGTTTATATTAAAGTGTAAAATGTCATAACAAACGTGAAAAGGCTGATTTATGATGAAAAATGACTTTACATGTCATGTTTCATCATTTTTCATCGAACAGGCTTGATTCCTATAGCAGCGCAGTGTGCTCCCTGCAATGTGCAGCTCAGGCGCTGAAAATGCGATTGCGAGAGTTTCAAGGCGCTAGGAGCAAGGGAAAGTGGTTTTTCTGACGAACGCATGTTTGCAGCTGAACGGGCAAGGCGACAATGACTTTTTTCACATCCTCGGTGTCGACTATGATACTAAACATGATTGTTTACATTAAAATTCCAAATTTCAAAATAAACATAGGAAAGTCATCAAGTGAGGCTGAAAGACGTTTTTATTGACTTTTTCACCTTTTTTGGCTGAATTATGAAAAAAAATATGATTGTTTATATTAAAGTGTAAAATGTCATAACAAACGTGAAAAGGCTGATTTATGATGAAAAATGACTTTACATGTCATGTTTCATCATTTTTCATCGAACAGGCTTGATTCCTATAGCAGCGCAGTGTGCTCCCTGCAATGTGCAGCTCAGGCGCTGAAAATGCGATTGCGAGAGTTTCAAGGCGCTAGGAGCAAGGGAAAGTGGTTTTTCTGACGAACGCATGTTTGCAGCTGAACGGGCAAGGCGACAATGACTTTTTTCACATCCTCGGTGTCGACTATGATACTAAACATGATTGTTTACATTAAAATTCCAAATTTCAAAATAAACATAGGAAAGTCATCAAGTGAGGCTGAAAGACGTTTTTATTGACTTTTTCACCTTTTTTGGCTGAATTATGAAAAAAAATATGATTGTTTATATTAAAGTGTAAAATGTCATAACAAACGTGAAAAGGCTGATTTATGATGAAAAATGACTTTACATGTCATGTTTCATCATTTTTCATCGAACAGGCTTGATTCCTATAGCAGCGCAGTGTGCTCCCTGCAATGTGCAGCTCAGGCGCTGAAAATGCGATTGCGAGAGTTTCAAGGCGCTAGGAGCAAGGGAAAGTGGTTTTTCTGACGAACGCATGTTTGCAGCTGAACGGGCAAGGCGACAATGACTTTTTTCACATCCTCGGTGTCGACTATGATACTAAACATGATTGTTTACATTAAAATTCCAAATTTCAAAATAAACATAGGAAAGTCATCAAGTGAGGCTGAAAGACGTTTTTATTGACTTTTTCACCTTTTTTGGCTGAATTATGAAAAAAAATATGATTGTTTATATTAAAGTGTAAAATGTCATAACAAACGTGAAAAGGCTGATTTATGATGAAAAGATGACTTTACATGTCATGTTTCATCATTTTTCATCGAACAGGCTTGATTCCTATAGCAGCGCAGTGTGCTCCCTGCAATGTGCAGCTCAGGCGCTGAAAATGCGATTGCGAGAGTTTCAAGGCGCTAGGAGCAAGGGAAAGTGGTTTTTCTGACGAACGCATGTTTGCAGCTGAACGGGCAAGGCGACAATGACTTTTTTCACATCCTCGGTGTCGACTATGATACTAAACATGATTGTTTACATTAAAATTCCAAATTTCAAAATAAACATAGGAAAGTCATCAAGTGAGGCTGAAAGACGTTTTTATTGACTTTTTCACCTTTTTTGGCTGAATTATGAAAAAAAATATGATTGTTTATATTAAAGTGTAAAATGTCATAACAAACGTGAAAAGGCTGATTTATGATGAAAAATGACTTTACATGTCATGTTTCATCATTTTTCATCGAACAGGCTTGATTCCTATAGCAGCGCAGTGTGCTCCCTGCAATGTGCAGCTCAGGCGCTGAAAATGCGATTGCGAGAGTTTCAAGGCGCTAGGAGCAAGGGAAAGTGGTTTTTCTGACGAACGCATGTTTGCAGCTGAACGGGCAAGGCGACAATGACTTTTTTCACATCCTCGGTGTCGACTATGATACTAAACATGATTGTTTACATTAAATTCCAAATTTCAAAATAAACATAGGAAAGTCATCAAGTGAGGCTGAAAGACGTTTTTATTGACTTTTTCACCTTTTTTGGCTGAATTATGAAAAAAAATATGATTGTTTATATTAAAGTGTAAAATGTCATAACAAACGTGAAAAGGCTGATTTATGATGAAAAATGACTTTACATGTCATGTTTCATCATTTTTCATCGAACAGGCTTGATTCCTATAGCAGCGCAGTGTGCTCCCTGCAATGTGCAGCTCAGGCGCTGAAAATGCGATTGCGAGAGTTTCAAGGCGCTAGGAGCAAGGGAAAGTGGTTTTTCTGACGAACGCATGTTTGCAGCTGAACGGGCAAGGCGACAATGACTTTTTTCACATCCTCGGTGTCGACTATGATACTAAACATGATTGTTTACATTAAAATTCCAAATTTCAAAATAAACATAGGAAAGTCATCAAGTGAGGCTGAAAGACGTTTTTATTGACTTTTTCACCTTTTTTGGCTGAATTATGAAAAAAAATATGATTGTTTATATTAAAGTGTAAAATGTCATAACAAACGTGAAAAGGCTGATTTATGATGAAAAATGACTTTACATGTCATGTTTCATCATTTTTCATCGAACAGGCTTGATTCCTATAGCAGCGCAGTGTGCTCCCTGCAATGTGCAGCTCAGGCGCTGAAAATGCGATTGCGAGAGTTTCAAGGCGCTAGGAGCAAGGGAAAGTGGTTTTTCTGACGAACGCATGTTTGCAGCTGAACGGGCAAGGCGACAATGACTTTTTTCACATCCTCGGTGTCGACTATGATACTAAACATGATTGTTTACATTAAAATTCCAAATTTCAAAATAAACATAGGAAAGTCATCAAGTGAGGCTGAAAGACGTTTTTATTGACTTTTTCACCTTTTTTGGCTGAATTATGAAAAAAAATATGATTGTTTATATTAAAGTGTAAAATGTCATAACAAACGTGAAAAGGCTGATTTATGATGAAAAATGACTTTACATGTCATGTTTCATCATTTTTCATCGAACAGGCTTGATTCCTATAGCAGCGCAGTGTGCTCCCTGCAATGTGCAGCTCAGGCGCTGAAAATGCGATTGCGAGAGTTTCAAGGCGCTAGGAGCAAGGGAAAGTGGTTTTTCTGACGAACGCATGTTTGCAGCTGAACGGGCAAGGCGACAATGACTTTTTTCACATCCTCGGTGTCGACTATGATACTAAACATGATTGTTTACATTAAAATTCCAAATTTCAAAATAAACATAGGAAAGTCATCAAGTGAGGCTGAAAGACGTTTTTATTGACTTTTTCACCTTTTTTGGCTGAATTATGAAAAAAAATATGATTGTTTATATTAAAGTGTAAAATGTCATAACAAACGTGAAAAGGCTGATTTATGATGAAAAATGACTTTACATGTCATGTTTCATCATTTTTCATCGAACAGGCTTGATTCCTATAGCAGCGCAGTGTGCTCCCTGCAATGTGCAGCTCAGGCGCTGAAAATGCGATTGCGAGAGTTTCAAGGCGCTAGGAGCAAGGGAAAGTGGTTTTTCTGACGAACGCATGTTTGCAGCTGAACGGGCAAGGCGACAATGACTTTTTTCACATCCTCGGTGTCGACTATGATACTAAACATGATTGTTTACATTAAAATTCCAAATTTCAAAATAAACATAGGAAAGTCATCAAGTGAGGCTGAAAGACGTTTTTATTGACTTTTTCACCTTTTTTGGCTGAATTATGAAAAAAAATATGATTGTTTATATTAAAGTGTAAAATGTCATAACAAACGTGAAAAGGCTGATTTATGATGAAAAATGACTTTACATGTCATGTTTCATCATTTTTCATCGAACAGGCTTGATTCCTATAGCAGCGCAGTGTGCTCCCTGCAATGTGCAGCTCAGGCGCTGAAAATGCGATTGCGAGAGTTTCAAGGCGCTAGGAGCAAGGGAAAGTGGTTTTTCTGACAAACGCATGTTTGCAGCTGAACGGGCAAGGCGACAATGACTTTTTTCACATCCTCGATGTCGACTATGATACTAAACATGATTGTTTACATTAAAATTCCAAATTTCAAAATAAACATAGGAAAGTCATCAAGTGAGGCTGAAAGACGTTTTTATTGACTTTTTCACCTTTTTTGGCTGAATTATGAAAAAAAATATGATTGTTTATATTAAAGTGTAAAATGTCATAACAAACGTGAAAAGGCTGATTTATGATGAAAAATGACTTTACATGTCATGTTTCATCATTTTTCATCGAACAGGCTTGATTCCTATAGCAGCGCAGTGTGCTCCCTGCAATGTGCAGCTCAGGCGCTGAAAATGCGATTGCGAGAGTTTCAAGGCGCTAGGAGCAAGGGAAAGTGGTTTTTCTGACGAACGCATGTTTGCAGCTGAACGGGCAAGGCGACAATGACTTTTTTCACATCCTCGGTGTCGACTATGATACTAAACATGATTGTTTACATTAAAATTCCAAATTTCAAAATAAACATAGGAAAGTCATCAAGTGAGGCTGAAAGACGTTTTTATTGACTTTTTCACCTTTTTTGGCTGAATTATGAAAAAAAATATGATTGTTTATATTAAAGTGTAAAATGTCATAACAAACGTGAAAAGGCTGATTTATGATGAAAAATGACTTTACATGTCATGTTTCATCATTTTTCATCGAACAGGCTTGATTCCTATAGCAGCGCAGTGTGCTCCCTGCAATGTGCAGCTCAGGCGCTGAAAATGCGATTGCGAGAGTTTCAAGGCGCTAGGAGCAAGGGAAAGTGGTTTTTCTGACGAACGCATGTTTGCAGCTGAACGGGCAAGGCGACAATGACTTTTTTCACATCCTCGGTGTCGACTATGATACTAAACATGATTGTTTACATTAAAATTCCAAATTTCAAAATAAACATAGGAAAGTCATCAAGTGAGGCTGAAAGACGTTTTTATTGACTTTTTCACCTTTTTTGGCTGAATTATGAAAAAAAATATGATTGTTTATATTAAAGTGTAAAATGTCATAACAAACGTGAAAAGGCTGATTTATGATGAAAAATGACTTTACATGTCATGTTTCATCATTTTTCATCGAACAGGCTTGATTCCTATAGCAGCGCAGTGTGCTCCCTGCAATGTGCAGCTCAGGCGCTGAAAATGCGATTGCGAGAGTTTCAAGGCGCTAGGAGCAAGGGAAAGTGGTTTTTCTGACAAACGCATGTTTGCAGCTGAACGGGCAAGGCGACAATGAATTTGTTCACATCCTCGGTGTCGACTATGATACTAAACATGATTGTTTACATTAAAATTCCAAATTTCAAAATAAACATAGGAAAGTCATCAAGTGAGGCTGAAAGACGTTTTTATTGACTTTTTCACCTTTTTTGGCTGAATTATGAAAAAAAATATGATTGTTTATATTAAAGTGTAAAATGTCATAACAAACGTGAAAAGGCTGATTTATGATGAAAAATGACTTTACATGTCATGTTTCATCATTTTTCATCGAACAGGCTTGATTCCTATAGCAGCGCAGTGTGCTCCCTGCAATGTGCAGCTCAGGCGCTGAAAATGCGATTGCGAGAGTTTCAAGGCGCTAGGAGCAAGGGAAAGTGGTTTTTCTGACGAACGCATGTTTGCAGCTGAACGGGCAAGGCGACAATGACTTTTTTCACATCCTCGGTGTCGACTATGATACTAAACATGATTGTTTACATTAAAATTCCAAATTTCAAAATAAACATAGGAAAGTCATCAAGTGAGGCTGAAAGACGTTTTTATTGACTTTTTCACCTTTTTTGGCTGAATTATGAAAAAAAATATGATTGTTTATATTAAAGTGTAAAATGTCATAACAAACGTGAAAAGGCTGATTTATGATGAAAAATGACTTTACATGTCATGTTTCATCATTTTTCATCGAACAGGCTTGATTCCTATAGCAGCGCAGTGTGCTCCCTGCAATGTGCAGCTCAGGCGCTGAAAATGCGATTGCGAGAGTTTCAAGGCGCTAGGAGCAAGGGAAAGTGGTTTTTCTGACAAACGCATGTTTGCAGCTGAACGGGCAAGGCGACAATGACTTTTTTCACATCCTCGGTGTCGACTATGATACTAAACATGATTGTTTACATTAAAATTCCAAATTTCAAAATAAACATAGGAAAGTCATCAAGTGAGGCTGAAAGACGTTTTTATTGACTTTTTCACCTTTTTTGGCTGAATTATGAAAAAAAATATGATTGTTTATATTAAAGTGTAAAATGTCATAACAAACGTGAAAAGGCTGATTTATGATGAAAAATGACTTTACATGTCATGTTTCATCATTTTTCATCGAACAGGCTTGATTCCTATAGCAGCGCAGTGTGCTCCCTGCAATGTGCAGCTCAGGCGCTGAAAATGCGATTGCGAGAGTTTCAAGGCGCTAGGAGCAAGGGAAAGTGGTTTTTCTGACAAACGCATGTTTGCAGCTGAACGGGCAAGGCGACAATGACTTTTTTCACATCCTCGATGTCGACTATGATACTAAACATGATTGTTTACATTAAAATTCCAAATTTCAAAATAAACATAGGAAAGTCATCAAGTGAGGCTGAAAGACGTTTTTATTGACTTTTTCACCTTTTTTGGCTGAATTATGAAAAAAAATATGATTGTTTATATTAAAGTGTAAAATGTCATAACAAACGTGAAAAGGCTGATTTATGATGAAAAATGACTTTACATGTCATGTTTCATCATTTTTCATCGAACAGGCTTGATTCCTATAGCAGCGCAGTGTGCTCCCTGCAATGTGCAGCTCAGGCGCTGAAAATGCGATTGCGAGAGTTTCAAGGCGCTAGGAGCAAGGGAAAGTGGTTTTTCTGACGAACGCATGTTTGCAGCTGAACGGGCAAGGCGACAATGACTTTTTTCACATCCTCGGTGTCGACTATGATACTAAACATGATTGTTTACATTAAAATTCCAAATTTCAAAATAAACATAGGAAAGTCATCAAGTGAGGCTGAAAGACGTTTTTATTGACTTTTTCACCTTTTTTGGCTGAATTATGAAAAAAAATATGATTGTTTATATTAAAGTGTAAAATGTCATAACAAACGTGAAAAGGCTGATTTATGATGAAAAATGACTTTACATGTCATGTTTCATCATTTTTCATCGAACAGGCTTGATTCCTATAGCAGCGCAGTGTGCTCCCTGCAATGTGCAGCTCAGGCGCTGAAAATGCGATTGCGAGAGTTTCAAGGCGCTAGGAGCAAGGGAAAGTGGTTTTTCTGACGAACGCATGTTTGCAGCTGAACGGGCAAGGCGACAATGACTTTTTTCACATCCTCGGTGTCGACTATGATACTAAACATGATTGTTTACATTAAAATTCCAAATTTCAAAATAAACATAGGAAAGTCATCAAGTGAGGCTGAAAGACGTTTTTATTGACTTTTTCACCTTTTTTGGCTGAATTATGAAAAAAAATATGATTGTTTATATTAAAGTGTAAAATGTCATAACAAACGTGAAAAGGCTGATTTATGATGAAAAATGACTTTACATGTCATGTTTCATCATTTTTCATCGAACAGGCTTGATTCCTATAGCAGCGCAGTGTGCTCCCTGCAATGTGCAGCTCAGGCGCTGAAAATGCGATTGCGAGAGTTTCAAGGCGCTAGGAGCAAGGGAAAGTGGTTTTTCTGACGAACGCATGTTTGCAGCTGAACGGGCAAGGCGACAATGACTTTTTTCACATCCTCGGTGTCGACTATGATACTAAACATGATTGTTTACATTAAAATTCCAAATTTCAAAATAAACATAGGAAAGTCATCAAGTGAGGCTGAAAGACGTTTTTATTGACTTTTTCACCTTTTTTGGCTGAATTATGAAAAAAAATATGATTGTTTATATTAAAGTGTAAAATGTCATAACAAACGTGAAAAGGCTGATTTATGATGAAAAATGACTTAACATGTCATGTTTCATCATTTTTCATCGAACAGGCTTGATTCCTATAGCAGCGCAGTGTGCTCCCTGCAATGTGCAGCTCAGGCGCTGAAAATGCGATTGCGAGAGTTTCAAGGCGCTAGGAGCAAGGGAAAGTGGTTTTTCTGACAAACGCATGTTTGCAGCTGAACGGGCAAGGCGACAATGACTTTTTTCACATCCTCGGTGTCGACTATGATACTAAACATGATTGTTTACATTAAAATTCCAAATTTCAAAATAAACATAGGAAAGTCATCAAGTGAGGCTGAAAGACGTTTTTATTGACTTTTTCACCTTTTTTGGCTGAATTATGAAAAAAAATATGATTGTTTATATTAAAGTGTAAAATGTCATAACAAACGTGAAAAGGCTGATTTATGATGAAAAATGACTTTACATGTCATGTTTCATCATTTTTCATCGAACAGGCTTGATTCCTATAGCAGCGCAGTGTGCTCCCTGCAATGTGCAGCTCAGGCGCTGAAAATGCGATTGCGAGAGTTTCAAGGCGCTAGGAGCAAGGGAAAGTGGTTTTTCTGACAAACGCATGTTTGCAGCTGAACGGGCAAGGCGACAATGACTTTTTTCACATCCTCGATGTCGACTATGATACTAAACATGATTGTTTACATTAAAATTCCAAATTTCAAAATAAACATAGGAAAGTCATCAAGTGAGGCTGAAAGACGTTTTTATTGACTTTTTCACCTTTTTTGGCTGAATTATGAAAAAAAATATGATTGTTTATATTAAAGTGTAAAATGTCATAACAAACGTGAAAAGGCTGATTTATGATGAAAAATGACTTTACATGTCATGTTTCATCATTTTTCATCGAACAGGCTTGATTCCTATAGCAGCGCAGTGTGCTCCCTGCAATGTGCAGCTCAGGCGCTGAAAATGCGATTGCGAGAGTTTCAAGGCGCTAGGAGCAAGGGAAAGTGGTTTTTCTGACAAACGCATGCTTGCAGCCGAACGGGCAAGGCGACAATGACTTTTTTCACATCCTCGGTGTCGACTATGATACTAAACATGATTGTTTACATTAAAATTCCAAATTTCAAAATAAACATAGGAAAGTCATCAAGTGAGGCTGAAAGACGTTTTTATTGACTTTTTCACCTTTTTTGGCTGAATTATGAAAAAAAATATGATTGTTTATATTAAAGTGTAAAATGTCATAACAAACGTGAAAAGGCTGATTTATGATGAAAAATGACTTTACATGTCATGTTTCATCATTTTTCATCGAACAGGCTTGATTCCTATAGCAGCGCAGTGTGCTCCCTGCAATGTGCAGCTCAGGCGCTGAAAATGCGATTGCGAGAGTTTCAAGGCGCTAGGAGCAAGGGAAAGTGGTTTTTCTGACAAACGCATGTTTGCAGCTGAACGGGCAAGGCGACAATGACTTTTTTCACATCCTCGGTGTCGACTATGATACTAAACATGATTGTTTACATTAAAATTCCAAATTTCAAAATAAACATAGGAAAGTCATCAAGTGAGGCTGAAAGACGTTTTTATTGACTTTTTCACCTTTTTTGGCTGAATTATGAAAAAAAATATGATTGTTTATATTAAAGTGTAAAATGTCATAACAAACGTGAAAAGGCTGATTTATGATGAAAAATGACTTTACATGTCATGTTTCATCATTTTTCATCGAACAGGCTTGATTCCTATAGCAGCGCAGTGTGCTCCCTGCAATGTGCAGCTCAGGCGCTGAAAATGCGATTGCGAGAGTTTCAAGGCGCTAGGAGCAAGGGAAAGTGGTTTTTCTGACAAACGCATGTTTGCAGCCGAACGGGCAAGGCGACAATGACTTTTTTCACATCTTTGGTGTTGTGGAAGGAATTTTTGATAAGAATTTGATACGTATTGTTTTATAAGTATTTGGATAAAATCTTGTATACGTGTTTTTCAAACAACAAGGAGACAGCATGATTGGGTATCAGGCAATACAGCTTTATCAAGCATTTTTCTTCAAGGGTTTAGCAACATAAGGCTCAACACGGCACACAGGGCGGCGCTTGTAAATCTTGCGCCGAGTTTGGATCGCCTCGTCAATAGTGTCAGCAGAATCAGAAGTGCCAGGCACTGCCACCATGGCTGTGTTGGCGGATAAAGTGTTGTCAGTCTGACGGGCCTTCTCAGCAGTTGAGGGACCTGGATTGCGGCATCATCAGTGGTACGGGTGTGGCCAGGGACATACAGTCTCAGCCCTAAGCTTTTCAATAGCCTGTTGAACAGCAGAGACAGTGTCAAAAGATAGATCTGGAAGGAAAAGCACATAGAAAACTCATAAAATAACAACAGATACAATATAAAATTGAAAATATTATAAAATAATATTTAAGAAGAGAGATTGACCCTGAAACTTACCCATGTTGTCTTCTGTGTTCAAAATGAGCTGAACGGTAAAAACCAGCTGGAAAAGTCCCACTGATAATGGCGATTATGCCCATATTTTTTAATATATTGACTGTCAAATATTTAATTATAATGGTGTTCAGAAAGATAAGAATGCCAGAATTTTTCAGTGTTTGGCGTCTACCTTAGATAGAGTCTCACTCAACTGAGCTGATGGGTCCGTGTGGAATTGGAGTCAGATAGAGGTAAAGCATCAGTGAGCTAGAGTCAGTTAGATTGCTTGGTTATTAGATAAAATATATTTCACATTGATTGGTGACCCAGACGTGATCAAAAAAGTATACGTGATTGAAACAAAAAAGTACAGAGGAGCCCCAGAGCTGAACCTGTGGTCGCGCCGCTGCTCACGGGCCAGACACCTGGATCCAATCTAGGGCAAAAGGTAAGCAAAAAACCTGTTTGATCGAATTTCTGCAGTAGTTGTGTGTGGTCCGGAGAGATGGAGGTGACTCAGGCCTAGGCCGGATCAGCTCTTCCTAACCCTGATAAAAGTGATAGTAAGCTAAAGTTAATATTGTATTAGAATTACATGATTGATGTATAATAAAGACTGGATGATGTCACATGTATGCATGAGTAAAATACATCCCTGCAGGTTCTATGATCGAAAGTCCTGGTAAGGATCCAGATGGTATGGGTGCAAACTCCTGTATCCCGAGTGATACACTGAAAAGAGTTTAAAGAGAATAGGAGAAAAATAAAATAAGAGAATATATGAGAATAAAATTCCTGGGTCCAAGTGTATATAAAGAGATAAAGAGATAAAAGATAAAGCGCTAAGAGATAAACGTGCATGCGAGGGCCCCTGATAAATGTTTTATGTGTGTATGTCTGTCTGTCATAATGTGTTTGAGGCCTACTGAAAGACACTAAGCCTAGGTGGAAAATTATATGGCCAGAAGAGCGCACTATAGAATAACTCTATGCTTTACTTTGTTTTGTTGAATTACTAATAAAAGAAAAATCACTGTGCTATTGTAATTTAGATTTGAAATAATAACAATCTGTACAACAGCACTACGGTGGATCAAGGTGGTGACTGCGTTACTATCTTTCCTTTCTCTCCTTTTCATATCTTCCAAAATTGCTGTGCATGGAGTGCATTCCACTTGTGTTTGAATCTTATGTTCTAGAAATACGCCGTGAAGACGATGGAGAAAAACCGAAAGTGCAAACTGAAATGGTTTCACGTTAGATTTATGATAAACATTATATTGAATCGACCACTTTCATTTAGAAAATATAATTAGTATAAAATATATATATAGATCCTAGTGGAGAAGACAGCGGAATTCTACTGCTGTACGTGTGTGTATGACACCAGCATACTGACGTGTCAGAAATAGTTGGCGTTGAGTGTAGAACTAGTTGGGTTGGCCCACTTTTTCCACCTGAAGCAAACCTGAAGCCCTATGAAGTGTATTTGAGCTCGTTCTAGTAGTTTAAATTGAGTTCACTGTTATTATTTCTACATGGTGGAGTTGTTTATATCACGGCGTACAGGAAGGCACTACACCAGCTCTTTTACTGTTCCGGGAGAGCAGCAAGAAGACATTCCTAGAATTATTGTCACAGAAGCAGAAAAACAAGGATTAAGGGTGGATCTAGATGATGCTTCGTCCATCCAGTTAGTAAGGCACAGACTCCTTAATGGGTTTGAGAGAGAGTTTGCTGAAGCTTGCCTAAAACTATTGAGAAAGAATCCTGACAAGTTCTTAGTGAGAGTAAACTTCACCGGCCTATTAGAGACAGAGGTCCTGAAGCTTGGGTTAATGTCTGGCGGATACAACTACATTGTGGACTGATGAAATATTTCATTCCTGGGCACTTAATAGTTGACCCACAGTTAACAACAAAGAATTGAAAGGTTCTGATTAAGAGAGTGCAGAGTATATGAGTGAGAGAAAGTTAACAACTGAAAACATTGCTGTCCCACCCCTATTAATACCCAAATCAACCTGTCATAACTCAATTGGACAGGCTCTAGGTGTCAGGACAAGCCGAAAAGAAAAAGTCTGCCGCTTATCCGAACTACACTCGGGTCACGGGGAGCCTGTGCCTATCTCAGGCGTCATAGGGCATCAAGGCAGGATACACCCTGGACGGAGTGCCAACCCATCGCAGGGCACACACACACACACACTCTCATTCACTCACACAATACGGACAATTTAGAGATGCCAATCAACCTATGATGCATGTCTTTGGACTGGGGGAGGAAACCCCCGAGGCACGGGGAGAACATGCAAACTCCACACACACATGGTGGAGGCGGGAATCGAACCCCCAACCCTGGAGGTGTGAGGCAAACATGCTAACCACTAAGCCACCGTGCCCCCCCGAAAAGAAAAAGTGATTAGGAAAAATCCACCTAAAACTTGGTATTGTATTTTATCAGGCCACTCAGTCACATGTAAAAAGTGTGACCCTGATAACGAAACAGTGCCTTTATTAAAACATTGAAAGGCCCAAAGGACGGAGCAGATTTGCTCAGTGTGCTCTACTGGATGTGTGCTGTTGTTTTCTCAGATTAAAACAACCTTGAATGGCCTTCCGGGATTTAGACACAGAAACTAGAGGTATTCGCACACACTTTTGGGACGAACGAACATACAAAGACAGAGACAGTGTGGAGAGGTGGCAATCAGAAAACTTGATTAGAGATAAGTTGTGGGGTTTAACAAAATTTGATGGTTTGTATGCATTACAGAGAACCTTTCAAGATATAGATTGGTATGAGAAACTCAGGAAAATCTGGAGGCCTAAGTTACTGAGCCCCATACTACACGCTCTGCTCGAGACCCCAGAACCAGGTAAGGCCACTATTGACTTGTTTGATTCCATTATGGATCCACACAAAGAGGAGCCTTTAGTGGAATTATTTAACCCCAGATCACAACAGTACAACTATTGCTCAGGAATAACAGCTACTGTAGTAGTAGAATCCAGATTAGTGTAGTGGGAGAGAGGATTGACAACATCACTATTAATATACAGGCTTAATGCGATAGGAGAGAAATTGAGAAAAAACACAGTGAAACCAAGTGTGACAGTAAAATAGATAAACGTCTTCCTAATGTGGTCAAGCAACAACAACAACCAAGGCAAAAGAAGTAGTGCACACAGAACACAACAGGGGTGCGTCATGAGTCACAGAAAAGGCCAACCAGCACCAGTGGACATTATAACAGCACAACACAAGCCAGATGAAAAATACATCAGAAAATGCATGAGAAAATGGCATGACAGAAGCCAAGGCAAACTGAAATGGCCTGTGGAGGGAATATTTAATGAAAATTTCTGCACAGAAGTGAAAGAGATGCTGAGACACTGGAAACCGAAGAGAGATGACGACAGATCAAGAGGCAAAAGATCCAAGCGTCTGGAGATTCTGGGGTGGTTCATGAGAGAAGGGAAAAAGAAACAGAGAGTAAGAAGAAGCAGTGACACAAGCATTAAAAAGACAAGATGAACAGAGAAAAGAGAAGAAAACATTAAACAGCAAGCAGGAAATGAAAGAAGACACACAATGACTGATGCAGAGAACAGAGTCACCTGAAAAAATACTGTGCGATGAGGTGGACCAAGAACCTCTGGAAAGAGAGATAAGTGGCAAACTGTACATTGAGACCACGGAAAATTCAGCAAAAAGAAAAAGGAAAGAAAAATTTGAAAAGGAACAAATACGAAAAGCTACCCAAGAAATGACGGAGGAGCTAACGGATCTGGAACAAAAAACATGATATTCGTCAAGAGCAATGGAAGTGATGCCAGAGCAACGTCCTACAAGAATTTTGAGAGACAGGAGAGTGCTCAGGTCTCCGTAAAAATATGATGAAGGAGAAGAAATAACTCTCATGAATCCGCTAGTGGCTAGGGGAAGAGTTCTGCAATACATACCATGGAGATTTATGGACATGATGGGATTATGTGCACAATTACCAGATCTGTGCAATGGAGGACAGAAGTGGATCACGAAATTTGAAGAGAAAACAGCAGGCCACACTTTAGTGATTGGAGACATAAAAGCAATATTAGCCTGAAAGCAATATTAGTCAGAGCAGTAGATCAACCCGCCTGGGATGGAATAGCTTTTGGATACTGGAGAAATGCAATCTGGGATGAAATACGAAAAGCTTACCCCACCAAAATGGATCCAGGACATCTAGAACACTTGACCCTAACAGAGGATGAAAGTGTGGTAAAGTTCATTCATGAGTACCAAAACAAATGGAAAGAAGAGACTGGTGGAGCATGGGATGAAACAGACACAAGCAAAGGACTATTTAAATTAATGCTTAAAAAGTGTTTACCTGAATCAGTTCAGGCCTCACTTGAAGAAGTGGTCGGATTTAACACCGTGGGACACATTCAAAGCACACATAATACACTATGTGGAACAATACAGAAAGAAACAAAAAGAGGTGAAGGAATCATCAGAAGCCCTTCTACAGCAGCTGTACAAGACACAACTGGGAGAAATCAACAAGAACAAGCAGAAAGAGAGGGAGAAAGAAAAAGTGGGAAAAGTACCAGCTGCAGTCATGGTTCCAGCAACACAAAATCAAGTACAGAACAACCAAGTGATTGGTACCACAACAACAACCACAAATGTTCCAGCAGCCACAGATGACTGCACAGTATCCACAGCAGCCACAGATGGCAGTACAGTATCCACAGCAACCGCAGGTAGCAGCACAGCATCCTCAGAAGCCACAAGCAGGCCAGCCATATCCAATGCCACAGCCTATTAATGTACACATTGGCACAAATCAAGGAAGATTCAGAGGAGGCCCGATGAGAGGCCATTGGCAAGGAAGAGGTCCACAATGGAAAAGATGGTCATCCCCACCACAGATGGGAAGGGGGTATTCATCACAGAGACCCCAAGGTCCCCAAGGATCTGGATTTGCACAAGAATCTACCAATCAGCAGTATCAACCACCATCCTCATGCTGGGCTTGTGGAGACACCAATCATCTGATGAGGGACTGTCCACACATGATATAGCCCCCAATGGGCCCAGAAATGGGACCCACACCTAACTGGAGTTGAAGAGGCCCTGAGAAGCCAGAGGGGAAGCATATGCAGTACGCTACCACACTGCTTCCACAACAAGAACTAACTGTTATGGTAACAATTAATAATGAGTGTCCTTTTCCATTTATGATTTCCATTTATGGTGCCAAATACAGTATGTATATGACGCGAAGGCTCAAACCTCCCCCCACTCACAAGACCATAAAAACCACAGGCTTCTCAGGGGTTTCACAGATTCTACATTTCACTGAGCTGCAAGTATTTACCTTAGAAGACACCACTATTGTGGCACCTCTCCTATACTCACCATCCACACCAGTTAATGGTTTAACCAGTTACTGGGACATGATCTTTTATGCAAATTCAAGACTAACATACAGTGCAGTCCAATAGGACTTTGGGTGACATTTACTGACAACACTGTAGCTGAGCAAAATCTTATGATTGACACACCAAAAGACACAGAGTACAATACGGTATACTGGCTACAGAACGACAATCCAGAAACATCAGAACTACATGCAAAATATTTACAGTGGAAACCATGGATACAAGCCTTGTGTCCAAACTACACGGAGCCTAAGAGCCCGTTTCACTGCACTATGTATTTTGATCCAAACAGTACCAGCAAAGAATATGCCTCACTCTGGACAGAGATGTTAGAAGGAAAAATGTTCGACGTAATCACCACAGACATTTATGTGGGACCACAAGGAGCTGCAGCACCAGTTCAACTGCCAAACAGTCTAAAAACCTGGTTTCAGGTTGCAGACTCAACACCCCACATTTCACTGATGGTAGCAGAAGGCTACAAATCTAAAGACTTGGGGCCAATGGTCATTGAAGCCAACCAGATACGTGAGTGGATTCCCACAATAAACCAATATATGCACACCTCTCCAGATGATAAATACTTACGTATTTCACAGAAAGGGACAGAAATTTTGAAAGCTACATAAACCCTGATTGAAAAGAAGAAATCTGAATCCCTCCAGTTACTGGCATCGGAAGACAGTGATTACACTACAGATCAGTCATACAACGAAGACACTGAGGAGCTATTAGCTACAGTCCCAAGTGAACTCTGGACACAACATTCAACTGATGTAGGGCTCATTAAATCAGCAGGCCAGGTTTCGATGAAACTGAAACCAAATGTTAGATTTCTGTACCAAAAGCAATATCCATTAACACCACAGGCTCAGGCAGGCATAAGTCCCACAATCGAAGGTTTAGTAGAAGCAGGAGTTTTAATTCCTACACAGAGTCAATGTAATACCCCAATATTTCCTGTAAGGAAACCTAAGTCAGATAAGTGGCATCTTGTACATGATTTGCGTGCCATAAACCACAAGAGAAGAACCAGAGCTATAAAACCATTTTATAGCTCCCCTTTCACTTCTTACAACTTTGATTAATGATGCACATGGCTTGAGCCATTGCGCAAGGGGGGAAGTCATCAAGAGAATTCAAAAAGCATGGTAGTCACCTTATTTGGCTCAGACGGTTGACCACAGATTAGCACACTGTGAAGTATGTGCTGAATACAGAAGAAGAAAAGGTATGTCCTGGTGGTTGAAGACAGATTTAGCAGATGGGTTGAGGCCCACCAAACAGCCAAAGCAGATGCAGAATCTGTTATTAAATGTCTGTGCAGAGAAGTAATTCCAAGATTTGGAATTCCTGATAAAATTAGCTCAGACAGTGGCACCCACTTTGTGAACAATGTAATTCGAAATGTCTTCCAGTACCTGAGAATAAGGCACAGACTGGAGTGTGTTTATCATCCACAGCCTCAGGGGATGGTGGAAAGAACTAATGGGACACTGAAAGCTAAATTGGCAAAAATGTGTGACACTGGAAGAATGAATTGGGTATAAGCCTTACCATTAGCATTAATGAGTATGAGAATGCAAACTAAAAGAATGACTCATTTAACCCCGCATGAAATGCTTACTGGAAGACCCATGCCTGTGCCATATTTACAAGGACCTTACGGAGGTCCTCCTCTTGAGCAGCTCGAAGGTGAGCCGGGTAATTATGTAAAGCACTTAACCGGAATACACCGAGCTATATTCCAACAGGTGAAAGGTGCCACAGAAGGGAGAACAACTGAGATCAATGAGGAGCTGAGAACCGTACAACCAGGAGACTGGGTGTATGTCAAAATCTTCAAGCAGAGGTGGAACAAGCAGAGAAGGGTCGGACCGTTGAAAGTCGTCTTGGCAACACCCACAGCATTAAAGGTCGAGGGAAAAACCGCCTGGTTCCATCTGAATCACTGCACCAGAACCAGGTACAACGGGGCGGCGTGAGACACAGGTAGACCCAGTAATAGAAGAGTTCGAAAGACAGAGACGAGCTTAACACCGCACACAGGGCTGTGCATGTAAATCTTGCGCTGAGTTTGGATCGCCACATCAGTAGTGTCAGTAGAATCAGAAGTGCCAGGCACTGCCACCTCGGCTGTGTTGGCAGAAAAAGCGTTGTCAGTCTGACAGGCCTTCTCAGCAGTTGAGGGACCTGGATTGCGACATCAGCTGTGGTACGGGTGTGGCCAGGGACATACAGTCTGTCCAAAAGCGTACTGGTGCCCATTGAAGTGAGAAGCTCAGCCCTAAGCTTTTCAACAGCGTGTTGAACAGCAGAGACAGTGTCAAAAGATAGATCTGGAAGGAAAAGCACATAGAAAACTCATAAAATAACAACAGATACAATATAAAATCGAAAATATTATAAAATAATATTTAAGAAGAGAGATTGACCCTGAAACTTACCCATGCTGTCTTCTGTGTTCAAAATGAGCTGAAAGGTGCAAACCAGCTGGAAAAGTCCCACTGATAAGGGCGATTAAGCCCATATTTTTTGATATATTGACTGTCAAAAATTAAATTATAATGATGTTCAGAAAGATAAAAATGACAAAATTAATGGTATCAGAAAATACCCGAAACTCCAAAAAAAAGGAAGAGGTGAGAATTTCCCAGCAATGACATATGGATCAAAACCTTTTGAACTGATAAGAAAATTGTATAAATGTAGAGAGCTCCTGGAGCGTTGTTGGAGAGGTAATTTGGGACATTCATCCGTGAACATCTCAATACTTGTATCAGCTGATTGCAAATAAAGCCTTTCTCTCTGATCTTCATCCAGTCTGAAGTGTTTGGCGTCTACCTTAGATAGAGTCTCACTCAACTGAGCTGACGGGTCTGTGTGGAATTGGAGTCAGATAGTGGTAAAGTATCAGTGAGCTAGAGTCAGTTAGATTGCTTGGGTATTAGATAAAAAATATTCCAGTGTCAACTATGATACTAAACATGATTGTTTACGTTTTAATGCAAAATTTCAAAATAAACATAAGAAAGGCATTAAGTCAGGTTGAAAGACGTTTTCATTGACTTTTTCACCTTTTTTGGCTGAATTATGAAAAAAAAAAAGATTGCTTATATTAAAGTGTAAAATCTCATAACAAACCTGAAAAGGCTGATTCATGATGAAAAATGACTTAACATGTCATCTTTCATCATTTTTCATCGAACAGGCTTGTTTCCTATCGCAGCGCAGTGTGCTCCCTGCACTGTGCAGTTCAGGCGCTGAAAATGCGTTTGCGTGATTCTCAAGGCGCTAGGAGCAAGGGAAAGTGGTTTTTCTGATAAACGCATGTTTGCAGCTGAACGGGCAAGGCGACAATGACTTTTTTCACATTTTCAAGGGTTTAGCAACCTAAGGCTTAACACGGCACACAGGGCGGCGCTTGACTTTTTCACCTTTTTTGGCTGAATTTATTCATTGTCTACCGCTTATCCGAACTATTCTCGGGTCACGGGGAGCCTGTGCCTATCTCAGGCGTCATAGGCCCATCACAGGACACACACACACACAAAATTTATGCCAATAGAGATGCCAATCAACCTACCACGCATGTCTTTGGATTGGGGGAGGAAACCGGAGCACCCGGAGGAAACCCCCAAGGCACGATATTCGTCATTCACACATGGCTGAGGCAGGAATCGAACCCCCAACCCTGGAGGTGTGAGGCAAACGTGCTAACCACTAAGCCACCGTGCCCCCCTTTGGCTGAATTATGAAAAAAAAAAAAAGATTGTTTATATTAAAGTGTAAAATCTCATAACAAATCTGAAAAGGCTGATTTATGATGAAAAATGACTTAACATGTCATCTTAACAAGTAGTTTTTCTGACAAACACATGTTTGCAGCTGACTGGGGAAGGTTTCAATGACTTTTTTCACAGGTCTTACGCTGGATGCGTTCATAACGCAACCCTCTCATTTAATCCGGGCTTGGGACCGGCACTGAGAGTTAACTCAGTGTCTGGGTTAGCTCCCTGCCCAGGAATCAATGCCCACGGCAATGAGAGCGCAGGATCTTACTGCTGGGCCAACAGGAGGCTATTTTGCATTATAATGTAAACAATCATATTTAGTATCATAATTTATATCAAAAAGGTGAAAAAAGTCAAGTCATTCAGCATCACATAAGGCTTAACTATGTTTGTTTTGAAATTTTGCATTATAATGTAAAAAATATGGACTAAATATTCTTCTGTTTACAGTACATTTAAAAGTGAACTGTAAAATTTAGGGTAAGAAACTGGCTGTTGTGGTTGCCAGAAAAAAGTACTTGAGTAAAAGAAATTTTGTGAATTTTAACAAGATCACATAGAACTGGTATGAAAAGCAAATACACTTTTTATTTTAATGCCACAAACATAGTAACTACATACTTTGGATAACCATCTTCTCCTTAAACAGCAGTAAGACAATGTATTCCATGTTGGCTACAGCTTGCAGACCATTTTGAATGATTACAGTCTTTACCAGAAAGCAACACATTCAATAACCTGAACAAGACCACACATCATTCTATTAACATAACGGATTAATCACAAACCAAATGCTTGGAAAGCATAAACATACAGCTTTTTTCAGATGCACAAAATAAAAATTCCTGTAGGAAAAGTTAAATGTAGAAATTGTTTCACTCCATTCATGATGTATTAAACAAGCTTTCTTCATCTGAAGAGAAATTAAAATTAATCTTAATCAACCTTAATCTTAATCATCAACCTTAACCTTCCTAAAAAATTATTTTTGGTCTTATGTATATCCTGGATGGCCTATGGGTAAAGTAAATCATCAGTTATGTAAATATATGAGTTTCACGATGGCGCCGCAGATGGTCGCCTCAGTGTGCAGCTCTCCGGTGTTTGTACTGTTTTTGTTAGTTTTTCCTGTTTTTTGTTTCTCAAACTTGATCAGTTTTACCAGGGATGAACTGCTGAACATTCGGCAGGACACAATATTCTACCCGTTTTCAATTATTCGGATGTTTTGCTGGACACTGGCGGAGCAGCGGCGCTGTTCAAACGTTACAAGAAGCGCAAGCGCAAGTGGCTGAAGCGAGCCGGCGCGTCCATCTGGCAAATCTCCGCTCTCTACCAAACAAAATGGACGAACTCCTTCTGCTCTCCCGGATAAATAAGGATTTTTCAAACTCTGCTGCTCTGTGTTTTACTGAATCCTGGCTGATGCTTCTACATCAACGAAAGGTGATGTACAGATGTAGCAGCGTTGAAGAAGATGTGCTGTCCCGATTTGGAAGCGTTCTTCATCAACTGTAAACCGTTCTACTCGCCGTGGGAGTTTTCCTCATTCATTCTCGTGAGTGTTTACATTTCACCTCAGGCGCACGTGAGCTCGGCTTTACAACAACTAGCTGATCAGATCACACACACAGAGCTACAACACCTGGACATTTATAAAGCAAACCTCTCACATGAACTGCCAAAATTCAAACAACACATTTCATGTCCCACCAGAGACAAAAAAAATATTGGACCACTGCTACACCACAATAAAGGACGCATATCGCTCTGTCCCCAGAGCAGCTTTAGGACTCTCTGACCACTGCCTGGTTCATCTTCTCCCAACATACAGGCCAAAACTTAAATCTGCTAAACCTGTAGTAAGGACTGTAAAGAGATGGACCAGCGAAACAGAGCAGGACTTACAAGCCTGTTTCGACTGCACTGAGTATTTTTGAAGCTGGTGTCACTGATCTGGATGAGCTCACAGAGACTGTAACATCATATATCAGTTTCTGTGAAGACATGTGCATCACTACCAGGACTTATTTAACATTCAACAATGATAAGCTATGGTTCACAGCAAAACTCAGACATCTTCATCAGGCCAAAGAGGATGCCTTCAGGAATGGGGACAGAGTCTTGTACAATCAGGCCACAAACACACTGAATAAGGAGATTAGGGTGGCTAAGAGGAGCTACGCTAAAAATCTGGAAAACCAGTTCTCTTCCAACGACCCTGCTTCAGTGTGTAAAGGCCTGAAAGACATTACAAACTACAAGACACCATCCCCCAGCACTGAGGCCAATCAACAACTTGCTGAAGACCTGAACGAGTTTTACTGCAGATTTGAAACTGCTGGTCTAACACCCCACGCCCGATCTGAAAAACTCTCTACACAACCGTTAACACCTCCAGCAACCCCCTACCCCCCCTGCACTTCGGATCAGTGAAGGATCAGGTCTTCATGATGCAGAAGAGAAGAAAAGCACCAGGCCCAGATGGTATCACACCAGCCTGTCTGAAAACCTTTGCTAACCAGCTGGCCTTCATCTTTTCACAGATCTTCAATAGATCACTGAAGCTGTGTGAAGTCCCTGCCTGCTTCAAACATTCTACCATCATCCCCATCCCAAAGAAACCCAAGATAACAGGACTTAATGACTATAGACCTGTTGCTGTAACAATGTCTCTGGTCATGAAGTCATTTGAAAGACTGGTGTTGTTCTCTGAAGAACATCACTGGACCCTTACTGGATCCCCTGCAGTTTGCTTACCGAGCAAACAGGTCTGTGGATGATGCAGTCAACATGGGACTGCACTTCATCCTACAGCATCTGGACAAATCAGGGACTTATGTGAGGCTCCTGTTCATAGACTTCAGTTCGGCCTTCAACACCATCATCCCAACACCCCTCCAGATCAAACTAACCCAGCTCTCTGTTCCTAGCTCTATCTGTCAGTGGATCACCAGCTTTCTGACAGCTAGTGAAACTGGGGAAATTCATGTCAAACAGCCGCACCACCAGCACTGGCGCCTCCCAGGGTTGCGTCCTCTCCCCACTGCTCTTCTCCCTTTACACCAATGACTGCGCCTCTACTGATTCATCTGTCAAGCTCCTGATGTTTGCGGACGACACTACAGTCATCGGCTTCATCCAGGACGGTGATGAGTATGCTTACAGACAAGAGGTTGAGCAGCTGGCTGCCTGGTGTAGTCTTAACAACCTGGAGCTCAACACACTCAAAACAGTGGAAATGATAGTGGACTTCAGGAGGAACACCCCTGCACTCCCCCCACTCTCCATCATGAACAACACTGTACCAACAGTGGAGTTATTCAGGTTCCTGGGCACCACCATCTCTCAGGAAGTGGGACACTCACACAGACTCCATTGTCAAAAAGGCCCAACAAAGATTGTACTTCCTTCGGCAGCTGAGGAAGTTCAACCTGCCACAGGAGCTGCTAACACAGTTCTACTCAGCCATCACTGAGTCTGTTCTGTGCACTTCAATAACTGTCTGATTTGGCTCAGCTACAAAATCAGACATCAGAAGACTACACAGAATGGTTCGGACTGCTGAAAGGATTATTGGTGCTCCTCTGCCCACCCTTCAAGAACTATATACATCTAGAGTGAGGAAAAGGGCTCAGAAAATCACTCTGGACACCTCACATCCAGGCCATCTCTTTTTTGAACTTTTGGTTCAGAAAGTTCCATCTGGCCATCTGGCCACCGCTACAGAGCAGCAACTACCAGGACAGACAGGCACAAGAACAGTTTCTTCTCCCAAGGAATCTACTTTTTGAACAGTTGAATGTTCCCCACAAAAAAAAATGTGCAATAACCTCATATTTATTTGTTACCACCCCCACATCACTACATCTCAACTCATTCTATTCTATTCTGTACATACAAATTATTTTATTTTTCTATTTAAATGTGTTTTTATTTCTCATCCTATTTTTTTTGTTGTTGTTGTTGTTTGTATTGTTGTTGTTGTCTCTGTGCACTCGAGCTTGTGACACTAAAACAAATTCCTTGTATGCGCAAACATACTTGGCAATAAAGCTCTTTCTGATTCTGATTCTGATATAAGTGAACTACTCTTTTAACACACTCTAGGAATTCCTTTTTCAAACAAAAGGTCAAACACGGAAATCCAAGAAAAAAAAAGTTTTATGTAAAGATTGTTAAAACATTTAAATATTAATGAAAAGGTGACATTTTATTTTAGGTACTCACAATGTTTTGTTGGCTGCTCAAATCATTACTGGTATAGTACAAGAGAGAAATACCTTGCATAAGTTATAATTTTAATTGGTTCTGACAGGTCCAATATTAATGACATAATTATAAAGTAATTATCAAAAAGGTCAAAGGTTAATGACTAATGAGTATTTAATGATTTCCGTATATTGGTAATATAATCACCAAACTTTGGATTTCCATCTAAAACGCTGTGGAGGGCCAACAAAGTGCTACAGAATCGGTAAACAATTATCAATTGAATACACCCATATAGAGACACACGCACATGCGCACACACACACACACACGCACGCACGCGCACACACACACACACACACACACACACACACACACACACACACACACGCACGCACGCATGCACACAATCTCCAGAAGTAAAGCCCCCATCCACCCAACCACACACACACAGAAACACACAAACAAATTTTTAAAAAATACAAAAAATAAAGACACGCCCAACATTTCCCCCTTCAAATACTTTATGTTTCTGCATGGGAAATATTGCTGATTCTTTGAGCACAACTATGGCCACTTGTCCTGATGCAAAATGCTGAAGTTACTTAAACGGAAGTTTAGAACACCATACTGTTGGAAAAATCGATCTAAATATAAAATTATTATTATAAAATATATAGAAAATAAGAGTTTCAATTTTGATCATTATTTTTATATCAAGATTTAAAGACATGATTATGAAATGATTTTTTAAAAATGTCTCTTCAGACAATAAATGACAAATGCATCAGTAGTACAAGTATTGAATTTTTTGTTAATGAAATGAAGGGGAATAAAACACTTAAAATAATTTATGACAAGGTGGTGTAATGAGGCTTGTTACTGTTAGCCTCTAAAATTAATACTTTTCTGATAATAACACATCTCAAAGTGTTTCTTATATAACTGTAATATATACAGTTTTGTGGTGTGGCCCCCTTCCTGATTTCTTATTTTTTTGTATGTTTGTCACACTTTAATGTTTCAGATAATCAAACACATTTAAATATTAGTCAAAGATAACAAGTAAACACATCATGCAGTTTTTAAATGAAGGTTTTTATTATTAAGGGAAAACAAAATCCAAAATGTGAAAAAGTGTTTGCCCCCTAAGCCTAATAACTGGTTGGTCCACCCTTAGCAGCAACAACTGCAATCAGGCGTTTTCGATAACTTGCAATGAGTCTATTACAGCGCTGTGGAGGAATTTTGGCCCACTCATCTTTGCAGAATTGTTGTAATTCAGCCACATTGGAGAGTTTTCAAGCATGAACCACCTTTTTAAGGTCATGCCACAGCATCTCAATCGGATTGAGGTCAGGACTTAGACTAGGCCACTCCAAAGTCTTCATTTTGTTTTTCTTCAGCCATTCAGAGGTGGACTTGCTGGTGTATTTTGAATCATTGTCCTGTTGCAGAACCCAAGTTCGCTTCAGCTTGAGGTCACAAACCTACCGATCTATCAGTCTGGAAAAGGTTATAAAGCCATTTCTAAAGCTTTGGGACTGCCGCGAACCACAGTGAGAGCCATTATCTACAAATTGCGAAAACATGGAACAGTGGAGAACCTTCCCAGGAGTGGCCGGCCGACCAAAATTACCCCAAGAATCCAGCTACAACTCATCCAGGAGGTCACAAAAGACCCCACAACAACATCCAAAGAACTGCAGGCCTCACTTGCCTCACTTAAGATGAGTGTTCATGACTGGGAGACTGGGCAAAAATTTGCATGGCAGAGTTCCAAGACGAAAACCGTTGCTGAGCAAAAAGAACATAAAGGCTCGTCTCAGTTTTGCCAGAAAACATCTTGATGATACCCAAGACTTTTGGGAAAATACTCTGTGGACTGACAAGACAAAAATTGAACTTTTTGGAAGGTCTGTGTCCCATTACGTCTGGCGTAAAAGTAACACCGCATTTCAGAAAAAGAAAATCATACCAACAGTAAAATATGGTGGTGGTAGTGTGATGGTCTGGGGCTGTTTTGCTGCTTCAGGACCTGGCAGACTTGTTGTGATAAATAGAACCATGAATTCTGCTGTCTACCAAAAGTGTGACAAACATGCAAAAAAATAAGAAATCAGGAAGGCCAACACTTTTTCACACCACTGTATATACCTTTTAATTTAGTGATGAATAACAACACATCTCAAAGTGTTTTATGTCTCCTATATAACTGTAATAACATTTTTTAAAAATCTAGTGATGAATAACAGCTCTTTCATTTTATCTTCTTAAAGTTACACTGAATGTTGTGGAATGTCTATGAAACGTAATGTACAGTCTAACTTGTTTTTAAGAGTATATCTTGTATGTAGAATAGCATCAAAAATGCATTAATTCTAGTATTTTGTGCTCCAGTGATTTAATGTTATGATGTTGTACCTCATATGGACATATATTCTACACTGCATAATTTAGTAGCATTATCTAAATCTTTACACTGAGAAACGTTCGTTTAATTTACTTGGTTTAAATAAAACATCAGTTCCACACAAATTTAATGTCATACATAATAAATTAATCATTTACAATTTAATTGATATGCATTAACACATTTTTAAGTACAGTTTGCATCATTTGTTTATGTATAGCTAACATTATTTGATTATGTATATGTAAACATTTTTCATAAACGTTTTTATTTGTTTTTTGTTTTTTTTTTTACTTTAATTTTGTTTGTGGCTGTATCACATTAAATGTGGACAAGGGTCTGACATGATTTATCTTAGACTTGTTCTTTAAATAACAAAAAAACTGCTGTTTTAACAGTTTTAACAGGGCTTTGTAGTTTTATATCAACTATAACTTGAACTGCTCACTTGTTTTGTGCCACCGTGACCAAAGACAAATACTTTCCCAGTGTAAGGATTTTTTAAATTGAAATCTCAGTGTGACTGCTGCTTTGATGGTCATCTAAAAGCATACACTAGGAAGATGGCAAGGGATTATGACATCCTGATAATTATGTATTTATGAAACAAAACTTCAGTCAATATGTGTTTAGTGTCTGTTTTAAATGTAATGTAGTTTAAATGTAATTTCAAGATAGAAACAAAAAAAACTGAAACTAAACTGTTTCATAGACAGTCCACAACATTCAGTGTAACTTTAAGAAGATAAAATGAAAGAGGTGTTATTCATCACTAGTTTTAAAAAAAAATGTTATTACAGTTATATAGGAGACATAAAACACTTTGAGATGTGTTGTTATTCATCACTAAATTAAAAAGTATATATATATATATATATATATATATATATATATATATATATTATAATTATATGAGAGAAACACTTTGAAATGTGTTATTATCAGAAAAGTATTCATTTTAGAGGCTAACAGTAACAAGCCTCATTACACTACCCTGTCAGAAATTATTTTGTTTTATTCCTCTTCATTTCATAAGCAAAAAATTCAATACTTGTACTACTGATGCATTTGTCATTTATTGTCTGGAGAGACATTTTTTTAAAAATATCAAATATATTCATAATCATGTCTATAAATCTTGATATAAAAATAATGATCAAATTCTAAACTCTGTTATTTTCGATATATTTTATAATAATAATTTTATATTTAGATTGATATATCCTCTTGCAGTCTGAAGAGTTTAGATACCATGAAGCCAAATCTATCCAACAGTATGGTGTTCTAAACTTCTGTTAAAGTATTTGTCCTCAGCATTTTGCATCAGGACAATTGGCCACAGTTGCGCTTAAAGAATCAGCAAAATTTCCCATGCAGAGACAAAGTATTTGAAGGGGGAAATGTTGGGTGTGTCTTTTTTTTTTTGTATTTTTTAAGAAATTTGTGTTTGTGTGTCTGTCACGGGCCGGAAGACGAAGCAGGATGGATCAGACCCAAACGCGGGGATAGACAGCAGACAGGGGTTTTATTGAAATAATAATACACATAGACACATTAACGATGCCACACAAAGACGCCACATAAAGACGCCACACAAAGACGAGGACTAGCAAAGGAACACAAGCACAGATACCACTATAAATAAGGAACATAATTAGTAGGCACATTAGGAACAGGTGAGTCGAGGCGGGAACACATTAGGATAAGGTGGGGCTAAAACAAACACATGGCATACATAAACAAAACACACAACCCCTTCTGAAAACCCCTAGTGGTCCAACAGGGAGCTTGCCCACCGTAACAGTGCCCCCCCTTCCCCACCACGGCGCGGCTCCCGACGGGCCAACCCGTACCCATCCCCATTAGTCTGGAAGGGTTTTGGGTCCGGTGAAACCCAGAAAGGAGCGAGGAGCACGGAGAGGCAAGTGGGGGGAGCGAGGAGCAAGGCGAGGCAAGTGGGGGGAGCGAGGAGCAAGGCGAGGCAAGTGGGGGGAGCGAGGGGCACGGCGGCAAGGCCAGATGGTCCCAAGTGACATCCACAGCCGAGCAGAAGAGCCGAGCGACATCCACCGACGAGCAGCAAAGCCGAGCGACGTCCACCGATGAGCAGCAGAGCCGAGCGACGTCCCCCGACGAGCAGCGGAGCCGAGCAACGACCTCAGCCCGGCTGGGCCAAAAACCCCCGAAGGGAGGGAGGGAGAGACACAGGTGCGGCTGGTAACCTCCTCCACTGACGAGAAGTGAGGAGGCGTCCTCCACGGAGAACCGGAAGTGGAGCGACGTCCCCCACGGGAACAGAGGCAGAGCGAGTACCGGCGAAGAAAAAAAAAAAGGGAAAAAAATCAGGCCGGAAACCTCCTCCGCCTACGAGAAGTGAGGCGGTGTCCTCCACGGAAAAACGGAGGTGGAGCGACGTCCCCCACGGGAACAGAAGTAGAGCGAGTACCGGAGAAGAAGAAAAAAAAATTCAGGCCGGAAACCTCCTCCGCCGACAAGAAGTGAGGCGGTGTCCTCCACGGAAAAACGGAGGTGGAGCGACGTCCCCCACGAGAACAGAAGCGGAGTGAGTACTGGAGAAGAAGAAAAAAAATTCAGGCCAGAAACCTCCTCCGCTGACGAGAAGTGAGGCGGCGTCCTCCACGGAAAAACGGAGGTGGAGCGACGTCCCCCACGGAAACAGAAGCGGAGCGAGTACCGGAGAAGAAGAAAAAAATTCAGGCCGGAAACCTCCTCCGCCGACGAGAAGTGAGGCGGCGTCCTCCACGGAAAAACGGAGGTGGAGCGACGTCCCCCACGGGAACAGAAGCGGAGCGAGTACCGGAGAAGAAGAAAAAAAATTCAGGTCAGAAACCTCCTCCGCTGACGAGAAGTGAGGTGGCGTCCTCCACGGAAAAACGGAGGTGGAGCGACGTCCCCCACGGAAACAGAAGCGGAGCGAGTACCGGAGAAGAACAAAAAAATCGGGCTGGGAACAACCGGAGCAGGAAAAAAGGGTCCTCGCCTAGGCTATCCCGCTGGGTCTGTACTGTCTTGGCTAGTCCTTCTGTCACGGGCCAGAAGACGAAGCAGGATGGATCAGACCCAAACGCGGGGATAGACAGCAGACAGGGGTTTTATTGAAATAATAATACACGTAGACACATTAATGACGCCACATAAAGACGCCACACAAAGACGAGGACTAGCAAAGGAACACAAGCACAGATACCACTATAAATAAGGAACATAATTAGGAGGCATATTAGGAACAGGTGAGTCGAGGCGAGAACACATTAGGATAAGGCGGGGCTAAAACAAACACATGGCATACATAAACAAAACACACAACCCCTTCTGAAAACCCCCTAGTGGTCCAACGGGGAGCTTGCCCACCATAACAGTGTCTGTGTGTGTTGGTGGTGTGGTGGGGTGGGGTGGGGTGGGGTGGTGTGGGGGTTTGTTTTTACTTCCGGAGATTGTGTGTGTGTGTGTGTGTGTGTGTGTGTGTGTGTGTGTGTGTGTGTCAAAGTCAAAGTCGAAGAAGGTTTATTGTCACTTCAACCATATATTAAATTCAATTCAATTCAATTTCATTTGTATAGCGCTTTTAACAAAGAGCATTGTCTCAAAGCAGCTTTACAGAACAAAAGAAACAAAAAAAATACAAACAGACAAACAGTCCTAGATGTTAGACAAAATTTTCCCTAGTGAGCAAGCCTGAGGTGACTGAGGCGACTGTGGCAAGCAAAAACTCCCTTAGATGGTATTAGGAAGAAACCTTGAGAGGAACCAGACTCAAAAGGGAACCCATCCTCATTTGGGTGACCTCTAAGAATGTGATATGAACAATGTCCTTTCTGCATTAGATGTGTGATGCAGATACAGCATGTGTAGAAAGTTATGTGTAAACAGTGTATATATAGCTGATGCAGTACATGGTGAAATGAAACAACGTTCCTCCTGAATCAGACACATAACAAAAATTTTTAAACTAAACATACAACAATACACATATGTGTATGTGCGCATGTGCGTGTGTCTCTGTATGGGGCTATTCAAGTTATAATTGTGTGGGTGTGTGTATGTGTGTGTTTATGTGTGTGTGTGTGTGTGTGTGTGTGTGTGTGTATGTGTGTGTGGCTGTAAATCCAATTAAAGTAATTGTTTTAGACGGAAATCCAAAGTTCGGTGAAGTTCGGTGATACCAATATACGGAAATCATTAAATACTCATTAGTCATTAACCTTTGACCTTTTCGATAATTACTTTATAATTATATGTCATTAATATTGGACCTGTCAAAACCAATTAAACTTACAACTTATACAATTTATTACTCTCTCTAGTACAGTACTTAGGCAAAAATAGCTTTGTAAGAGTACAGCACTCAAGCATCTTCCAGTGTAAATCCAGATAACTCAAATTTGAAAAGCAACATCAGTGCCAACATAATCTTCAGACATCTGTCAAAAAAGGTTTTGTCCAACCTTAATCTGCTCTCTATTCATGATCAGCAAGGTCTGCTATGAGTGTAAGGACTCGGGGGTTCACTGGGAGCTGTTTTTTGTTTTTCCTCGATTTAACTTTGGTGCCCTTCTCTGGGTTTATGCTGAAGAAGCACCTGAAAAAGAGAATGTAATGACTGAATTTGCTGCTCACAAAAATAGACAGATTAAAAGGTCAGTTAACCTAAATTCTGTCATCATTTACTCCCCTTCAAGTTATTCCAAACCTGTACGAGTTTCCGTCTTCAGTTAAACATAAAAGACATTTCGAAGAATGTGGGTAACCATACAGTTACTGGAGCCCATTGACTTCCATAGCATGAGCAAAAAAATTACTATCTTTTTTTTTCAAATTATATTTTGTGTTTAGCAGAAGAAATTCATAGTTTTGGAACCATTTGAAGGTGAGTAAATGACGGAATTTTAATTTTTGGGTGAACTATACCTTTAACTACAACATTTGTAGAGTATTACTATAAAGAAAGTCATTTATTATTTAACTTTTATGGAAATCATCATTGCAACTGTCACGTTTCCGGTATCCAAAGCATGATGAAACAGCCCCTAGCGCGGAGATAGACAGCAGACAGGGGTTTATTTAAATCAAAAGGAGACATAGACAACATACATGACACCACACTAACACGGAACATAAAGACAAAGACCAGCCCCGAACCCTGGCAAAAGGCCACTATAAATACCAAACATAATCACACACAACATTGGGAACAGGTGAACATCAATTAGGAAACATTAGGATAAGGCGGGGCTAAACCAAACACATGACATGAACAACACCACAACATAACATGACACGACATAACCCCTGCTGGAAACCCCCCTTAGTGACCCAACACAGGGCCTGCCACCCGTAACAGCAACATTCTTGAAAATATATCCTTTGTGATCTGCAGAAGTCAGAATGGATTTAGAATGTCATTATTTTTTCACCACATAATCAATGTTCCATTTTTGGGTGAACATTTCTGTAACACTTTACAATAATGTATATTGGTACAGACAATGGAACCAAAAATGTTTGTGCTCTTTTGCACAAACAAAGCAACCATGACACTTCATAAATTGAGGTGAATCCACTGGAGTCACATGGTTTATTTTAATGATGTATTTACTACCTTTCCGGACCTTGAAAGTGCTAGTTGTATATGCTGTCAATGGAGGGGCAGAAATCTCTCAGATTTCATTAAAAAATCTTCACTTGTGTTCCGAAGATGAGCGAATATTGATTGATATGGGGAGCTCTCTAGTGATATTTGTTTTTGGGTCTTTTTAGCTTGGGTTAGCTTGAGGACTTATGTTGAGTTCACACTGCACGATTTTCAAAGTGGTCGGATCACATTGCACATTGCATTCAGTTGCTGCTATGTTCACATTGCACATTGCATTCAGTTGCTGCTGTGTTCACATTGCACATTGCATTCAGTTGCTGCTGTGTTCACATTGCATGATGCCGAGTTCACACCGCACAATTTTCAATCTGAAGCCATGCTTGCTGATATTGTGGTCTATAACTTCTCCCCGAACTGCCCGCTGCCCTGTATCTCACTCTCTCATTGGCTGTAGGTCATAGCTGAGGTATTTTTCAGTCAGAACTACTTTCACACTGCAGGATTTTGAGTCGCCGACAGGTCCAGATATTTAGCATGGCAAATATTTCACTCGACTCGATTGTCACTCGTGTGCACGAGCTCTGATTTGCCTCCGATTTCGGACATTTGTCGGTGATTTCGCAAAACCTATCGGCAAGTGAAAATCAGGGCTAAAATCGCGCAGTGTGAACTCGGCATTACTGATGTATGGAAAAACCCATAACTGCGTCATATGAGGGAGTGAGGCACGGGAGGAAGTGGCAATTTTTAAAAAATAAAATACATATAATATTAAGTTATATAATATATAATTTATGTTATGTAATAACAATTTTGTGTAAAAGAAATGGTTTAATGCCTACTTTTCCATGAACTCCAGAGTAGAACCCAGTTCCAAAGGGTAATGGATGTTAAAACAGTAGTAACTGCCAAACATCATGCACATTTCTGCGATGAATGTAAAAATGTGCTGAGCTGTAATCTTTTGGTCGATGCTCAGCATGAATAGTTTTGATGTGTAGCAGAAAGAGCCTACAGACATAAACAATCAATGAAATGCCTTTGGTCTTAATATATTTTGGAGCTTTAATCTCTCTGCTGACTTTCACAACAAGCCATTCTGACAATGTAACTGAATGGCCTGTAACAGTAACGTTCCTAAATAACTTAATTAAAGGGACAGTTCACCCAAAAATGAAAATTGTCATTAATTACTCACCCTCATGTCGTTTCAATCCCGTAAGACCTTGGTTTATTTTCAGAACACAAATTAAGATATTTATGATGAAATCTGAGAGCTCTCTGATGCTCCATAGGCAGGAAGGGTACTACCAAGGTCAAGGAAGAGAAACATATTAGGACATAGGACATAGGACCTAGGTAAAACAGTCCACGTGACATAAGTGGTTCAATCGTAATTTTATGAATCTAAAAGAATACATTTTGTGTGCAAAGAAAACAAAAATAAGGATTTTATATCATAGGGTGATGTGGAGAAGAACAATTCTTCTCCTCCACATCACCCTAGCACCATTACCGAGTATCACAACGCATGCGTGTGGTGCTGCTTGTGTCTTGCTTGCAGCTTGTTTACTTGCAGAGGAGAACACATGAATGTGTTGTGATACTCACCAAAATGACGCTAGGGTGACACGGAGGAGAAGAATTGTTGAATAAAGTCATTATTTTTTGTCATTTTGTATTTTAATCTTGTAACTACATAAAACGTAAAATTACAGTTGAACCACTGATGTTACATGGAGTATTTTGTCGATGTTCGTACTACCTTTCTGGACCTGTAGGACCCTTGCTGTCAATGGAGGGCCAGAAAGCTCTCAGATTTAATAAAAAATATCTTGTGTTCCAAAGATGAACAAAGGTCTTACAAGGTTGGAACGACATGAGGGTGAGTAATTCATGACAGAATTTAAATTTTTGGGTGAACTATCCCTTCAAGTTAATAACTATGGTATAGTTTCTGTCATCAATTCTGTCATCATTTACTCACCCTCAAGTAATTCCATATACCATATACCATATCTCGTCACAATCTTGGGCTTGGTCTTTTCTTCCTTTCTAAAGAAGTCAACGCTTCTGGAACCTTCTGCCATGGTATTTTAAAATTGTCAGCAAGGTCTGAAGCAACTGTGGAAGCCTTGCCACATGATGGGGATGATGAATATGAAGATGAACGAGTGCCACTGCTGCTCTCTCTAGAACCTGACATGCTATCTGCACTTTGTTCTAAAAAGACAAATGTAAAAAATGGCATTTATTTGACCACTTATAAAACCAGGTTATTTAAGAACACTTTTACATTTTTATACATTATGAAATCAAAAGATGAATTGTACTTACTTATCTGGCTCCAGGCAGATGAAAGTTTTCTGGCCTGAATGGGTCATAATACTGGAAAGAGATCTGCTTCCTGAACATGTTGAAAATCTTCAGGTGATGTTACTCCAAGTGAGTTCAGTGTCTTTACAACTGATTGCAGCACTGAGGATGAAATATCTTCTTAAATTCAGCAATTGCACTGGTTACATTGCTTTGCTCTGATTCATTCATGACTAAAACAGAGAAAAATAATCAAATTGGTGTCTCTAAAATTTATTAAAGATATAGTTGGCCCAAAAATCATTTACACACCATCAAACTGTTACAAACCTGTATGAGTTTCTTTCTTATTTTGAACATAAAAGATATTTAAAAAAAAAAAAAAAAAAAAGAAAAGAAAAAAAAGAAAAGAAAAGAAAAAAAAAAAAAGAAAAGAAAAGAAGAAGAATGTAACCAGTTACTGGTGCCCAGTGACTTTCAAAGTATTTTTTCTTAGTACATTTGATTATACACATTTTTCAAAATATCTTCTTTTATGTTCTTCTTTTATGTTTCTTTTTAGAAGAAAGAAACTCGTACAGGTTTGTAACAGCTTGATGGTATGTAAATTATGACATAAATTTCATTTTTTGCTCTACTATACCTTCAACATGTGGGGTGTATTCAGGTGTGCAAACAGCAAGCAGTGAAATATTATGATATCAGTTTGGTTTGCATTATTTTAGATTTAGCACCGGTTCAATACAATGTTCAATCAATACAATCCAATGTTAAAACAATGCAAGATGTACTGATCTAATCAGACACTATGCTGTTTTTCAGTGGAACTACCCTACATCCTTGCAACATGTAAGATGTCAACGGGCAATAGTCAGGCAAGCTGTCAATGTTCAGACACTGAACCCTTTCACTTGTGTTTCTCAGTACAAATGATACTGACTGACTGCATATTTGACAGTTTCACTGTAAAGCTCAGAATAAAATGGAGAACTATCTGTTAGTTGCAAAAATGGAGGACAGCTGTCAAATAGGCCTGAAACAACTGATGCCTTTCATAAAGGGAGCGACAAATTTTTTAAATTCTTCAAATGTCTGTCTTCATCTTTTGAAGTAACTATGCTTACTTTTGAATGTCATTGTGCATAATCTGATCAATGGACCAAATTTGACTATCAGACCTGGATAGTGTCACAGGTAATGATGTTTAGTTATAGATTTACTTCCAGAAAGGGTGCTTTTCTAGACTCCAAGTATTCTTGGATAAAAACATCCAAATAAGCTAGCTGGGGGCTTGGGTTGTCTTGAGAGAAATCCCTGCACTTCATTATTTGACCATCTGTGAAATCAGACAGTACATCAGTAGAGTTTTTATCAGGCAATTCCTCCCAAAATCTGAATTTAACAGACACTTCAATGTGTCTATCACAGTTACATAGTATGCAGATTTCTCTGTACAATACTTCATTCATTCATTGTCTACCGCTTATCCGATCTATATATCGGGTCACGGGGAGCCTGTGCCTATCTCAGGCGTCATTGGGCATCAAGGCAGGATACACCCTGAACAGAGTGCCAACCCATCACAGGGTACACACATTCTCTCATTCACACACTACGGACAATTTAGAGATGCCAATCAACCTACAATGCATGTCTTTGGACCGGGGGAGGAAACCGGAGTACCCGGAGAAAACCCCTGAGGCACGGGGAGAACATGCAAACTCCACACACACATGGCTGAGGCAGGAATCGAACCCCCAACCCTGGAGGTGTGAGGCAACCGTGCTAACCACTAAGCCACCGTGCCTCCCCTGTACAATACTTATCTACCTAAAATTATTCTTGTTGTTGTTGAACAACAAGAATAATTTTAGGTAGATAAGTATTGTACGGGGAGGCACGGTGGCTTAGTGGTTAGCACGGTATTATTTGAATGGTTTGAATTTGAATTATTTGAATGGCACGGTAATATTTGAATACTTTTTTAAAGGTCTGACTGCTTGAACACTCTGTTCGCATAGGTCCTTTATGACACACCAAAAACAAGTCTGATTCCTTCATAGTAGCAAAGATTTGAGAAATTGTCTCATTTAACGATAAATTCTGCAAACGTGAAATTGTAGCCGCTGGGAGAAGAAACTGTCCTTGTAATTTCAGATAAAACAGGCTAACATTTCTCAAATACAAATCATCAAAATTTTGAAACAAGCCCATTTCACTTACTTCTGACTTACCTGTATTTGGATCCAGGTCAGCAGGACATTGCTCAGTTGAAACAGCCGGTATCTCTGATGCAGAAGACTCTTAAACACTACGTATTTGGAAAATGACTGTTTGCAATCAACTGTGACACATTTGAAAATGGCGCGAGGTTTGTTGCGATGCATCCTGCAGTGCAAAACATATTCCCTCAGACTTTGCACTGTTAAACTACAAAAGCAGCAAGTGTATATTTTAATGCATATTTAAAACTTGCTCATAGTGAACTCAACTAATAACCAATGCAAGATATCATTTAAACATGAAGTTTGTCTCGCCATGGTTAGAATGACAGACTCTAAACTGTGTGACAAACGTTTCAAATCAAAGAAATCAGAGCGAATTCGTTAATTTCCATTGTGTTAGGTATATATTAAAAGGATAAAACATTATGAAAATAAAATAAACGCTTTACATCACAAAAGCTGTATTCAAATAACTATAATAATAATAATAAATTTTATTTGTGGGCACCTTTCAAACTCTCAAGGTCACCTTACAAAAAATTAATTTAAAATACACAGCATAATGTAAAACATACAAATAGACAACAGAATAATAGAATAAAATATTTAAAAAATAAAGTAATAAAAGAAAATAAGGGACAAGTTCAGATATAAAATGCTGTTCTAAACATGTAAGTTTTGAGTCTGGATTTAAAGTCTGTCAGAGAGTCTATACTTCTGATATCAGCAGGGAGACTGTTCCAAAGGCGGGGTGCAGAGCGACTGAATGCTCTAAGCCCCATGGTGGACAGTCAAGCTGATGGTGTGGTGAGCTGGTTAGCAAAAGAAGATCTGAGAGTACGGGAGGGTGTGTATAATTGGAGAAGGTCAGACAGATATGGTGGAGTAAGATTATGAAGAACTTTGAAGAATAGCAGAACTTTGTACTCAATGCAAAACTTCACAGAAAGCCAGTGAATCTGGTGAAGAGCTGGCATGATATGATCAATAGAAGGAGTTTGAGTAATAATGTGGGCTGCAGAGTTCTGTACCAGTTGAAGTTTATGAAGAATTTTTGAAGGCAAACCAAAAGTACAGTACAGTAAGTTACAGTAATCCAAACGTGATGTAACAAGGGCATGGACTAAAATGGCAGTACTGTGCTGTGTCAAGATTGGGTGGAGGTGATTAATATTGCGGAGGTGAAAGTATGCAGACCGAGTAACATTATTAACATGAGCCTATTATACATATAATGTGGTATATAATGACATATATAAGGATAAATTATTATCAAGGATGACCCAAACTCTTTACCTGAGGGGAAGGGAAAGCAGTGGAATTGTCAATATTTAATGAAAAACTATCTCTTGTAGTGGAAGACGTAGTGGGAAAGTGCACTTAAATTAGTAAGAATCATGGCATTTTCAATTAGAAAGTCGGTGTTTGGCTTAGGTGGGTGATATATAGCAGCAACAATAATAGGGTGACAAGTAGGTCCTATCAATCTAGATACTATGGTTTCAAATGAGGGAAACACCGGTACTGTCACAGATGAGACTTTCCACTTCTCGTGATAGATTATTGCAAGACCTCCCCCTCTTCCAGAGGCACAGGGTTGACAGACGTAAACAAACCCAGGAGGAGTAGATTCATTCAATTGTGAAAAGTCATTAGGCTGTTGCCAACTTTCAGTCAAACACAAAAAGTCAAGTTTACAGTCCATCAGGGGATCTTGCATAAGATGACCCTCGGTCGTAAGGGAGCGGATGTTGAATAGGCCAAAGTTGATATTGGTATTGTCATGTTTAACAGCATCATTAGCTGACCTAGCTAGGCTAGCTAGAACACAGCGGTTAACTTCCTGACCAGTGTTTCTTGAAGGGTGGTGAATTGAAGATCAGAAAGATTTTATAGTCTTGGAGTCATCACAGTGAAAACTCCTACAACACGGTGGATGTATTTCCAATGAGGGTGACATACAATGTCCAAGTGAAATTGTAAAGCCGATGGCAGCTCCGATAGGTGGAACTGTAGTTGCAAGAGCTCAGCTGCAGAGTACTGAATTACTGCTGTCAGTGGATGAAATATGAGAGACAATGCAGTCCAAACAAGCACGGCCTGCACAAATGGCTTGTTAATCCACGTTGTTTTGGGAAATAGACATGAACGGAACCAGAATAACTAACTAACTATATATATATATATATATATATATATATATATATATATATATATATATATATATATATATATAGATAGATAGATATATATAGATATAGATATAGATATTAAAATCATTAAAAGTCATTTTAAAGTCATTAAAATCTAAATGATCATGTAATCTAATTAATGGGAGAGACCTGGGCAGGCCTAAAATGGTTTATTTATTTTATTCATAGAGATACAAACATATTCTTGTTAACCATATCACTGTGGGAAATCGATGACGTCACAGAGCTTAGAGGGTGCACGGTGGCCTAGCTCTCGCATTACACGACACTTTTTCGACTTTTAACCAGATAAAAAGTTATTTTTACAGCGGACTGGTCATATATCCCAGAGCAACACCATGTCTAGCAAGGACAGAGGTATGATTCCGACTGATAAAGGTCCAAAATCCCAGAGAAATCTTCGGAGCAGACCTGCCGATGCTGATTCACAAGATGGCAGTACATGCGAATGCGGCTACTCGCTTAGACTAACAAACGAGGTTTCGGAGTGCATCAGCAAAGTGCTGGACGAGAAATTGTCTAAGCTCACAAATGTTCTGGATGCTGTTTCACTACGTGTTGAAGATAAAACTAGGTGTATTACAGAAATTGAGCGGCGAGTTTCTGACACGGAAGACAATGTGACTGTGACGGAGAACAAGCTAAGAGAATCAGAAAAGTTAGTACAGAGGTTATCGGAGAAGAGAGAAAACAGGAAAACAGGTCAATGCGGGATAATATTCAAGTGTTAGGGCTCAAAGAGGGGTCTGAAGGCTCTCAGTCTGTTGCTTTTTTCTTGTCTTGGCTACCTAAGGTACTTGGCCTAGATACCGCGAAGGGTCATATTAAAGTAGACCGTGTGCACAGAAGCCTTGGTCCATATAGAGGCGACAGACCGAGACCGGTGCTCATTAATCTCCATGGCTTCTCAGACAAGCAATGTATCTTCTTCTTCTTCTTTCGGCTTTTCCCTTCAGGGGTCGCCACAGTGAATCATCTCTCTCCACCTATCCCTATCTTTCGCATCCTCAACACTTGCACCCACTAGCTTCATATCCTCATTAATTATATCCATATACCTCCTCTTTGGCCTTCCTCTGCCTCCTGCCTGGCAGCTCCATGTCCAACATTGTCCTACCAATATACTCACTCTCCCTCCTCTGAACATGTCCAAACCATCTTAATCTGACCTCCCTAACATTGTCCCCAAAACGTCCAACATGGGCTGTCCCGCTGATGTACTCATTCCTAATCCTGTCCAACCTTGTCACTCCCAAAGAGAACCTCAACATCTTCAGCTCTGCTACCTCTAGCTCTGACTCCTGTCTCTTCCTCAGTGACACTGTCTCTAAACCATACAGCATGGCTGGTCTCACCACTGTCTTGTACTCCTTCCCCTTGATTCTCGCTGAAATTTTCCGATCACACAGAACTCCCAACACCTTTCTCCACCCATTCCAACATGCCTGCACTCGCTTCTTTACCTCTTTCCCACACACTCCATTATGCTGGACTGTTGACCCCAAGTACTTAAACTCCTGTACCTTCTTCACCTCTTCACCCTGTAACCTTACTGTTCCACTTCCCTCCCTTTCATTCACACACACGTACTCAGTCTTACTATGACTGACTTTTATTCCTCTTCTTTCCAGCGCAAACCTCCACCTCTCTAGGTTTCGCTCCACCTGCTCCCTGCTCTCACTACAGACCACAATGTCATCTGCAAACATCGTTGTCCAAGGAGACTCCTGTCTGACCTCCTCTGACAACTGGTCCACCACCATAGCAAACAGGAAGGGGCTCAAAGCCGATCCCTGATGCAGTTCCACCTCCACTTTGAACTCTCCTGTCTGACCTACAGCACACCTCACCACTGTCCTGCTCCTCTCATACATGTCCTGTACCACTCTGACATACTTCTCTGTTACTCCTGACTTCCTCATATAGTACCACAGCTCTTCTCTTGGCACCCTGTCATACGCTTTCTCCAAGTCTACAAACACACAGTGAAACTCCCTCTGCCCATCCCTATACTTCTCCATCAAAATTCTCAGAGCAAAAATTGCATCTGCTGTGCTCTTTCTGGGCATGAAGCCATACTGCTGCTCACAAATTTCCTCTACCTTCCTTAACCTAGCTTCCACTACTCTTTCACATAGCTTCATTGTATGGCTCATCACCTTTATCCCCCTATATTTGCTGCAACTCTGCATGTCACCCTTATTCTTAAAGATCGGCATAATGCACGTTCTCAGGCATCTTCTCACTCTCTAAAACACTGTTAAACAAATTAGTTTAAAATTCCACTGCTGCCTCTCCCAGACACTCCCAGACCTCCACCGGGATGTCATCAGGACCAACTGCCTTTCCACTTTTCATCCTCTTCAAAGCCTTCCTGACTTCATCCTTTCTAATCTTATCTACTTTCTGTTCCACAGAGTTCACCCCTTCTACTCTTTTTTCCCTCTCATTTTCCTCATTCATCAGCTCTTCAAAGTACTCCTTCCATCTCCTCTGTACACTCTCCTCACTTGTGAGCACCCTTCCATCTCTATCCTTAATAACTCTATCTTGCTGCACATCCTTCCCAACTCGATCCCTCTGCCTAGCTAACCTGTACAAGTCCTTCTCTCCTTCTCTAGTGTCTAACCTAGCGTACAACTCGTCATATGCCTTCTGTTTGGCCTTAGACACCCCCCTCTTCACTCTGCGCTGTGACTCCTTGTATTCCTGTCTATTCTCTTCAGTTCTGTCCATGTCCCACCTTTTCTTGGCTAACCTCTTCCTCTGGACACTATCCTGAACTTCCCCATTCCACCACCAAGTCTCCTTATCTTCTTTCCTCCTTCCAGATGACACACCCAGCACCTCTCTCCCTGTCTCCCTGATCACTTCTGCTGTAGCTTCCCAGTCATCTGGCAGCATTACTTGACCATCCAGAGCCTGCCTCAACTTCTGTCTAAATTCCACACAACATTCCTCCTTTTTCAGCTTCCACCACTTGATTTTCTTCTCTATCTCTGACCTCTTCTTCTTCTTACAGGCCATCAAAGTCATCCTACACACCACCATCCTATGCTGTCTGGCTACACTCTCTCCCACTACCACTTTACAGTCTACTAATCTCTTTCAGATTGCCTCTTCTACATAGGATGTAGTCTACCTGTGTGCTCCTACCTCCAGTCTTGTAAGCCACTCTATGCTCCTCCCTCTTCTGAAAATAAGTGTTAACTACAGCCATGTCCATCCTCTTAGCAAAGTCCACTACCATCTGTCCTTCAAGTTTCCTTTCCCTAAGAACCACTAAAAACATTCAATCTCTAACTTCAGACTTATCACCCTGTCTGACACTCTCTTCACCTCCAGAACATTCCTCACAAGCTCCTCCTTCAGGACCACACCTACCCCATTTCTCTTACTATCCACACTGTAATAAAACAGCTTGAATCCTGCTCCTATACTAGCCTTGCTACCCTTCCACCTGGTCTCCTGTACACACAGTATATCCACCTTCCTTCTCTCCATCATATCAGCCAGCTCCCTACCTTTCCCTGTCATAGTACCAACATTCAGAGTTCCTATTCTCAGTCCTACACTCTTACCTTTCCTCTTTTCTCTCTGTCTGTGCACTCTCCTTCCTCCTCTACTTCTTCGACCAACAGTAGCCCAATTTCCACCGACTCCCTGTAGGTCAACGGCACTGATGGCGGTCGTTGTTAACCCGTGCCTCAACCGGTATGAAATTCGTACTGACAATTCACATGATAAAATTTGACATTGTTTTATGCCGCATTACGCCTGGTTACTTTTTGGGGATGTTCTTGTGCCGGTTGGCAGGGTGTTTTTTCTATGTTACGTTTGTTATTTTTGTTTTTTTCTACATTAATATGCTTTGCTGTTTCTTTTCTTATTCTGTTTTCTCAGTAACTATCGTGACCATTTTGAAACTGAACTTCAGATGCCTCGCATTGTCCCTCTTACATAATTCCTGGGTGTTTAGGTTTTGAGTAATATTAAGATAGTTTCTTTAAATCTTAAAGGTATTAACCATGTAATTAAAAGACAGAAAATAATATCGTACCTCAAAAGAGAACAAGCTCAGATTGCTATTTTACAGGAAACCCACTTCACTGATACAGAGCATCTGAAGCTTAGACGAGGATGGGTGGGCCAAGTTTTCATTTCATCTTTTAATTCTTACAGTAGAGGAGTACCTATCTTGGTTTATAAGAAATTGAATTTCAGGTTTGAGGATATGATTAAAGATGAAGATGGCCGTTACATTCTTATTCTTGGTCAGCTGTTCAGTGAAAGTGTCCTTATTGGAAGTGTGTATGCTCCTAATGTATTTGAACCTACTTTTTTTTCAGAATTAACCGCTATTTAGGCCTTTCCTGTTTTCCTGCTTACCTGATGTCTGGACAATTATAAATCCCAAAGTCAGAGACTTCACATTTTACTCACATCCACATAAAATGTCCTCTAGAATAAACTATATATTCGTGTCGGGTCAGATGTTAGATAGAACAAAGGATTGTGCTATAGGCATATGCGGTTTATTGGATCATAAACCTGTTCATGTGGTCATCGCTCCACCTTAAATTAATCTGGCATCTCTTCACTGGCGATTACAGCCTTCATTACTTAGTAACCCTAAATTTGTGGAATTTCTTGAGAAAGAATGGTGGTCTTTTATGGAATACAACAGACAACATGATGTGGACCCTTCCCTTCTCTGGGAAACAGCAAAGGCTTATATTAGGGGGTCAATAATATCTTATTCGACAGCTCGAAAAAAAAACTTATGGAGAAACAACTTGAGTTGGAACGCCTTGTTATGGCGTTAGAGAATAAGTTTTCGAGTTCCCCCTCTAGCAGCTTGCAGAAGGAATTGGATGCAGCTAGGTCTGCCTTGGATCAGATTCTGACTATAAAGGCAGAGACTTCATTGTTTTTCGCAAGGCAGAGGCTATATGAACACGCCAATAAGCCAGGCCGCTTGCTGGTACACTTGGCTAAGGGTAGAAGCAAGGTGAGCATGACTTAACCCATGATTCTAAACAAATTAATGCAATTGTGAGCCAGTTTTATCAGAAGCTGTACTCTTCTGAGTGCAGTGACATAGAGGACCTGTATCAGTAATTTCTGAACCGAATTAATCTCACCGGTCTAACCGAGGAGCAACGGGCAGATTTGAATAAATCCAATACCAAGGAAGAAGTATTTGAGGCAATGAGCCAATGTATTTTAGAACCGCTAACAGATAAGTACATTAAAAAGGGGCGTTTACCGGCAACCTTAAACATAGCTTATATTTCATTGATCCAGAAAAAAAAAAAACATCAGATGAATGTGGTTCATATAGGCCTATAAGTCTGTTAAATTTGGATTGTAAAACTGTTATCTAAGCTTTTGGCCAGGAGACTTGAGTCGCTCCTCCCTCTGCTAATTAATCAGGATCAGACTGGTTTTATTCAACAACGGCTGTCATATTACAATATTTGGAGACTGCTTAATGTAATACAGTTTGCACAAACATCCAAGAATGAAGTGCTGGCCATCTCCTTAGATGCAGAAAAGGTGTTTGACTGGGTGGAATGAAAATATATGTTTGAAGTGTTGGGGAGGTTTAACTTAGGCACAGTGTTAATTTCGTTAACAAAGACAATGACGAAATTTATTCGTTAACAACCATTTTTTCTGTGACTAAGACGAAACTAATATCTGATGATAAAAACTATGACGAAATTTAAGATGTTTCTTTGTTAACGAGACGAGACTGGACTAAAATGTTTTTTTTTAGGAGTATCGGACATTCAAAATAAATGATCTCTTTGTATCGGCTATCATTTTTAAAAATGTGCGTCCCTGTCACTGGACTGGATAAGGGGCATTTCCATCTCAGACAGTTAGCGGGTAGGCTAAATAAACTCCAACTGGCCTTGCGAGCTGCAGTGGCTTCAGCACCTGAAGCTTTAGGAAGAAAATGAAGAACTGATTTCTGTTATAATTGCTTTGGAAAAGAAAACATTGTCACAGAAAATGGAGAGAAGCCCTGTGGCTATAAAATAGGAGGAAATAATACCGCGAATCTGAAGGTGCGTCACCCTGCTATTTATGCAGTGTCTGTCAAGGAAAGTCAACTATTTAGTTTTATTTAAGTATTTTTTCTTAACTTTAGGTCAGTATTACTGGATGTATCAACAGGGAAATTCACTAGCAAGTTTTACGTTTATCCGTTTTAGCTTTCTGCTAACTAATGTCAGTTAGCTAGCCTTACTGCACAGTTCTGAGCCAGTCTTTCATAAAATGTAAAAAGCTTCATTATACATTGTACAACAGTTCGGCTTTTCTGCAGCATTCAGTTCTGTTTCTAATGAAATCTGTATCATGTGCTGTAGCAAGATTATTTAGGCCATAGCCGATTTGTTGTACTAACTTAACAGCATGTAGATAGCAAGCTGTTTCTAAAATGACAGATGGATTTGGAAGTTGCTTAAGTTATTGGCCATGTACGTATGCTTAAGGCTGGAATACACTACATGATTTTTGCCCCGATTTTTTTCATATTTACATTCTGGAGAAGTTGACGCTCCCATATCTGAGTTGACAGAGTTTATTAAAAAACGTTATTTTGCTTCCAAATGTACACCCTTAGTGGTTATTATACAGTAAATACTGTTGGCAGACAAAGGTCTGTTAGCAATATATGTTCAGCTGCTTTTGAACATCTGTCTGTTTATTGCACATTTATTTGAAGTTTCAGAAAATAAATGCTTTTTTCCATAACAGCTAAAGAAAACGTTTTTGGTTTTTACTTGACACTTGAACTATAGACCACTTTTACCTATCCTTAATGTATGATCCTACCTTATAAATTAGCAAGGACAGCACAGCAGGCCGATATCCAACTAAGAAAAAGGGATATGTAGAGTTGCACAAGTGCCAAGAGTGCAGTGTGAATATAGCTTATCTTGATTCAAATTTCTCATAAGCTTAATTGGTCTAAAGAGAGAAAAATTATGACTATTTTTGTCTAAATTTACATATTAAATTAACAAAATTAAAGCTGGTAACTGCATTTTGACTAAAACTAATGACTAAAACTTGCAAAAATGCAATGACATTTTGTCGACTAAAACTAGACTATTTAAGACAAAAATGACCAAAATGTAATAACCATTTTCGTCTGAAGATAAAGACTAAGACTAAATAAAAAATGGCTGTCAAAATTAACACTGCTTACGCACAGAATTTATTAATGACGATATACTTTTATTTCTGACAAAGACTGAAATTTCTATTCCCACTGTCCTTAGGACCATTGACTCCTTTAGTGTAAATATCAGGTTATAAGATAAATTATGATAAATCTGAAGTGATGCCACTAGGGAGAGTCAGTTCCGCTAATCCTGTGGTTAGTTGTCCTTTTAAGTGGTCTACAACTGGCTTCACCTACCTTGGAATTCGACTTTCACCTGACCTGTCAGAACTCTGGAAACTTAACTTAGTCCCACTCATTAGAAGTATTAAGGACGATTTGGAATGTTGGTTTAATCTACCCATATCCTGGATGGGGAGAATTAATCTTATTAAGATGAACACTCTCCCTTGCATATTATATCCCATGCAAATGTTACCGCTTTGGCTCCCTAAGAAGAACATCTTTTGGAAAGGAGTTTTTCAAAATTCATCTGGCAAGGGAAAAAGCCAATGGTTAAAATGAAGATTTTACAGTTGCCAGCGGATAATGGTGGTCGGGCATTACCTAATGTAAAGTTTTATAATTTGGCTTGCCATACCCGCACAATATTGTATTGGCTGCATTCTTATTTGAAATCCAAGTCCTGTGTTGACGAATGGCAGTAATGCCTTACTCGTTAAGCTTGCTTACATATAGCAAAGGCTTCAAGTCATGGCCTGAAATAAGAAATAACTCCATCATTTTTTAATACAGTTAAAATTTGGCAGGATATTATGAAGTGTGCAGGGAGGAGAGGCATTCTATCAGGACTGACTCCCTTGGCTGGTAATAGAGATTTTCTCCTTGGGGTTCATAAATCCCTATTTCAAAGATGGCATGGTAAGGGTATTAGGGTGGCCGGGGATCTATATTTAGATAATACTTTAATGTCCTTTAATCAACTGAAGGACAAATCTAGCCATGGGGGTCACAGTCCAGTGACTTCTGTGCCGGTCCCAAGCCCGGATAAATAGAGAGGGTTGCGTCAGGAAGGGCATCCGGCGTAAAACATTGCCAAATTTAACCATGCGAATCGTCAGTACGAATTTCATACCGGATCGGTTGAGGCCCAGGTTAACAACGACCGCCATCGGCGCCGTTGACCTACAGGGCGCCGGTGGAAATTGGGCTACTGTTGGTCGAAGAAGTAGAGGAGGGAGGAGAGTGCACAGACAGAGAGAAAAGAGGAAAGGTAAGAGTGTAGGACTGAGAATAGGAACTCTGAATGTTGGTACTATGACAGGGAAAGGTAGAGAGCCGGCTGATGTGATGGAGAGAAGGAAGGTGGATATACTGTGTGTACAGGAGACCAGGTGGAAGGGTAGCAAGGCTCGTAGTATAGGAGCAGGATTCAAGCTGTTTTATTATGGTGTGGATAGTAAGAGAAATGGGGTAGGTGTGGTCCTGAAGGAGGAGTTTGTGAGGAATGTTCTGGAGGTGAAGAGAGTGTCAGACAGGGTGATGAGTCTGAAGTTTGAGATTGAAGGGGTGATGTTGAATGTTGTTAGTGGTTATGCCCCACAGGTAGGTTGTGAGATAGAGGAGAAAGAGAGATTCTGGAGTGTATTAGATGAGGTGATGGAGAGTATTCCCACGGGTGAGAGAGTGGTGATAGGAGCGGATTTTAATGGACATGTTGGTGAGGGGAACACAGGTGATGAGGAGGTGATGGGCAAGTTTGGAGTTAAGGAAAGGAACCTAGAAGGACAGATGGTAGTGGACTTTGCTAAGAGGATGGACATGGGTGTGGTTAACACTTATTTTCAGAAGAGGGAGGAGCATAGAGTGACTCACAAGAGTGGAGGTAGGAGAACACAGGTAGACTACATCCTATGTAGAAGAGGCAATCTGAAAGAGATTAGTGACTGTAAAGTGGTAGTGGGAGAGAGTGTAGCTAGACAGCATAGGATGGTGGTGTGTAGGATGACTTTGATGGTCTGTAAGAAGAAGAGGTCAAAGATAGAGATGGAGAAGAAAACCAAGTGGTGGAAGCTGAAAAAGGAGGAATGTTGTGAGGAATTTAGAGAGAAGTTGAGGCAGGCTCTGGGTGGTCAGGTAGTGCTGCCAGATGACTGGGAAACTACAGCAGAAGTGTTCAGGGAGACAGGGAGAAAGGTGCTGGGTGTGTCATCTGGAAGGAGGAAAGAAGATAAGGAGACTTGGTGGTGGAATGAGGAAGTTCAGGATAGTATCCAGAGGAAGAGGTTAGCCAAGAAGAAGTGGGACATGGACAGGACTGAAGAGAATAGACAGGAATACAAGGAATTACAGCGCAGAGTGAAGAGGGAGGTGTCTAAGGCCAAGCAGAAGGCATATGACGAGTTGTACACTAGGTTAGACACTAGAGAAGGAGAGAAGGACTTGTACAGGTTAGCTAGGCAGAGAGATCGAGATGGGAAGGATGTGCAGCAAGTTAGAGTTATTAAGGATAGAGATGGAAGGAGTGTACAGAGGAGATGGAAGGAATACTTTGAGGAGCTGATGAATGAGGAAAATGAGAGGGAAAAAAGAGTAGAAGGGGTGAACTCTGTGGAACAGAAAGTAGATAACATTAGAAAGGATGAAGTCAGGAAGGCTTTGAAGAGGATGAAAAGTGGGAAGGCAGTTGGTCCTGATGACATCCCGGTGGAGGTCTGGAAGTGTCTGGGAGAGGCAGCAGTGGAATTTTTAGCTAGTTTGTTCAACAGGGTTTTAGAGAGTGAGAAGATGCCTGAGGAATGGAGAAGAAGTGTGTTAGTGCCGATCTTTAAGAATAAGGGTGACGTGCAGAGTTGCAGTAACTATGGGGGGATAAAGTTGATGAGCCATACAATGAAGGTATGGGAAAGAGTAGTGGAAGCTAGGTTAAGGAAGGTAGTGGAAATTTGTGAGCAGCAGTATGGCTTCATGCCCAGAAAGAGCACAACAGATGCAATTTTTGCTCTGAGAATTTTGATGGAGAAGTATAGGGATGGTCAGAGGGAGTTGCACTGTGTTTGTAGACTTGGAGAAAGCGTATGACAGGGTGCCAAGAGAAGAGCTGTGGTACTGTATGAGGAAGTCAGGAGTAGCAGAGAAGTATGTCAGAGTGGTGCAGGACATGTATGACCGGAGCAGGACAGTGGTGAGGTGTGCTGTAGGTCAGACAGAGGAGTTCAATGTGGAGGTGGGACTGCATCAGGGATCGGCTCTGAGCCCCTTCCTGTTTGCTATAGTGATGGACCAGTTGTCAGAGGAGGTCAGACAGGAGTCTCCTTGGACAATGATGTTTGCAGATAACATTGTGATCTGTAGTGAGAGCAGGGAGCAGGTGGAGGTAAACCTGGAGAGGTGGAGGTTTGCGTTGGAGAGAAGAGGAATGAAGGTCAGTCGTAGTAAGACTGAGTACATGTGTGTGAATGAAAGGGAGGGAAGTGGAACAGTAAGGTTACAGGGTGAAGAGGTGAAGAAGGTACAGGAGTTTAAGTACTTGGGGTCAACAGTCCAGAGTAATGGAGAGTGTGGGAAAGAGGTAAAGAAGCGAGTGCAGGCAGGTTGGAATGGGTGGAGAAAGGTGTCGGGAGTTCTGTGTGATAGGAAAATATCAGCGAGAATCAAGGGGAAGGTGTACAGGACAGTGGTGAGACCGGCCATGCTGTATGGTTTAGAGACAGTGTCACTGAGGAAGATGCAGGAGTCAGAGCTAGAGGTAGCAGAGCTGAAGATGTTGAGGTTCTCTTTGGGAGTGACAAGATTGGACAGGATTAGGAACGAGTACATCAGAGGGACAGCTCATGTTGGACGTTTGGGGGACAAAGTTAGGGAGGCCAGATTAAGATGGTTTGGACATGTTCAGAGGAGGGAGAGTGAGTATATTGGTAGGAGAATGTTGGACACGGAGCTGCCAGGCAGGAGGCAAAGAGGAAGGCCAAAGAGGAGGTATATGGATGGAATTAATGAGGATATGAAGCTAGTGGGTGCAAGTGTTGAGGATGCAGAAGATAGGGATAGGTGGAGAGAGATGATTCGCTGTGGCAACCCCTGAAGGGAAAAGCCGAAAGAAGAAGAAGAATCAACTGAAGGACAAATTCGAATTGGACAGTAGCAGCTTTTGGGGATACCTCCAGGTATGTCACTTTATTAATTCTAGTAATGTGAAACTTCCTGGGGATAGGCCAGTATACTGTGATATAGATGATTTCCTGTTGAAAAAAACCAACACATGACATCTTATTTCAAAAGCATACTTTTTGTTTCATTCAATGGATCACAGTCGTATAGATCATATTTGGCGCATTTGGGAGATAGATTTCAATTCTGAGTATATCGATGATGACTGGGTAGATACAGTCAAGTCTACCATATGCATATTCAAAAGCAATAGATTGGTTGAAATGCAGTACAAATTTCTGTTAAGGTTATACAGTGGTGTGAAAAAGTGTTGGCCCCCTTCCTGATTTCTTATTTTTTTGCATGTTTGTCACACTTTAATGTTTCAGATAATCAAACACATTTAAATATTAGTCAAAGATAACACAAGTAAACACATCATGCAGTTTTTAAATGAAGGTTTTTTATTATTAAGGGAAAACAAAATCCAAAACTACATGGCCCTGTGTTCACCCTTTGGTATAGAGATATCTTCAGAATTTTGCCTTTGGAGAGATTAACTGCAGTACTCAAGGGAGACAGTACCTCGTTTGAAGAGTTATGGGGGCCTGTCTTGGAGCATCTTCCAACCAGTGTACAAGAGATTATATTTAAGGGAAGATTTGAGTTTGAATAAACTTTTCACTGAGCAGCTGGGTTAACGATTTAATAGGAGATAGATCGGGCAGAGGGGCAAATAATTGGGTCAAGCGGTTCATGATGGGCTGAGAAATTTATTTGTTTTCCTATTATTTATTTATTTATTTTTCTTTTTATATGTATATGTATGCATGTATGTAAGTATATACATGTATATTCTTCCTTATTTATTTATTCATTCATTCATTGTCTACCGCTTATCCGATCTACTCTCGGGTCACAGGGAGCCTGTGCCTATCTCAGGCGTCATTGGGCATCAAGGCAGGATACACCCTGGACGGAGTGCCAACCCATCGCAGGGCACACACACACACACACACACACACACAACGGACAATTTAGAGATGCCAATCAACCTACAATGCATGTCTTTGGACTGGGGGAGGAAACCGGAGTACCCGGAGGGAACCCCAGCGGCACGGGGAGAACATGCAAACGCCACACACACACACACACACACACAACGGACAATTTAGAGATGCCAATCAACCTACAATGCATGTCTTTGGACTGGGAGAGGAAACCGGAGTACCCGGAGGGAACCCCAGCGGCACGGGGAGAACATGCAAACGCCCCACACACACACAACGGACAATTTAGAGATGCCAATCAACCTACAATGCATGTCTTTGGACTGGGGGAGGAAACCAGAGTACCCGGAGGGAACCCCAGCGGCACGGGGAGAACATGCAAACGCCCCACACACACACACACACACACACACACACACACACACACACACACACACACACGGCGGAGGCGGGAATCGAACCCCCAACCCTGGAGGTGTGAGGCAAATTTATTATTATTATTATTATTTTATTCTTTATTATTATTATTTTCTTTCTTGTGCAGGGTAATTTGATATATTGTAATTCTGTAATTCACTGTATTATTGTGTTATGGTTTGTTTGTTAAAATAAATAAAAAGATTTACAAAAAAAACATAGTGATTTATTGTAAAAAAACCAAACAAAATAAACAGAAGGGTAAAAAAGTTCTGACAGTATGCACTTGTAGTAAACAGTGATTTACTATAAAGTGTTTTGTGTACTTTACTGTTGTTTTAAGAGTTTTTTTATGGTAAAATAATGCAATTTTCTTGAATATTTAACTGTTAATTACACAGTAATTTGGGGGGCACTAGTGCGCGAGCATATGGAGTAGACGTGTGTTAACACAGCTCCTCTTCACGATATTAAGAGTTTAGTATTATGTACCGGATATTTTTTATTTTTTTGGGCCAGCCAACCAGTCTTACGTTCTGAATTTCCGATTGACATAAATTAGTCGCAAGGTCAGTCATGCCGAAGGCAATTCGGTCTAAACTTACTGCTAGCAATCAAACTAAGGAGACTAATGCTAACTCTGAGCCTATTCACTCAGCGGGGATGTCACTGGCTATGTGCAAAGAAATTTGTAAAGAGATGTCAGAGGCCATTCTTCGTGGCATGAACGAACGCTTCGATGCTTTTGATGTAAAAGCAGTGGTGGCTCAAGGGGTTAAGGCTCTGGGTTGTTGATCGGAGGATCGGGGTTCAAGCCCCAGTACCACCAAGCTCCACTGTTGGGCAACTGAGCAAGGCCCTTAACCCTCTCTGCTCCAGGAGCGCTGTATCATAGCTGCCCCTGCGCTCTGACCTCAACTTCCTCAGCTGGGATATGCGAAGAAAAGAATTCCACTGTGCTGTAATGTGTGTGTGGCGATAATAAAGGCTTCATGCCCTCTACTAAAATTGCAGTTTCTTCTGACCTCACTAGCTGACTTGGAGACTCGGGTAGTCACTCAAGAGCAAGCTGTCAATGACCATGAAACGTGGATTCAACTTTTGGAAAATAAATGTACTGACCTGACCAACACTAACAAGCAACTGCAAGCTAAAGTTTATGACTTGGAAACTTGCTCTCGCAGAAACATCACAATTGTGGGCATACCGGAAGGAGAAGAAGAAGGCAAACCCACAGAGTTTGTCTCTAAGTTGATTTCTAAACTGTTCTCAGTGGAACACTTCCCAAAACCTGTGTCTATCGACTGTGCTCACCGCTCACTCCAACCAAAGCCGGCTCCGGGAGCAAATCCGCGCACTATCATGGTGAGTATTCACCATTATCAACAGAAAGAACTGATCCTTCACCTCGGCAGACAAGAACCTCTGGAATACAACGGGAGGAAAATTTTCATCTTCCTGGACTATACAAACGAGGTATTGATGCAACATCTGGCTTTTCGTGATGCGCTAAGAGTCCTTTGAGACGCAGGTGTCAAACACAGCCTATGGTACCCGGCTAAACTTCACATTCAACACTTGAATGGTGCACCAAGATTCCATGTAAATACATTACTGGTCCAATTTATAATAAAGAAGGGAGTCTTCAGTTGAGCCTAATCATGTAGTATTCATAGGCATTACATTGATGTTTCATAATCTACAGCCACATAATTTGTGTGCATCACTAAAGAAGCATGAATATTTTTTTTCACATTGTTTTATATCAGTATGATAATTGCTTTCTTTTAGACTGCAATTTATATTGCACTCCCATTATGGTCAATTACTTTATACCGATATAAGTATAATTTCTCCTATTCACCCTCGTGGAGAGGTTCGGTTTCATTGGTGTTTAAGGTAGTTTTTGCAGTTACTGTTCTTGAGTAGTTTTGTAGCAATCACCCAGCAGCTCCTTCCGTTCTGATGAAAAGAGTTGCACTTTGCCTATACAGGCATTTGTTATTGTTGGTATATGTTGTCTTTGTCACAGAGGTTTTATTTGTATTTTTCCTTTATTTTAATTTTTCTTCCCTCTTTAGTTGTGTAATGCTGCCAGGTTGTAAGCATGCACTGGATGTAATTTCTTGTCTATCTTTTTTAAATGCACAGGTCTCAACAAGGTGTTAGGGTGGGCAGTCGTTATCTCACTCTGGTTTCCTGCAATGTCAGGGGATTGGGTCATGCTATTAAGAGGGGCAAGGTCTTTAAACACCTCAAGTCCCTATAATCACCTATAACTGTCCATCGTGCTCGATTTTAACCAACGGCGACAAGTCTGCTTCATTCCACCTTTATCGTTCAGTTCAACAAGGTTGCCCTCTTTCACCTGTTCTTTTTGCTATTGCATTTGCTATTGCATTGGAGCCGCTGAGGTCACCCTGATATCGAAGGCCTAACTGTGGGAGGCATTGAAACACTCATTAGCATATACGCTGATGACATATTGTTATATCTGCAAAATGTAGAAAATCTGTTCCTATACTGTTAGTCAATTCATTTGGTAGATTTCAGGTTACACTATCAATTGGACAAAAAGCGATTTCATGCCATTGTCAGGTATATATAGCCGAGGTTTCCTCAAACAGATATCATTTAGGATAGTCAGCAATCAGATTACGTACCTAGGCTTAGAAATACCTAAAAACCCCAAATTAATATTTAAACTAAATGTTTTAGAGTTTATATCAAGGTTAAAGCACAATATAGATTGCCGGAAAATTCTCCCATTATCCATGATTGGCCGCATCAATTCTATTCAAATGGTGTCCCTGCCGAGATTTCTTTATCTGTGTCAAAATTTACCTATCTTTCTCACATCTACTTTTTTCAAAACCTTGGATTCAGTTATTCTTTCTTATATCTGGAACTATAAAACCCATAGGATATCTAAAGCGCACCTGCAAAGGCTCAAATCTCAGGGTGGGCTCAGCCTTCTGGCATTTAGACGGTACTATTGGGCTGCTAATGCAAGAGCATTAATTTATTGGAACACCTGCTGCACAATGGATCATACCCCTGATCCCCCTTTATGGGTAAAAATGGAGGCTAACTTAGTAGGTGGCTCTTCCTTACAGGCCTTGCTGTTTTCTAAGATGGGCAAACCTAACACCCTTATTAACCTAAGTTATATAACAAGAAACTCCATTATAATTCTCAATCAGATTAAGAAGGTGCTGAATATACCCAAGACTTCTGTAAAAACCCCTATTTGTTTTAATCATTCTTTCCAGCCACCATGGTCAGACAAATGCTACGAGGCCTGGAGTAGGAGTGGACTAACAACCATCCAAGATTTTTATTTTTTTGATAGATTTGCCTCCTTTGATCAGATTAAGGACAGATTCCAGGTTCCCAATTCACATTTCTTCCGCTGTTTAAGTCAGGCATTATGTCAGAGATAAAATAAAAAATTTTGAAAATATACCAATACAACATCCTTTTATTGATGTCTTGGTGCATCCCCCTGACTCCAGAAAGCTGGTCTCATTGTTTGTATCTGTTTTCATCCATCATGTCAAAACATCTACTGATCATCTGCGAAGGGCATGGAGTAGTGAGTTGGGCACTGATCTGTCTGAATCCTTGTGGACTGAAATCATGGCTAGAATACACTCCTGTTCAATTAATAGTAGACACCATTTGATTCAGTGTAAAGTTGTACACTGTCTTCACTATTCCAAATCCAAATTGATTTATCAATTGTCAGCTGTGACAGGTGTAAAATTTCAGAGGGTACCTTGTCACATACTTTCTGGCATTGTCATACACTTGCAGGATATTGGTCAGACATTTTTTCTTGGTTTTCCAAAGCATACAGCAAATGCTGAATTAGCAATCTTTGGGTGTTCAGAATCCACGCTACATCTACCTAAAGCCTTACAGAAATCTCTGATGCTCGGTATGAACACTACCAAGAGACTAATTTTAACAGACTGGAAATCTCACTCTCCTCCATCTTTCTTGCCCATCTGGACAATCTTAAAGATTTCATATTTAACTGTTCATAGCCGACTGATGCATGTTGTACATTTTTGTATCCTCCTGGCAGCTTATTTATTTTTATTTCTTTATTTGTAAGAGTATGTGCGCAATCGTTGAATTATGTGGTGTTTTTTGGGGGGTTTTTTTGGTTGTGGCTTGGGTTCTGTGTTGAATGGGTAGTCCTTATGTTTTCAACTTGTTGGTTGTTATTAAATGCAAATGTAATAAATATAATTTTTTTTAAAATGCCACGGTAATTTCATATTTTATAATTTACAGTTTTTTACCGTTGCTACTTTACAGTATTTCACTGTTAAAACTACGGACATTTTTTTTACAGTGTATTTAGTATCATAGTTGACACCAAAGATGTGAAAAAAGTCAGTGAAAACTTCCCCATTCAGCTACGCATATGCGTTTGTCAGAAAAACCCCTTTCCCTTTCTTGTAGCACCTCACGGAAACGCATTTTCAGCGCCTGAAGTGCACAATGCAGGGAGCATACTGCGCTGTCATAGGAAACATGTCTGTTGTATGAAACTCCTCTGCTCTTTCTGCAGTACATAAACAGGTGAAAGAAGCCCTTCCAGAGCCCAAGCATGATCTGCAACTGGGAGATTGGGTCATGGTAAAGGACTTCAGGAGGAAAAGCTGGAAAGAAAAGAGGTGGCTGGGACCATTCCATATTCTGCTGACAACACAGACCCTGTGAAGGTCACAGAGAGAGCTACGTGGATTCACACCAGCCACTGCAAACAAGTACCAAAGCCTGAGCAAGAGAAGATGACAGAAAACAATTAACCAAGGGGAGGTGCATGGCAGAACGGAGTAAAGAACCTCCTAATTGGGCGAAACACATCCTCAAAGGAGAAGCAATTCTACATTATCACCTAAATCAGCTTGCAGTCAGAGGCCATAACAGCCGCTTTGCAGCCTTCAGCGCCCTCAAAGTACCAGATCCAATGATTATCACAGCCACCAATATATTAATTGAATGTTTTTAAAGGCACTAATTAGACTCCCCATCCAAGAATACTCCCTAAAAGCAGAAGTCTCTATAAGCACGGGAGAACAACCACCAAAAGTAACAGGAAACAGACTGGTGGAACAGTGGGTAACTATCCTGAATAATTCAACCAATAAGGACCCAGTAATAAATTATTTCTACGGGCAAAGCTGGAAACAAACTTTACGATTCCTAAGCAGTATCTTGAAGCCTCGCGAGGTGGGACAAGTGCGTAAAGGGCATGCCCGCACTCTGAGCACCAATAATCGTAGAGAAAAGTGACAGTTCACTGCACAGGTAGTCAGTTCATGAATCCTGAATAAATCCGAGCATTACTGTTCCCTAGGGGGACAAAATGTCACCTGATCCCAAAGACAACACTGGGCATCCTGTTTGGAAACACTGTGAACTGGAACTGCTTTCATTACACAAACCCTGAAACACATTTGCTTGAAAAAAACGAAAGTTACAATCGTGATCGTGATGACCCTGGCGCTGGTGACTCAACTATGGGGGGAAAGACGTACATGGGGCGGAAATCTATGATCGTGAACGTTACGGCAGGAGAAACAATGACACAGGTTCAATATGTCTACATACTTTTTATGAACAGCAGCTATCCTCAACCCCAAAATATATGTGCGTAGAGCTGGGATGTTGGCTCAACAGCAAATGGATCTGCGTGGATCCACCTGCATGGCAATCCTGTAAAACATGGGGTCAGGTGGAGTGGTCAACAAGCATAAATAGCTACACAGAGCCCATGACCCACCGAAAGAATCTTAAGGAACAAATCACACTTGTGGCAAAGAGACAAGATCCCAACTGCAAACAAGGTAATTGCAATGCCGTGTACCTCACAATCAAGACCCCCAGGTTGACAGACTTTGGATACTATGTGATACGAGCAGAGGTCTCAGGATATGATCCCCATAACCTTATATTCGTAAATATCACAATGGCTCCAGAAAAACCATCAGGTGGGCAACACAACGAGCACACAATGAGCAACGATACGACTGTGGACAATGCCACGACTCTCTCACCAAGCACAGAGAATGCTGAAAAGGTGTCATCTCCTGTACATGTAGTACGAATAGCAGACCAGAAAGATACGACTGCTATAGAGACAGGTTATGAGGACAACAACAATTGGCTTAAGTGGATGAGGTATATTGCTAAGGCTCTGAAGAAGTCAGACTGTTATGCTTGTTCAACAAGAAAACCAACGTTGACAGTGACACCATTCCCTCTAAACTTCAACAAATATAATATATCCCTTCAATGGCCTATCCTGTCTAATCACACTCTTTATGACGCGCAATGTACCCAAGGATTGCTCTGACTTACATTGGCTGTTCCCAGAACAGCCAGTGTAACAGCTGAAAAAGAGGCTACCGCATATCCGCAACAGGGAATTTCACATGCTTCAGCCGAACCCTCCCAAAAGAGGTCGACATGGACAGTCTAACCCAGTGTAGACGTGAAAAACAGATGCTCCGATTAATGCTTAATTTTTTTAGCCTCTCTTAGACATGTAAGGCTGGCTTGGAGTTTGGGGTTGGGTGGGTTGTGGGGTATAGGGGTGTGTGTAAGGGGTTCATAAATCCAGATAATACAAGTGAAACATACACTACACGTTTACCTTGTATGTTATGTCTTTGTTTAAAAATCAATAAAAATATTGTTGAAAGGAAACATCACAGCATTCGCAGAACAGCGCTTCCCGAGATGAGATGTATGGTGGTATTGCAGTAAGAGAACTTTGAGATCAACTCTGTCTGGCAACTGAACAGGCACATGTAGCCAGGTACAACTTATTATACATATTTCCTTCAGGAACTGAATTGAACTCACCTGTGACCTCCAGGTGCAGGTAGAGAAGAGAAACATTGACTACACCATCGGGGTCATTCGACAGTAATGTATACAATGACGATATAGGAGTTTCGAGGAGCGTGCCGATGAAATTCAAAGCAAGAAACCAAATAGCTGCAGGATTCGAATCAGTGCTCTTCTGGTGGGTCACCATCAATAAGAAGGTTCACTGGATAAATCACAGTTACTATAATCAACAGAGATTCATCACTTGCGGATGAACTATCCTCTGATAGTTCATCCGCAAGGGCTGTCAGTCCATGAAGCGCCTTTGTTATCGAGCCATCCAGAGCTGTGTTATTGGGAATGAAAATACAGCATGTTGCGCCAAACACCCCCTTTTCCCCTTTTTCTAGGAGCATGTCCAGGGCCTTTCTGTTCTGCCAGGCTATAAGGTTGGTGGTGTCCAGCTGCTCAGCCACCCATTTTAGTCCATCCCTGGTGAAACTGATGAATCTCTGTTGATTATAGTAACTGTGATTTATCCAGTGAACCTTCTTATTGATGGTGACCCACCAGAAGAGCACTGATTCAAATCCTGCAGCTATTTGGTTTCTTGCTTTGAATTTCATCGGCACGCTCCTCGAAACTCCTATATCGTCATCAACTCTGGTGTTAACAATCCATTTACTGACCTCTTGGAATCATGGTTCAGAAGATGTCAGAAGATGGCTTAGTGATGTCAGCATTGTTGGCCATCATAGTTGTTGTAGGAGTTTTAGTCCTGTGCAGATGCTGCATCATTCCTTGCACCAGAGGCCTGACCACAAGGTTAACTGAAACAGCCCTGATGGAGAAAATGCAGTACCGACTGGTGAAAACTGGAGATCAGGACGACACGGATTACCCTTTTCCAGACACCCCCAGATCCTACATTCACAGACTATGATCCACATTTGGATGAAGAAGTGATGAATAGCATTGAACTGACATCAATCTAAAGGGACTTATTCAAAGTATCACAATCAAAAAATATAAAAAGGCGTATAGGCTGAAAACCTAGTAGTAGACTGGTCATCACCTAGAAGAAAACATTTTAAACAAAACATGCTTTTTTTCTTACTCTTACTGCCATATCTCAGAGGGGTCTTTCCCTTATTTTGTCTAGAATGAAGTTGAAAGGGACAACTTCTGTAATGGAAAAATTAATGTTTTAATTATTCTGTGTATGATTTGTGTGCTCAGATGTGTGTGTGTGTGTGTGTGTGTGTGCCTGTGTACGTGACTGAGTGGGTCACTCGCAGGTCATGCAGAAATGTCTTACTTGTGGTTAGAGCAAACCAGATATCTGGAGAAAGATAATATCTGGAGAAAGTTGAGAAAAAGGGGAACTAAGTCAATTTCAGTTAACAAAAGTGAAAAACAATTCCTTATATGGAATGAAAAAATAATAAATCATAAAGAACAGAAAGTCCAGGCAACTGAAGAAGGATGCTATAAGAGAGCATGCGAGAAAGGGGAAGTACCTCTCTCCGTGTTCATTTCTGAATGTGCATGTGACAGACATCTCTCTATAGAGAAGAAAATTTTGCTATTGCTTGTACACGACTCCTCTGTTATTTTATCTTTTGAATTTAAGACAGATTTCCACCACATAAGAAAAAATATTACCAGACACGTTCTCAGTCTGCCTTTTCTCTCAGAAACAAGGGAAGGCCGCAAAGTGCTGCAGATTTCCGGTGTGTCTGGATATCAGTGGTCTAAAACACAAATAGGAAGCAGGAAAAACATGGACAAAGTAAATGGCTATTACTACAACTAACATTTATAATATGCAGTTATGTTTGTTAAAACCTTGAAATGTAAAGTAAACTAATGTTGTCACCCGTTCATCAAGTCTGTCTAGGGGTATTTGAATTTCTCCTCCCAAGGCCCCACTTCTTGATCTATAGAGCTTGATTAATCATGGTGCAAGTCAGTCCAAATAACTAAAAAAGGTCTGTCTGAGATCAACTCGAGTAATTATGCTTGAAAATAATCTATTCACTTACCTGTTCAGGAATGAAGAGTCCAGGCCATCTCTCCATTACCTCAGCAACAAGTGGTTATTGATCCACTATCTCTTTCCTCTGGAGTGAAAAAGCGACTTGCATCTTTGAGCTAATAAATGCCATATTAAGATTCTATTTATTCATTTCTTCTTGCAAAGTTTTCTGGTCTGTTTCAAGGGTCTCACCAGTTTGACCAGCTGGATTATCTGGCAGAAAATTCCCCTTTGATCTTCATGCTCTCCTTAAAGGGTGTTTGCTCATCATACCCTCTTTCTTCTGATTTATCCCCACTTCTGTACAGCCAGCTGACCTTAACTTTGATCGAAAATTACCTAACTTGTATTTTATACTAATAGTCAATCTATCATAACCCATTCCAGAGCCTGGGTCTTTAAGGCATGGGTATTTTTGTACAAGAGACGCTGCCACAGACTCAATTTCCCTGCTGTCTGAATATGCCTTCTAAGAAAAAACACCTTGGGCAATTTTGTCCAGGATGTCAATTTTCATCTCTCTAGTAACAGTGAGAAGTGTCTTGCTCTTGTCATAAACATCATTCCCTTTGGCAAGTCTTAACTCTACATCACAAGAAAATTTTGGAATAGGGAATGGGGAAGGCCAATGCTCTGCATTGTCTTGTTGCTTCAGCACAACTGAGCACGAACGTGCTGTATGATGCAGTTAGAACACTAGCAGTGTCCAAGGAGGATAAAAGAGGATAACTCTTCTTGTTCACAGTTGGTCCAAACAACTTTTAACACTGCCTTTTCAGGAGGAAGTTCTGTAATGTCACTTAAATTGCAGTTCATTTTGGAATTCTGGGTCCTCAAATTGAAGCTGAAAGTCACCTTGAAGCTTAAGGTTTTCTTTAAGAATATGTTTTAGCTGGTCCAGTGATTCAAGATTTTCAGAAATCTGCACCCTTCTAATATTATCAGGGGCCAGTATAACTTGCAGCAGCATTTTCTAGGAATTTAGAGAAAAGAAATTAAGACAAAAAGAAGTCAAGACAGCAGTCTTGAGGACAACACAATTTCAATATTTTCATGACTGACTATGTGTAACTGTTGATTATATCATATTTTGAGGAAACCGCAAGTGATCTGACTCAAGCATGTAACAGGATGCAAATATATTTTAAATAATCTAAGGCATGCAAAATTTTTCAATGAAGCAGAAACCTCTTCAATGCAACCAGCATTTTCTCTCGAATATTGTAGGGAGTCAAATTATTCAGAACACCAGACTCAAGCATCGTAAAGGATATTGTTTCAAAAATTTCATAACACCTATAGTGTTCAGTATACCAAGAGGACAGCTTCTGGCACAGGAAACTCACTTTGCTGTAGTCCACAAGAATGTGCATAATTCTGTGGAACTCTGGCAAACCACTGCACTCCCCAGATGATGAAACCATGCCCTCTTTGTAGTGGGTCCCTTGAAACTGTACACTTGAAGCAAGAGATACAATCTCTCTATTGGGATAGTTTATCTGTACTTCATTTTTAGCTGTTGCAACCAAAGTACTGGATTTCACAGCTCTAAATTTCTGAATTTGTAGAGGTGGTGAAAAAAGACTTGGCACATCTACATAGTAGGCCATTGTGAGCTGATGTTTTGTGGCCAAGGTAACAAGAATGTTGAAATTGAGAATTTCAACTTGAAATTGTGAACATTGTGCGAACATTTTTAAAAAAGCTATGCTTGACCTCAAATCTCACGGTCCAGAGGTCTTGTAACAGTCCAAAGCCACGAATTAAATGGGAATAGTGCTCAATGTAATGATGTTTGGGTTTAAGTGTAACGTCTGGAAATGTCCTGAGCAACAACTCCCGATTCCGAACTCCTTTACTTTCATATCTAAAAAAACAGAGATGCTTCAGACAAATTTGGTGATACAACCAACTGAACGATGTTTCTTAAAGAAGCACTTCACCTCCAGAATAAAAGTTTACAAACAATTAATTCGCCCCCTTGTCATCCGTGATGTCTTTATTTTTTCAGTCGTAAAGAAATTATGTTTTTTGAGAAAAGAATTTCAGGATTTTTCTCCATATAGTGGACTTCAATGGTGCCTGCGAGTTTGAACTTCCAAAATGCATTTTAAATGCAGCTTCAAAGGACTCTACACGATCCCAGCCGAGGAAGAAGGGTCTTATCTAACGAAACTATCGGTCATTTTCTTAGAAAAATAAAAAATTGTACACTTTTTAACCATCTAGCACTAGCTCTGAGATGCATGTCTGCGACACTACGTAATCACGTCGAAAGGTCACGCTAACTATAGACCCAGTGTTTACAAAGCGAAAACTAACAAAAAAGGTACAAGAAGAATGTATGTGTGTGTTGATATTATCCAGGGTACACAGGGTACACACACACAAACGGACCATTTAAAAACAAAAAACTGACATAAAGACATATAACTGTGTGTCATTCCACACGCAACAACTTCTCCACACTAGTAAACACTGGGTCTGTAGTGGTCCGTTTCCGTGAATACCCTGGATGTGGAATTTGTTTTAAACCTAAAAAATAACGTGACTGCTCAAAATTTCCTTTAAAAAATCCTGAGTGATTGAAGCTGTGGTTGCTCGCTCTGCACCTAAATATCAACACACCCATACATTCTCGTTGTACCTTTTTGTTGGTAAAGAGCGTTTGACTTATTTGCACTTCCTTGCTCTTTGCACGTTTGCTTTGTAAACACTGGGTCTTTAGTTCCGCCTACGTCACGCGTGACCTTTCGACGTGATTGCGTAGCACGTAGAGTCATGGACGCGCATCTGAGAGCTAGTGGTAGACGAGCTTTTGTGGTTAAAAAGTATACAAAACTTTATTTTTCTAAGAAAATGACCGATCGTTTAGATCACTAGATAAGACCCTTCTTCCTCGGCTGGGATTGTTTAGAGCTCTTTGAAGCTGCATTTTGTAAGTTCAAACTTGCGGGCACCACTGAAGTCCACTATATGGAGAAAATCCATCAAAATCAGCCAAGGAGCCTCATACTCAGGCACACTGTCTCCAATTGAACCAAAATGCAACAACAACTTCAAATAAACTGAACAATGGTGCAAGAGTTGAGGATGGATGGAGAACTGAACTATTAAACTATTTAGTGTGTATGTGTGTGCGTGTGTTCAGTCTTTCCAGCAGGACTTGCAGCATATCACTTGGTGCTCTTTGCAAGTGTGGCTACCACAACAGATGCAAGTGCTGACTGTTCTTTTTTCTGTCCTGTGTACCACTTGCAGGTTCCCCACTTCACTCCTGAGCTGCTGGTGTCTGTGGCTTTGTGTCTGGAGGGACAGCTGCACAAGACTGAATCCCTCTCTCCAGTGCAGCAGAAACTGGTGTGTGAGGGAGGTGCTCTCTCTCCTCAGTATTGCTGCAGAGACCAGAGAATTTCCCAGCTCTTCTAAGAAAATTCTCCTCCTTAACAACTTTGCCTGGTTCCAGGAGGGATCCACAGCTGTTAGGCTGACATATGCACTGCATGATGTGATATCCACCATATTAAAAAATAACACCTCTGGCCACCAATTGGTCCTCCTTCTGCAGCTGTAGGTGTCGACAATCTACAAAAATAAGAGAACGAGAAAAGAATAAGTACAGATTTCATCATGATAACAAGTATTTTTAAGCTGCACATGACAATGAGAATAATCACGCAAACATCGTCAAAACACAAATCTCCTAAATTTATCTCTAACAAGCCCATGAGTTCAGTAAAAATAAACAGGAATGGGATGCATGTAGTAACAATTACCTTGTCTAGATTGTCGACACCTCCCTTGCAGCGGTTGTAGTCGGCGATCCTCTCTGGCTTCTTTTTTGGTCCCTCTGTCACCTCTGCTTCGCGGTGCCTTGTGCTGATGAGAATCACGTTCCTCCCCTGTTTCGGAATGTAGCTCACAGCCATGGTGTTCTTTGTGAAGTCGAAGATGGCGGAGAGGGCAAGTCGTCGTTTAACCTGCACCAGGTTGGGTGGCAGCTCCGGTTTATTTTTCCTGATCGTCCTGACTAAGGGTAATTTTGTCTGCAGAAGCTCCTAAGCAAGTGAGTAGGAGGTAAAGAAGTTGTCACAAGTGACAGTGCCCTGGAGTCCTCCTGTCATCTCCATGACGACACGCTTGCCCTGACCCATCTGACCCACCTCTGCAGCATCACCTGTCTTTCCCAGGTAAATGTCTTCTCCCTCTGAGGTGTCAGAGGGAGAGAACAATATTATCCTGCAGCTTGCTGGAGGGGTCAGGCTGCATAATCATTTCCAAAAGCTCGTCCTCATGGTGCTTGCTGCTCTGCTCACCATCAAATGACCAGCAGGACGACATGCAAGTGTTTAAATCCACTTACTTTGTTTTTGTTTAGTCTGTACTTCTCACCATCAAACGGCAGCAGGTGCATAAATACACTTACTTTGTTTTTGTTTACTCCATGTAGTTCTGAGAGCTGAGGTGCATGATATTCTCAGACACATCCAAGGAAAGTGAGCAAAGGTCTCTCTCTCACTCTCTCTCTCACACACACACACACACACACACACACACACACACACACTATAATATGCTGATATACGCCATATAGCTCCATGTAAAAGCCAGAAACTAAGCTTTCTTTGCACAGACCTATCTAAAGGGTTAATGGTGCCACTTGGTCATCAACAGTAAAAATCACAAATTTTACCTCTTCCCAACAGGGAAAGCCACCAACAATCAAGAACGCATGATTATATAGTGTCATGGCTGTGCAGTCAAAAATGTCGTCATAATGGAAGTCAATGGGGCAAAAAAAATCTGATGCTGCAAAAAAACTAACAATGCATCAAAGCCAATGTTGTTACTAATCTTTGACATATCCAAGACTGCGATAAAAGGTAAAAAAAATATAATAATCCAGTCCACAATCACTTTTCATATTGAAAATAAGTCATTTTGTGTGTTTTTCCCCCCAAATCAGTGACATCATTTATGAACTTGGCAATTAAAAAAGTTAAAATCCTGGATTTTTTAAAAACATTTAGTAGTTTTGATCAGGTTGATTAACAGATTTATGCAAAAAAAAAAGTTGAAAAAAATATTTATCTGATATATTTTTACAGCAATTTATTTTAGTGGATGTTTTCATCCTGAACATAACATAAGGGTAGTGAATTTGCCCACAGTGTATTACTGACTTTTTTGAAATTTTTTAAATCATTCATTGTCTGCCGCTTATCCGAACTATACTCAGGTCACGTGGAGCCTGTGCCTATCTCAGGCGTCATTGGGCATCAAGGCAGGATACACCCTGGACGGAGTGCCAACCCATCGCAGGGCACACACACACTCTCATTCATTCACGCAATCACACACTACAGACAATTTTAGAGATGCCAATCAACCTACCATGCATGTCTTTGGACTGGGGGAGGAAACCGGAGCAAACCCCTGAGGCACAGGGAGAACATGCAAACTCCACACACACATGGCGGAGGTGGGAATCGAACCCCCAACCCTGGAGGTGTGAGGTAAACGTGCTAACCACTAAGCCACCGTGCCCCCATTTTTTTTTTTTTTTTAAATCATATTTCCAAAATTTATGTCAAAATAAGGTTTGTCACCAAAAATCATTCCATTTGCTGAAATACAGAGAAAGTTATGACCAAAGTAAGAGTGAAAAGTGACCACTGCTGGATGAAAACATCCCCAACAGTACATAAGGGTTAAAGGATAAAGAAAGTTGTCGTAGTCAAATTTTTTCACGTCATCAGTTTTGCCTAAAACAGCAAACTGAAGGTCGGAAAGACTTGAGCGCAAGTGTGCAGGCAAGTTAAGTATTAACCAGTACACAGCAGTTATTCTGTGAAACTTCCTAGAAGTTCCCAATGGATTGCTAATTTCAAAGTCATCAATATAAACACTTAAAGAAATGCTGTTTTGATTTGCTAAAAGTCTATTTGTTTTAAAGTACTCTCCATCATGAAAAGACCTGTATTGCCCATCACAGGGCTGTTTGAGCACATCTTCTCTGTTCAGCAAAACTTCAAGACTCTCAGATACTGAGACATATACAAATGTGTTCTTGTGTGCTGCATCATAAATATATTCGACTGGACTAATGACAGTAAAATGCTCTTTAAAATATGCTTTTATTCTGTAGTCATTTGAAAGACTGCCCTTCTCCGTGGTGCTTGTAAGCAGTGGATTTTTTTTAAGGGAGTCAAAAGATAAAATACAGAATTCTGAAAGAAGAAAGTGAGTTATTTAATTTAGTTGACTTCCTGTGCATTTCAGGATACATTTTTTTAAAGAGAAAATAAAAAGGAAAAAGAAAAGAAAACAGAACCACGAAAAAGAGAGGGAAACAAACCAGCAGGGTAAGGTACAATGTAATGGTGACCTTAAATAGTTACATTAAATTTATAATACTGGAATATGATTATATCTATGTTAACTAATTCTCCAAAAATCCAAAAATTCTTTCCACTTACTCCATAAAATAGCCCCCTTTTGCTTTTTAGTTTTAAAGAAAAAGTAAGGGTTTCCATTTTACATATTTCAGTTACAATTGCTTTCTAGTCTTCTCAAGTTGGTGCGTTAATTTTAAGCCATTTACGAGTAATAGCCTTTTTGGCTGCAAACAAAAATATTCTCCATAGATATGTATAATTTGTTTCATGCATATCCAGAATTCCCAAGTATAGCACATGAAACTGAAATGGGATACTAATCTTCAATATGGCCTCCAATGTCCTGTGTATGTCTTTCCAAAACAGGTGGATAACTGGACATGCCCAGAATATATGGTGATGATTTGTTGATTCAGAATTACAGTGTCTCCAACACCCTGATCCTATTTCATTATGGCACTTTTGTGCAGGAGATGTCAAAAATCGAATTACATTTTTCCAAGCAAATAACCTCCACTGGTGTGAGCCTGTGGTTTCCCATTGGGATTTACATGTTTATACCAGTGGTTTTGAAGGAGCAAATGCAATCTGCGTGGAGGCAGGGAAATTGACTTCTCCTCCCTTAGTAGTGCTGTAATCTATAATGCTTGAAAAGGATCTCCACAGTAGGATGTGCAAATTTGCAGAACTTGCACTGCATCACCTGCATTAAACAAAATTAAATAAATAAATAAATACATAAAAGATGCCTAATTAAAAGATTATAAGACTAAGAATAAATATTTATTTGTTAAATTAAAATAACAACTGGATTGTGAAAACAAATTAATCATTTCAGCTGTTAATGTAATTTTAAATGATGTACAGTGCTTTTTTACTCGCAAGATTACCATTTTGCTGAACAATTTCTTCAGATGGATGCAATTTAAAAGCACATGAACGGCAGCTTGACATTTAGAAAGTTGATTACAAATATTATTTATTAAGTAGATAATGACCGCCGTATTACATGACCACACAGTTGACATATTTTATTTTTGGACAAAACACAATTATATATGTTCAAACATGTTGTATATACGCATGCAAATGTTTAACCTAGCCTCAGCATTGTAGCTATGATGATTTTTTTCTTTAGCCCAGAATAATTTTTCACTTTGAGCGGTTTGTCACTGCCTAGATGAAGCTCACTAAAAAAATACAGTGTTTTTGTATCTTTAGTGAGCATTTCGTGTCGGGTAGTTATTTGCCTCCATGTCGTGCACGGAAATCGTGTGGCTCAAACGCTAGTCACTCAATGTGAAGGGAAAAAATAATATACATTTATTTTTACTCGTAATGTGATTGAAACGGAAACTGTAATCAGTGTCGGGGAGTAACTAGTTATATGTAACGGCGTTACGTAATTTAATTACAAAATAAATGCAAACAGTAATTTGTTACAGTTACTGAGAAAACATATGTAATTAAATTACAGTTACTTATGAAAATGGGGTTACATCTGAATATTTTCTTTAAAAAACTAGGATATGTTGAATAATATTAATGTGTTGCTAGAATTGGATAAAGCAGTGCTATTCTGATGCTTTTGATTGGTTCTCTGGTTTGAATTTGCGGCACCAAGTCTGCCAATTACATTAATCCACATTGCCGCTGAAAGCTTTAGGCCAGTGTTTTTCAACCTTTTATGAAGCATGGCACATTTTTTTACATTAAAAAAATGCCACGGCACACTACCAACCAAAAAGGTTTGAAAAATAACACTGTAACCTAAAACAGTATATATAATGAAAAATTTAATCTCTCAATTTGTTTATATTCTCTCAGTGTGAAACCTGGGCTCTCTCATTCACCATTTTGGGTTTTTATTTTATTTTTTTATTAAAGTTGCATGTTTCTCTGTGTTCATGTGGGCATACAAAATAGCCTGAGTTCTTGTTACTATTGTCATGAATTAACAAGGTCATTATTGCGCTACCTACTGATGTGGAGGAGTATTTCATTACTCTGCCAGTCACAATTAAATGTAATTGGATCATTTCCCACGGCACACCTGACGATCTTTCACGGCACACTTGTGTGCCTTGGCACAGTGGTTGAAATTCACTGCTTTAGGCTACTACAACCTGTCTGAGTGTTGCCACCATGGCGAGTGATGAAAATGCATTTCAGTGCAGGAAATTTAAAAATAATTTCATCCTGAAATCCGATAAGGGCGCAAATCTAACAGTTCAGTGCAAAATTTGTTTGCCAGCTGTTAAAATGCTTTCGACATCAAAGGCTTCAATGTCGAGCCTGCAGGTATGTACATCTGCAGGTATGTAACCTAGCCTTTCTTTATTTTATAAAAACATACAATTTTTGTCATTATTGTGAGTGTACAGATATAAAAACAGACCCTTTAGTTTCGAATGATATATTACTCGTTTCTGTATAATAAAAAGTGACGGAGTAGTCAGTCAATTTACTGTAGCTGCTATGTGGAAAAAATCCACCAAAACGCGCCAGCGCGTTCATCAACCCCATAGTGTATTCAAGACCTGTATTCAAAACATTCAGAACAAATTAGCTAGTCTGCTAGCTACCTTTACCAGGCACACTTCTATTTATGAACCCTTTGACAGAAAATATATAGCTCACATTTTTCCTCCTTGAAAATGTATTGGTAATGTTAGATCTAATATAACTTAGTTATTTTAGCATTGTAGCATACATTATGATGACTCACAAAGTCATTGAGTTGTGAAAATCAGTACTTTAGACTGCTGCATGATTTTCAGTTGAAAAGTGACTTATGATCTGAATGATGACAATCTGCTGCAGTTTCATTTAGAAAAATATAACCTATTTTTCTCAAGGGTTGTCCAGTTTGATTTTTGGAGGATAAAGAGTGTATACATGCACACACAGATTTAATTAATTTCTTTCCCTAATTGCATTGAAGGCTATGAGACACCAGTGTTTTTCTTTTCATTCAGTCATTCATTGTCTACCGCTTATCCGATCTATTCTCGGGTCACGGGGAGCCTGTGCCTATCTCAGGCGTCATTGGGTGTCAAGGCAGGATACACCCTGGACGGTGTGTGTGCACACACACACACTCTCATTCACTCACTACGGACAATTTAGAGATGCCAATCAACCTACAATGCATGTCTTTGGACTGGGAGAGGAAACCGGTGTACCCAGAGGAAACCCCCTTGAAAGAATTTGAAATTCTAACAGTAAACAGAGTTGAGTACTACTGTAAGGTTAACCCTGCCTGGTATAAATGTTCGTAAATGATTTAGTTGAAAATATCCATTAGAAACTTAAAAGTAATCAAAAGGTAATCAAATGTAATCAGTTACTTTACTTTTATAAAGTAATTGAAAAGTTACACTACTTATTACATTTTAAATAGGGTAATTTGTAATCTGTAACCTATTACATTTCCAAAGTAACCTTCCCAACTGTCACACTTTACCAAGGAGGAGGACAAAGAGAAAGCAGGTAAATGCAGAGTGGACTTTAATATTTAAACACACGGTGAAAATAATGAAACTGAAACGGCGCACAAATTAAAGAAACTGAAAAAACAAGCTAAACTGAATAACTGCAGTAGAACTCTAACAAAGTCCTAAGGGGAAAAAGCACAGCAGAAGCACAGACGATAGATCCACAGAGCACAATCAGGAAGAGAAGTCTCTGAGGAAGCAATCATAATACTATCCAACAACTGAGTGGAGTGAGGGAGATAAATAGTGCGCTGGTAATTGGGTGCAGGTGACAGTGCTAGAACTCTGGTGATTGGGGGCATGGTTGAGTGGCTGTGGTCGGTGCATCCATGACACCAACACTAGTTGTAAGCAAATATTAATAAAATTGGCTAATGTTAATATATGTGTCACATTTCCGGTATCCAAGACATGAAGAAAGCAGACCCAGTGTGGAGATAGATAGCAGACAGGAGTTTATTGAACTTAAAACAAACAAACATGAACACGAGACCGACACCACACGTAGACGCTACACAAAGACGTAATAATGATGTAATATGAAAGGGTCTGTATTCAGTCAAGTCAAGTCTTCATGCGAAAAAAAAATGATCACCGCTTGAGCACGAAGAGAGAGACTGAGAAACTGACAGTCACAGTGGTCGAACTGCGCATGCTCAGCATAATATTAGCGTCACCTTGAGACTGAACTTGACATTGTAGGTTCTCTAAACCTCTAAGTTTAAGCTGATCAGACTACTTTGGCCTTTATCCATTTTTCTGAGTAATATCAACTTTACCTATGTTCGATAGTTTAGTCAACAAAACATCAATTTGTCCAACAAAATGGAAGTTGGAATTTTTACAGTGTGGTGGGTTGCCTGACTTTGCTGAAATACTACAAATCATTATAGTTTGTGACAGCTTAGTGTTTGTAGTAAGGTTGCAAAGTGCATGGCACTGTGAGCATTTTTGATGTTTCAAATTGGAGTCCAAAAATAGTCATTTTTGGTGTAATTGAGCAGTCACAACTCACTGACGTATACCTATTGACTCCCCATGTAATGGAACGTGATGAAATGGTTTCTCTAAAACACCACTTACTTGTCAAACTAGGTAAAGTATCACTTTAAAGCTTCAATTTAAATATTGTAATATTTTTTTATTTAAATATTGTAATAATATTTTTCTTATTGTTTCTTCAGTTGGATGTTGGATCTTCACTGTGCAGAATGATGTATGTGCAGACTTTGACACAAGAAGGTTGCACATTCAACAGTTGAAAGTGGAAAGTGTCTGCTCTCAACTGCTGATTACTTTAAAAAGATATGGCCTACTTTGTTATGTGAAGCTGAGGTAGGTGAATCTATAATACCTTAAAAATGTTACCTGCTCTATTGGGCAGTAAGAATAATTTGTTTTTATAATATACTGTATATTATGGAGTACTGTTCCAAACCGAACACATGAACACACACTTAAAACACACTTCTCTCAAAGCTAAAGCATGAAGCCAACTTAGTGTTCCTCTTTTTGAGTTGATCATTGTTAAAAATAATATTCTTATGATCTGGAATCTAGCCATGGGGGTCACAGTCCAGTGACTTCTGTGATAAATAGAGAGGGTTGCGTCAGGAAGGGCATCCGGCATAAAACATTGCCAAATTTAACCATGCGAATCGTCAGTACGAATTTCATACCGGATCGGTCGAGGCCCGGGTTAACAACAACCGCCATCGGCGCCGTTGACCTACAGGACGCCGGTGGAAATTGGGCTACTGTTGGTCGAAGAAGTAGAGGAGGGAGGAGAGTGCACAGACAGAGAGAGAAGAGGAAAGGTAAGAGTGTAGGACTGAGAATAGGAACTCTGAATGTTGGTACTATGACAGGGAAAGGTAGAGAGCTGGCTGATATGATGGAGAGAAGGAAGGTGGATATGCTGTGTGTACAGGAGACCAGGTGGAAGGGTAGCAAGGCTCGTAGTATAGGAGCAGGATTCAAGCTGTTTTATTATGGTGTGGATAGTAAGAGAAATGGGGTAGGTGTGGTCCTGAAGGAGGAGTTTGTGAGGAATATCCTGGAGGTGAAGAGAGTGTCAGACAGGGTGATGAGTCTGAAGTTAGAGATTGAAGGGGTGATGTTGAATGTTGTTAGTAGTTATGCCCCACAGGTAGGTTGTGAGTTAGAAGAGAAAGAGAGATTCTGGAGTGAATTAGATGAGGTGATGGAGAGTATTCCCACAGGTGAGAGAGTGGTGATAGGAGCAGATTTTAATGGACATGTTGGTGAGGGGAACAGAGGTGGTGAGGAGGTGATGGGCAAGTTTGGAGTTAAGGAAAGGAACCTAGAAGGACAGATGGTAGTGGACTTTGCTAAGAGGATGGACATGGGTGTGGTTAACACTTATTTTCAGAAGAGGGAGGAGCATAGAGTGACTTACAAGAGTGGAGGTAGGAGAACACAGGTAGACTACATCCTATGTAGAAGAGGCAATCTGAAAGAGATTAGTGACTGTAAAGTGGTAGTGGGAGAGAGTGTAGCCAGACAGCATAGGATGGTGGTGTGTAGGACGAACCAGGTTGTAGGCGCTCCTGAGGTCCAACTTCATAAAAAACAGCTGCTCCAGCGCTGCAGGTACCAGGGGCAGGGGATAGGCGTACCGAACGGTGATGGCGTTCAGTCCCCAATAGTCTATACACGGCCGCAGGCCTCCATCCTTTTTGCCTATGAAGAAGAACCCCGCTGCCGCCGGGGATGTGGAAGGCCGAATGTGACCCGCGGCCAGAGCTGCCTCTATGTAGTCCTCCATAGCCTTGGCCTCCGGTAGCGAAAGGGGGTAGACCCGTCCCCGAGGGGGAGAGGCGTTTGGCAGCAGGTCAATAGCACAGTTCCAGGTCTGGTGCGACGGCAGGTGGGCCGCCCTCTCCTCACTGAATACCTCCTTGAAGTCCGCATAAGCGTGAGGAATGTGACCATGTGCTGTGGGAATCGTCTCCTTCAAGCAGGAAGTCCTAAAGGGTCTAGACACCGGCTCACGAAGACATTTTCTGAGGCAGGTAGGTGACCAGCGTACCAGCTCCCCCGAGCGCCAGGAGATTTGGGGGTCATGGCGCCGTAACCACGGGAAGCCCAATATCACGGGGTTAGCCAGTGAGGAGGTGACATAAAACGCCAGTTGCTCATGATGGAATAGGCCCACCTGGGACTCCAGCAGTTCAGTCTGGTGCTTAAGATAGCCCTCCCCAATCGGCTGACTGTCGATGGCCGTTATCTTTAGTGATGGTATGCAGGGGAAGGTGGGGATCCCGAGCTCCTCCACCAAGGCCCCGTCAATCAGATTGACAGCCGCTCCGGAGTTAATCGGTGCTGGGACAGAGACACAGCGGTCAGAAAAACACAGTGACACCGGAACCGTCAGGCTAAAGAATAGCGAACTGCCACCCACCTGTGCCGAACGAAGACTTCTCTGGGCACCAAGGACTCAGGTGTCCGGAGGCCCCGCAGTTGTAGCACAGCCTCATTTGGCCACGCTGCCGGTGCACCCGTTCCGCCAACCTTGACCTTCCCAGCTGCATAGGTTCAGGAACTTCCTCCTTAAGACTAGGGTAATCCGTCCACATTCGGGGCCGGGCTGCGGCTGAAGCCTGTCCCAGCCTGATGCTGGCGCAGCAGATTGTCCAGATGTATGGCTGTGGCCATACGAACTGCGTCAGCGAGGTTGCCTCCACGCGACATGCCAGCTCCGTCTGGAGAGCGGGGTTCAGTCCTGCGCGGAACACAGCCCACAGCGCTGCGTCGTTCCACCACGACTGAGCCGCCAGGGAGCGGAACTTGATGGCGTAATCCGCCGCAGAGCCAGAGCCCTGGCGTAACTCCATCAGCTGAATGGCGATGTCTTTGCCACCCGCGGGGTATTCGAAGACCTCCCGAATCTTCCCCGCGAAGTAAGAAAAGGACGACTGAATTTGAGGGTCGGCGTCCCATATGGCCGAGGCCCACTCCAAGGCCCTACTTGTCAATAGCGACAATAGAAACGCGCACCGAGTCCCTTCCTCACGATAAATTCCCGGTTGGTGTGAGAAAAACACCTCGCACTACCGTAAAAAGCCCCGACAGCGGTCGGCAGAACCATCAAACTTTTCAGGCATGGCTAGCCGGGGTAACTCACCGCGTGCTGCTGGCGGATCGGTGCGGCGGTGCTCGCACTGCGTAGTTGGTTTTGCAGCACCTCCACCTGATCTTGATAGGAGCGGATAACTGCTCCTTGCCGCACGATGATCTCGTGCAGCTCCGCTGGATCCGAGGTAGGCGAAGTATTCTGTGGCGGTGGTCCGCCGGAGGCGGAAGTAGCCGGATCCATATGCCGGGCTGGTGATAGGGGACGAGCAGTAAACGAAGTTGGGGACAGGCAGAGAGTTCAGCAACGAGATAGCAATAATCAGAACCGTATTATCCGAAAGGGAGAAACAAACGCGGAAGTCTATAAACAGCCCAGGGTCAATAATCCAACAACAGTTATATCCGAGGTAAGACACAAGAAGCAACGGGTAACAGTCCAGGTCATACACAAAGAGCAGTCCGAGAAAAGCACAAGGCAAATGCTTGATATATTCCATAAGAAAAGATACTTCGCGCCGAACAGGAAATGCGCTCCGTATTTAAGCCCGGCCAGCAACCCGGAAGTGCTCTCAGAATACGGGTGAGAGCTCCCTCTCGCGGGCAGCTCTCGGGCAGGTCGTGACATAATCTTTTTGTGTGGTTATTCATTGGAAATTGATGTTTATTCATCATTAACTTAAATAATAAAGTATAAATAGTACTCACCTTACTGGGGGGCAGTAAAAAATACAGAATAAAATGATAATAAAAGTAAAGTAAAAGCCTAGTAAATGCATTAGTTAGTAATCTTACTGTGTTGTATGCTATTTATTATTATCTTTCTAAATAACGAACTATACATTGAAATCTTTATTGAGTGTGGGCTTACCATGAATAAACCTGTGTTATGCAATAATTAAGCATTTACAGCATTTTTTGTGTCTTCTGAACTATTCTTCTGAACTAAGTAATTTAATAATATCATTAAATGTCTTATAAGGGCTTGTCAATATCTAATTAACGCACACTTATTATAAAGCATTACACATATTAATTGCCTTAGTGAAGAAAGCTCAGAAGCAGCTGCATTTCCTGCGGGTTCTCAGGAAAAATAACTTGGACAAAAAGCTGCTGCTGGCTTTCTACCACGCCTCTGTGAAGAGCATACTGACATACTGTCTGGGGATGTGGTGCACAGGCTCCACAGCTGAGGACAGAAAAACTGTGCAGAGGGTGATAAACACAGCTCAAAAAATCATTGGCTGCCCTCTGCCCTCCCTGGATGACATATCCAGGTCCTGCTGCCTCAGCAAAATCAAGGCTATCACAGGAGACCCTTCACATCCTGCTCATCACTTGTTTGACCTATTGCCATCTGGACGGCACTTCAGGTCTACAAAGTCTCACACCACCAGGCTAACAAACAGCTTCTTCCCCTGGGCCATCGGAATGCAAACAATCATTAAACGCACGCACACACGCACATAATACACATGATACACACCTTAACTTCTGAAAATGTGCAATTACACTGTGCACTTTAAACAGCAAACTATACAGTTTTAACTGTATTTTGTATTCCTTAAATTGTTTTATTACTTTACTATTTATTCCTTATTTTTTATACTATTGCTATGCTCTTCATTTCATTATATTTCAGTGCACTGTTGTGGAGAAGAGCACCCACAGTTTCGTTGTACACTTTATGTGCAATGACAATAAAGTTTATTCCATTCTATTCTATTCTATTCTATTCTATTCTATTCTATTCTATTCTATTCTATTACTCTGTATGCCCTGCTTTGAAAATCTGGCCTTTTATTTTCCTGATACTTAAATTAGGCTAAGAACTGCACTTCTCAATGGTTCCCAAAAGAATCTTTCACATCTGATGGTTTTAAACTAAATCTGGTCACACTGCCCCAGAGTTTGTCTTTCGGGTTTGATCCACATTGGCTACCACTCTGTAAAAAATAATACACTACATCTACTCAATAAAATTGTGGCAACAGACGGCAAGCAATATTATTAATTAAATTAATAATAACAATAATTGAGAATTGAGTTAGATTTAATCAAATGAGCTCCTTAAAAATTAGCCATTCAAATTAAGTAGTGGCAAATTCACTTATTGAATATTTTCCGTGAAGTCCAAGAAATTAACTCAAGGAAACAAAACAACCTCCTGTTTTCACACACGTGCATTTGTCAGCTTTTGTGTTTGAGTACCTAATTATCATCATGTTTAATATTTAATTTACTGTAGAGGGGGAAGTACTACCTGCTGAACATAAAGAAAAATACAAGAATAAACTATTCCTCTCACCTTTACATAAAACAACAAGTAACCAACTGGCTTGCATGCATCATCATAAACTGTACCTTCAGTAGTTCCATCTCAGTTTTCAGTCTTTCTCCAAGTGCTCCTCATTTGCCATGAAACATTGTCAGCAGCTTGGAAGTGTGAAGGTCCAATGAGGACATAAATTTAGGTTCCAGCTACACAGTGGTTATTCATTGGAATTCTGCAATCACCTGAAATATGGAATGAGGGAAAAATTTATTTCATATAATGTTTTGAGAGGGGGTTTTCAGATACATTGTTCCTTTTGGTCCCTAAACATGATTGGTAACTAATTTGAAACAGGGCTGGCCATTGTTCCTTTATGTTTTTAACACTTGGACATTGATTAATGATTTTGTGTTGATGGTATGCAAATGTTTTGTTCATCTTTTTCATATCATCCTTTTTCTTTATTATTGTTTTTCTTCTTAAGGGGCATTGGTGGCTCAGTGGTAGGTTTCTCGCCTACCATGTAGAAGGCCCGGGTTTAATTCCCAGCCAATGCCCAAACCCCAGCCACTTAACGCAGTGCCGGTCCCGAGTCCGGAAAAAAATGGGAGTGTTGCATCAGGAAGGGCATCCGGTGTCACTGGCATTCTGCTCTGCCATGTGGAAGCTAGGCCCTGGGCAGGATCAGCTGGTGGAAGACTAACTAAAACAATAAACTAAAACCTTTATTTATTTTTTTAAAACATGCTACACAGGAACACTGGCATTCTGCCCTGCCATGTGGAAGCTAGGCCCTGGGCAGGAACGGCTGGTGGAAGACCAACTAAACAATAAACTAAGTGGAACTCTATTTTCTAAAACGAATGAATACTTTAGGCACCAGGAGATTGCAAAAGTTGTTTTTCTAACAAACGCATATGTGCAAGTGCATTAAGCACTTTTCAATTACATTTTTATGGTGAAAAATGATATACAATTATGATTGCTAACATTCAAATGCGTAATTTGATAACACAGGCTAACAAGTAAAAGCCCTGAAAAAAATTTTTTTACACACTATTTTTTTATCAAATATTCACTAACAGACTGTTTTCTTACCAAATCATAATGTGCTAACACCAGCATGCGCTGAAAATACTATTTAAAGAGTTTTACAGTACCGAAAGTGTTTTTTGTAACAAATGCTTATTTGTTGGAGCATGAATTACTTTTCAATTATATTTTTCGCATATTTATGAAAACGATGATACAATTCTGTACATTAAAATGCATAATTTGTAGGTAAAGGTAAAAAGGTGCTGGGTTTGGTGGATGCCAGCAAGGGTTTTAACAATTTTGCCTAGTGGTGAGGACTCCATGATGGTGTATGTGTCCTTGAATTCTGGGTTTTGGCACCAGTGTAGTGGTTTGGAGGGTTTGAACAGAGGAAATTGGAGACAGGCTTGCAAACGACAAGAATTCTCTTTATTCTTACTTTCACTTTTCAGTGGTATTATTTAAATGCACAAACTCGCACATTCACACCCGCAGCTCTGTAAGCTCAGCTCTCTTCTGGTTCTCACTTCCCTCCCTTTTTATCTCTCACTTCTCTCCCTTTTTATCTCTAAAGTTGTTAAAAGAATTAAACACAGGTGTGTGATTCCAGCTACTTACCTTCCTCAGCTCCACTCTCTATTTACAAAATGACATTCAACCACAACCCTGTTTCCACACATACATTATTAGGCATTTGCTGAGAAAACTCTGCGTTTGTTCATATTAATGAAAAGTACTTTTCTACAAATGTTTCACATTTTTTAATTATTCACACTTTATTTTCCAAATATCAATTTTAATCATTTTCCATCAAAACAAAATAAATATAAATATTCTCTATTAAAAGTATGACAATGTGCATGCGCTCTTTGAAACATGCTAAAACCCATAATAAGCACCTCCTGCATCACTGTTATAAGCAGATGGGCATTTGTTGAGAAAACATTGTATTAGTGCATATATTAATGCTCTATGAATTAAAGTTCATAGAGCATTACTTTCTGCTCAGATTCAATCAAATGCTGCAAAACTACCTCACAGTACTGCTGGATAATAACCTAAAACATAGATTAAAAGCAACCCAAGAGCTTGTTAAAGCAAAAAAAAAATTAATGTTCTCAGTGGCCACATCTGTCAATTGACCCCAACCCAAATTAGCATGCTTTTCACTTGCAAAACCAACAAGGCAAAACTGAAGGTTGAAAGACCAATAAACTAGCAGCAACTGATGGTGGTTAAAGTAAAGGCTTTGCAAAGCTTCTAAAGGAAACTTCATTCAATCATTTGGTGATGTCCATAGGATCGAGACTTTGGGCAGTCATCAACTGCAAAGGATTTGCCTCCAAGTATTATCTGGGTAGTTGTAATTTTGTCAGAATGCGGTCCTTTTATTAAACTCCAGTTCATTCTTGACAAATTAGTAACAGTAAAAGTTTCACCTCTCAGTTTAAGAGGTAGGTATTCATCAAGACTATTTTCTCTTCAGGCACTGAGGTGGTGGAATGAACTTCCCCTAGATGTCTGAACAGCTGAGTAATGTTCAAACGACAGGTGAAGACCTACCTCTTCCTAAAACACCTAAACTAGCCCTTATTGTCCCCTTATGTACGTTTTTGAAACAACCGACTAGCTACAAGCTTGCAACAAACTGGGATCATTTAAAATCTCCTAGAAACATCATAGCAACACCCTAGCAAACACCTGGAATACCATTGCTAGTAACACCATAGCAAACACTCTGTGATATCATGTAGCAACACCCTAATAACCATTTTGTATTCCCTAGCAGCCACCAATTGACCACTTAGCAACCACCTAGCACCAACAATGCAATTGCTAGGAATACCATAGCAACTACCTTGCAACTCTCTCTCTCACCATAGCAACTACCTTGCACCAACTTGGAAACCTCTATGCATCAAAGAGTGCTCAGCCTAGGTCACTGTTTCAGCCTTTGAATGTTCTGGATGGAAATTGTTAAAATTTTCTCGCACATATTTGAAATGCAATAACAGTAGACCCAGATTTATTATCATTAAGAATACATAATATTTATTACTTAGGATACTATTTTACATTTACATTACTTACTGTCTAGTGTCACCCAAATGAGGATGGGTTCTCTTCTGAGTCTGGTTCCTATCAAGGTTTCTTCCTCATATCATCACAGGGAGTTTTCCTTGCCACCGTCGCCGCAGGCTTGCTCATTAGGGATAAATAGGGATAAAATAGTTTAATAATGGAAAATGTCCATTGTAAAAGGCGCTATACAAATAAATTGAATTGAAAAACTGAATTTTCATTTTACTTTGTTCTGTTAACATTTTGATTTAATCAGATATAGCTTGACGTTGTTGTTTAGTGGTTTGGCTCAAATGGGAAAGGCAATGACATCAGTGAAATAGTGGTTTATAAAACTTACTGCCTTATAGTTGGAGAGAAACAGACTTTCACAGAAGAGATTATGTTTATCTCATTGATTAAGCAGATCATTCGTCTTTAAATAGTCGTCAAAAAGTTTCAACAATATATTTCCCTTAAAATTAGTTAGAGAGACCTAATTAGTTCTAATTAGTTAGAGATGTGTCTTTCGTGGATGTAGATAACAGGATAATTCCTACAAAATCTCGCATGTTGCAGTTGGATGAGTGGACCGTTTGCGAGTATAAATTATCAGCCAATCATATCACGGTATGATGGCTCCTAGCTAATCCCTGCGCAGGAGGCGGGATTTGTTCCCAAACTTGTGGAGTAAATAAAAGTGGTCTGTCGTTTCAGAGTGAGAATGACGAAGACACGGCTGGAATCTGGGTGGTGAGGGGTTGTAATGACGGCGACTCTCCAAGGCGGGTATTATGTTTCTGTCGATGAAATGTACACAATAGACAATTAAAAGATAGAAGTTTTGTATTGTATTTTGTATCGTAAGTTCCAGTGTTGTTGCGTGCAGACAAAGTAGTGTAGGTTAGGCGTATATTCGAATGAAGTTACTTTTCAGCTGAAAGTGAGCAGGCGACAATCACGGCCCTTGGATCCGTTAACCTTACGCTTGCTGACGTACCTGCCCTATGTGAAGCTGTTGAACTCGTATCAAAGAAACACGCTGTCCATGTAGTCCACTGTTTCATTAAACCCCAAGGTAAGTCTTAAAGATTTATACTTTTTATTACATGGTTATTATTACAGTTTGCGCGCACATCTCAGGTTTGTCAGAACCCGGCCAAAGTTTTTCACTACCGTCTACCTCGCTAAATAAATTTAATGACGACAGTTGAAATAAACCTTAGCTCAACTACTGCCAACTTTTCTCTCAGGGCCTACGAGCTCAGACAGCCAGTATTAATTTTCTTAACCCGTTCTTTACAACCTAGTAAGCTATAAGAACCACTGTTCGACATATCGGTCACCCAAATTAATGATTAAGTAGTATTGGAAATGTAGTTTTGTCAGTGATGCTAATAAACGGTTTGTAAACAGTATTTGTGACTTCAAAGGTCCGCCATGTTTCTTGATTCAGTGTCGGACCCCATTAACGCAAAAGTGTACATTCATTAATTAACACCCTGTTAATATATAAGCCAAATCTCATTAGTAGAGAGTAGTTTATCGCATTATACATTTTAAAAAACAATTTTTTACACCTTCGTTATATAATATACATACATGGGCAATGTAAATCTTTTTTATATATATTACCAGCCCTGTAAATTATTTTGTTGTTAATACACAAGCAATGTAGCATATGTGTAAACCCTTTGCACTGTCGATAAAAATGTTAAAGTTAGTACCGTTATACAATTACAAAATCTGCTTACCTCCAAAAGTGAAAAGGGAGAAAAATGTCATTACTTTTCCACACAACTATTTTAGACATTTGCGTTAAATGTCAGCTTTGCATGTAGGCAGCCAAATCAATATTAGACAGTAACCTGAATAAAGCGTTTCTTCACTTTGAAGAAAGTGGAAGGAGAGCAATTAGCTAGTTGTGGAACATGCAATTCAGTTTTAATTCTAGAGAATATAATCCCAACATACTTCTAAGCAAGGAGTCTTTCCTGCTGTTTGCAGCATTCATTAGCATCATCATCATCATTATCTTTAACCAATTATATGTAGGACCTGTTTGTAAATGTGTCAACAGAATATTTGTGTCATCAGAGCTTACAGATCTTTTTTTTTCTTACCTAGAATTGTTATACCAACTTATCCAACATCCAACTTACTAATCAATACCAACTTTAGTAAGGCATGTTCTACAGAAAGTGGGTACATTTGACTGTACAATAGAAATGATGAGAAAGTAACTGTACAAGCAGGCACAGTGTTTTTATATTTATTTTCCAGCTTGGATGATTTTATTAAATACTTTGAAAGTGGACAAACAACCACATGATTTTAAAAACACTGATTTATCCCAATGCAAACTATTTTTTTTTTTTTTTTTAAATATGGATTCATTACTTACATATGAAATTTAACTCTTGACCACCTTGTTGCTATTATCTTGGACTGATTTTGGATTAAGGAACTCTGGTGTAAATCGAATGTTAATTCTGTCCGCAATGAACGACTAATGCCAATTTTGTTATAAGTTGGTAGTGACCCCACTGTAGACTATTGCATGCACTAAGAATGGTTTGATCTTGATCTCAACAGATGCAGAGTAATTTTGCATTTATTTTTAGTTATTTAAAAAAAGTGAGTTTAAAATGGTCTGGCCATTGGAGTAACCTTTACTTCAGATAATGTACAATTTGCATATTTTAAAAAGAGAAATATGTAATCTATATGTTCTTTGTGGTTGAAAGTGTTAAATGAGGAAGAACTAGCATGGCCATTGAGTGCCTGTGTAGATTGAAGAATTGAAGAACTCACAAAAGGAATTGTGAGAAGTCCTGCGTGAACCTTACCAATAGACAGAATATTTCTATGTGAACATTATAAATGGACAAATTAAACCACTTTATTAATTAGATTAGAATTGAGGCACATCTGAAATTAGATTTGTTAATTAGAGACCCCGTATATTATAGAAATAATAAATTTCTGTACCCCTATGCAGTCTGAATGCTCATTATCTGTTTATGTGCACTGATTGAAAATACAACTTAATGTTTGTTAAAAAACTTAACATTATTTATTAATTGATTATAATTGAACACAGTCAATCGTTCAATCGATTTTGAATCAATACAACTGCATAAAAGGAACCAAACATGACATGCCTTTTGGGTTGGTGACAAGATTTTTCTGTATTAATGATCTGCTGTTTGCATAACTACAAAGTAAGCAAAAATGCAATGGGTCTGAGATTTGGACTGACAAAGAGAAAATAAATAGTGGATTTGAAATAACATTTTAAACAACTAATTTCTATGATTATACTTCCTGAGCATGGTACTGTGTTCTCCACACTGTGATTTTTATCGTTTTCATAGTCATTTGGCAATGTTTGTTTACTTTCTATCATTGTATTTCTGATTGTAGAATAACATCAGCTTTTAAGAATGGTTTACAATATTTTTTCTTTCTTTTTTTTCTTTTTCCTATACACAATACACATGATATTGAGACCAAATGTCAGCTTTCATTTCCTGCTACATTTAGATGTGTTAGCTACAATTTAGCTACATTTAGATGTGTTAAACAATTTAAAACACAGCACCTTTTGTTTGAACACACCCATTTTTCAACTGATTAAAATTATTGGAACATATGACTTACAGGTGTTTCTTAACTGCGCCCTGTCAGATTGATTAATTAAACAATTCATATCTCAGAATGTCTGTTTTTTTATTTGAGCCCTGGTTTTTGCTTGTAAGTACTGTATTTGTTAAGCATAAAAATCCATGTAAACATATAAGCATAAAAATCCATGCTCAGTTGGGTTAAGGTCTAGTGATTGACTTGGCCAGTCCATAAAATCCCGCCGCGTTCCTCGCTCCCCCCTCGTGCCTCGCCGTGTTCCCCGCTCCCCCCACGTGCCTCGCCGTGTTCCTCGCTCCCCCCATGTGCCTCGCCGAGTCCCTTGCTCCCCCCATGTGCCTTGCTGTGTTCCATGCTCCCCCCACTTGCATCACCGTGTTCCTCGCTCCCCCCACTTGCCTCGCCGTGCTCTTCGCTCCTCCCTGGTTCTTACCAGACCCACGGCCCTTACGGACTTTCGGGCATGAGTTTGGGTTGGCGAGTCGGGAGCCGCGCCTTTGGGGGGGTACTGTCCTGGATGGCGTGGCTATGCCCTGTGGGACCATTATGGGGCTTCCAGCGGGGGTGCCATGTGCTTTTTCTTTTTGGTTTTGTGTTTTTTTTTCCCCTCATGTTTGCCCCACATCTGTCCCTCATGTCACATTGATTATCTCCCCTATTTATATTGGGTTCTTCCTTGTGTTTTTGCGGAGTCCTCGTCGTAATGGTGTGCCTTTTTTTTCTGCTTTCGAGGTTTTATTTTGGAGGTTATTTTTCCCGTTATTATGGTTTGCCTGTTCTGTTCTTGAGTTTTAGTTTTGAGTTTATCTGTCAGGAGTAGCTGGACGGTTTGTCTTTGTGTTTCCTGCCTATTGTTCTCCACCCTGTTTGCGTCACCTGTCCCTTATTACCTTGATGTGTTTCCCTATAAAGAGGGATCCTGGTGTGCATGTGTGGCGTGGGTCAATGTTTAGTTTATAGCTGTCCCGTGGGTGTTATGTCAGGTTTTGGGGTTATGTTTGTTGAGTTACGTTTTGGTTTTGGTTTAATGTAACCACGGAGTCTAGTGTTATGTTCGTCTTTCCCCTGTATCGTGTTTGTGTCAATAAAAACAGTGCTTCACTGAATCCTGCGGTTGGGTCTGTTTCTTCGGTGTCCTGGAGCACGTGGCACCGCGGAGGTCTGGGTTCGAGCCCCGCATAGGGCGGGGGCTGCGGCGGACATGACATTATCTTTCCTCCCAGTGTTCCCGTGTTTGTATGTGTTTATTTTATAATAAAACACTGTTTCATGGCTATCCCTGGACCTTGGGTCTGATTTCCCCTGCCTGGCACCCCATGATCCTGACACACACACATATATGTATATATAAATATATGTAAATAAATATATGTAAACATGTTGTTTACATGTAAACAACATAATATTACTTTGTTTTCAATAGCTAGTTTTTCCCCCTTTGGCTGAAATAACCTGAATGAGACGTTTCTTGTAGCCATCTACCAGTTTCTGACATCGACTGGAAGAAAGTTTCCTCCACTCCTCAATGCAGAATTCTTTCAGCTGTGTGATGTTTGAGGGGTTTATTGCATGCAACTGTGAATGTTTAAAAAAATTTAACTGTGCATGAAACAGTCTGTTTCAAATCACTCCACAGGATCTGAATAGGATTTAGATCTGGGCTTTGACTTGGCCATTCCAGAATTCTCCATTTTTTACTGTTCAGCCAGTCCTTGGTGGATTTACTGGTATGTTTTGGTTACATGTTGCAAGGTTCAGTTCTGCTTTAGCTTCAATTTTTTTGACAGATGGTCTTACATGTTCCTCAAGCACCTTCTGATACAATGTAGAATTCATAATGGATTCTATGATGGTGAGCTGGCCAGGTCCTGCTGCAGCAAAGCATCCCCAAACCATAACCAAACCTCCATGTTTTTGGAGTTGGTATGAGGTTCATTTGCTGAAATGCTGTATTTGGTTTACGCCAAATATGTCCTGTTATGGTGTCCAAATAATTTTATTTTAGACTCATCTGTCTGAAGCACATTATTCCAGAAGTCTTGGCCTTTGTGTCTGTGTTCTTTGGGAAACTTCAGTCTTGCCCTCATGTTTTTTAGACAGCAAAGGTTTCCTTCTTCCACACCTCCCATAATAATTAAAGTTGTGTAGTAGATTCATGCACCTTGACAATAACTGTAGCAAAAGCTTGCTGTATGTCCCGTGATGATATTTTAGTGTTTTTGGAGAAAAAGCATCTTGTGGTCTGCTCTTTGGGTGAATTTGCTTGGATGGCCTGACCTGGCCATGTTAACAGTTGTTTTAAATGTTCTCCACTTGTACATGATTTTCTGGACAATGGAATGGCTGATTACAAATTCTTTTGAGATCTTTTTATATCCCTTACCAGACTCATGAACATCAACAATCTTATTTCTGAAGGCCTCAGAGAGCTCTTTGGATCTCACCATGGCGATACCTTTCACTTCAACAATTAAGAGCAAACCAGGCTAAATATCTGAGGTTTAAATAAGGCAAGCCTCCTTCAAAATGCTCTGTATCAATGTTCTATTAATTTGCACCTGACTGTGATACACCTGTAGGTAATTTTATCCATTTTAAATACAAATAAATGTGCAGTGTCCTTACTTTTTCTTCACAAGAATTAGGATTTTTTGTAAATTACATTTTACATATCATTTAAAAGACTTTTCTTTGGTTTTATTTGTTTAGTCATATTACTTGATTCTTTTAATATTGTTAAAATGCAGATCAAATGCCCATATGTTTATCTATGTTAAAAAAACCACAGGCTTTCATGGGGTGTCCTAATTTTTTCACATGACTGTATGTCAAAATGTATGACAGAATGTCAAAATAATAAACTTTGAAATAAGCCCAGTGGTGGGAAAATGATAGATCCATCCTTTCCAAGTTGCATATACAAGGTGTCATACAGGCCATACAAGACTGACTCAAGGGTTTTTATTGAAGGGTGAGGAAGCACCAAAATGCCCATATTTCAGTACTAATTTGACTCTGGCACTTTTGATCTGCCAAATTTTTTATACAATTTTTGTATAGTTGACCCAGAAAAACTTCCATAAGTAACGACTAATAATTAATGGGCGACTTATTTTGTGAGGCAGTGTATAATGTTGTATTGTATTATACTGTTTAAAATGTTTCAATGATTAATTTTTATCTGCCATGAAACTGATATGGCAATAAACCCAAATAGAAACAAACAAACCATGGTTATCTGCAATATAAGCAAAACATGCTCACACCTTGCTCATTGATGAGCTGCAGGCATGAAATGAAACCAGGTGGATTGTCTCAAACATGCTTTTATCACATTATATTGTGTGCTTTGCACTCCTGTGTACTCTTGGTTAGCTGCATGTATAGTGAGATTTGCCTAAATGAAATGACTTCAATATGTTTGGTTCTGGATTCACACTGTTTTTAGTTTTTTAGAATCAATAAAATACTGACATTTCAGTACATCATTTAACTCTAATTAATTCTAATTATTATTTCCTTTGACTAAAATTTATTTTTTTGTGGACAAACAAGTCCACTATTATTATTAACTATTATTTTCTCTCACCATTAAGCTGGTGTTTTGACATGAAAAAAAAGTTCATTATTTTTGTCTGCCCTGATTTTTTGAAGTTCTTTCCAACTGGTCTAGGCAGTGCCACAACAGTCTTTCCAGTTCTGTAACCACAGCCTCAGTGTTCCTAAAATAAGAGCTTCAATCTGACTCCCATACTAGGCGCAACCTGAGAAGAGAGTCAGTCAAAAAGTAAAGAGATTGGGACAGAACTGAAAGCAAACCGATTTTCTTTTTGGGTTGCCTTTGGAAACCTGAATGCTATCTGCTCCATTGCAAAGTTACTGTTACTGAGTGGCTCTTCATTTGTCTTGACAGCTACTGATAGAGGTAGAAGAACACTTTTGGAACAAGAAAAGGAGAAAAGCTCTGGGACATGTTTACAAACTATTTCTGCTGCATGGAAGAGTAAGAGGGGAGTTGCACCTTTGTTGGTTACCAGCAGATTTATACACAGATCATGGGAAAAGAACAGGAGCTTCTGCTGGCAATTAAGAATGGTGATGTGTCTTCTACGCAGAAACTACTGGCAAAATTCAAGGGCAGCAGAAACAGTGAGTAATATCTTTTCAATACACATAATTTTCTTCTAGGGTCCATTATATGCACTGGATGTGAAACAATTTTTTTCATGTACGACAAGTTATTATGCAGAAAAAGGCCAGTGGTGAACAGAAAGGTGGTGTTTGGTTATAAGCATTTGAACCATTAGGTTAGGGGTCACCTACCTCAATGTGCAATAATCCTATTCTCTACTTTGTACAGTGAATACATTTGAGGCTAAAGACAATCAAACGCTATTTTTTCACATGTTTCCTTGTTGTATTGATTAGGATCTCTTTCTCTCTTTATCTCTATCTCTCTTTCTCTTAAGAGATTGGTTTGAGCTGCCAGGAAGGAGATAGTAACAACTCTGAGAATGGGCTAGAACAGCATATACAACTCTGAGAATGGGCTAGAACAGCAGAAAACCACATCATGCACCATTTGTGTTAGCCACACTGATCTTTTTCCAGCCTTCAACTGGCCAGTTTTGGTGAGTCTGTGCCCATTAAGGCTTTAGATTTGTGTTCTTGGCATGACCTTATGTGGTTTTCTGCTGTTGTAACTCATCCACCCCAAGCATTAATGTACATTCTGAGATGCTTTTCTGCATACTATGGCTCTAAAGAGTGAATATATGGGTTTAGACTGTCAGCTGTAGATCTGTCAGCTCAAACCAGTCTTGTCATTCTGGCCCAGTTTATAGCAGGAGGTCTTTAGAGGCAGATCCTGTGTGGACAGCCAGACCCTAAGGCCAACAGGGTAGGGAGGTGCTGGTTCCTCCTCAGCAGGAGCAAACTGGTGGGAGAGAGGATCCAGTTTGCCAATTTTGGCCCCTGGGCAATAAGCAAGGGAGAAATTAAACCTCCTTAAGTAGAGGGCTCATCAGGCCTGGCGTAAATTAAGCCTCTTTTCTCTCTGGAGGTATTCAAGGTTCGTGTGGTCCGTCCATAGGATGAAGGGTTGTTCTGTTCCCTTTGAGTCGCTGTGAGAAGAAGAGACACAGGTTGAGGAGGTTGATTGTGAGGCAAGATCAAATTCAGGAGCAAACACAAATCAGGCGATCAGGAAATAACACCAAGAGGGCTAGACAAAATGCAAAAATTGAGATGTATCAAAATCAATCAAACAGAAAAACAAGGCTTGATATCGACTGGTGATAAAAAAACAAAACAAAAAAAAAGCACAGAGCATATACTTTGCAAAGGGTGAGTGAACTGAAAGTATATATATATTGGCTAGTCATGGTATATTGAGTGTACCAGGATGTGATTGGCTAGTAATCGTGTGCTGAACACGAGAAAGTTGGGTGTAGTAGTCCTCAGTGGCCGATTCTGTTGCTTTGTAGTTTGATGTAATTTCTGGTGCTATCATGAAAATTTTAAATTGATCTTTAATAAATAATATAGGTATCAGCAGGAATTACTTCCTTAAGCTGTGTGAATGAAAATCAGTAAGCTAAAGCACTTTAAAATAGGGCTGCAGCTATCGACTATTTTAGTAATCGAATATTCTACCGATTATTCCATCGATTAATTGAGTAATCGGATAAGAAGTACTTTTTCCTTAAAGAGGAATACTAAATATGTAAGAGAAAATAAGACAGGGCTCTTAAAATTAACAACTAAGTTGTTTCCTATTTAGAGAAATGAAAATAAAATCTAAAAACAATTTAGTGCATTTAATTGACATATTGCATTCAAAATGAAAATATATAAATAAAAAAACCTTAATTACTTAAACAGTACGTAAACAGTACAACCTAAAACAAAATAGTAATAATAATAATAATAATAATAATAATGCCTAAACATTGCATTTATGTTGTGCGACTTAACTTTCAAGTTTCAGTCTAACTACAGCTCAAGCATGACATAAGCCTTTACTGTCTTCCTGGCAGGCTTTGTGGCTTTTCTATGACCCAAAATTAGTGGGCAGTAAGGTAACTTGGAACAAGAACATCAACATGAATGACGTTTAGGCTTTCACAAAACTTAGCTAAATCAGGGACATCATAACTAGCCACCATACTGATTTACGGTCCTGAATGGTCACTACATGTAGCCACAATTGCCATACATTTGTCATATTGATTTAAGCTAAGCGCGAATGCTAACATTAGCTTGTGTCGACTCCGTGGACTGTTTGTTTTTGAATGAGATATTGAAGTATCGAACTTGTACTGTTGTGGTAAACCAGTTCAATCTTACAGTAATCACACTGTACAGAGTTTTCTTTGTTTTAGTTTGAAATGATCCCAAACTTTGAAAACATTCTGCCGTTTTATTTGGCCTGAATCTTTTCTCCCAGAGTTTAGCGGGTTATGCGTCAGTAATAATGGTCTGTGGGGGAAACGCAGTACTCTGTGTGTAGTTACAGTAAATGGACTAAACAAAGCTTCGAGGCAACTAATTTGCCTCAATGATTTTTTGTATTTGAATTACTCGAGTTACTCGAGGAATCGTTTCAGCCCTACTTTAATATATTATAGATTAATAGATTACATTTGGATTAGGGTTAGGCTAGTAATCAATATATCTGCACAAAATTATGTGAATGTCCAGCTATATGTGATAATCAGAATGTGCAAATCATGTGAATGAGCACTTTTGAGAAATGTTGCCACATATTTAAATTAATACATGTTTTTGAATGTTTTATGTATTTATGTTTGAGTATTTGGTTTAATTTAGTTCTTTCTTGTCAACTAAAGTATTTTTGACCAAAATTAGATTAGGAATATTGGCTAAAATTCAAAAGATATTTCCATCATATGTATTAAACACAATAAAGCAGAGCAGATCAAAGCCAAGTACTACAGTGATGTATTTATGCACTAATGATTAATGATTTGTAGATTTCTGTGATGCATGGGAGAGAAGTACTGATGAGTTAGTCTGCTGTCCATACCACTCTGTACAGCGCCCTGGGCTATGGTACCTCCAGACTAGTCAAGTCAAGAGTCAAGTTTTATTGTTATTTCACCCTTACATAGCTGGTGCAGTACATAATGAAATGAAACAATGTTCCTCTAGGACCATGGCGCTTCATAAAATGCAGAGCTACATAAAACAACACTGAATTAAGACCTAAGTAAAAATGAACAAAGTTTCAAAATCCTGTACATTGGGTTGGAGGAATCGTGTCCCAAGAAGTTAAAATGCTTCAAATCAATTTTGCTTCAGCTGTGTCAGTGGGCTTTCTCTTGGAGAGCACTGGATTTATCCTGCCATCCACACCGGTCATGTTCAGTGCCTGATAGCGGCTTTGTAAACATTTACATTACTCAATGCAAAAGTGGCCTGTAGTTTCTAAGATGTTGTCTGAGAGTTTGTGGCGCCGTGTAATATCATTCACTGCTCCCTTGGAATGATTTTTGCTAGACAATAAATCAAAAGAATGGGGATAAATATCATCCATTTGTATACATCTACAATGGTGTGAAAAGTGTTGGCCCCCTTCCTGATTTCTTATTTCTTTGCACGTTTGTCACACTTTTATGTTTCAGATAATCAAACACATTTACATATTAGTCAAAGACAACACAAGTAAACACATCATGCAGTTTTTAAATGAAGGTTTTTATTGTTAAGGGAAAACAAAATCCAAAACTACATGGCCCTGTGTGAAAAAGTGTTTGCCCCCTAATCCTAATAACTGGCTGGGCCAGCCTTAGCAGCAACAACTGCAATCAAGCATTTTTGATAACTTGCAATGAGTCTGTTACAGCGCTGTGGAGGAATTTTGGCCCACTCATCTTTGCAGAATTGTTGTAATTCAGCCACATTGGAGAGTTTTCGAGCATGAACCACCTTTAAAGGTCATTTTAATTTTTGTCTCGTCAGTCCACAGAGTATTTTCAAGCAAAAGTCTTGGGGATCATCAAGATGTTTTCTGGCAAAACTGAGACAAGCCTTTATGTTCTTTTTGCTCAGCAGCGGTTTTCGTCTTGGAACTCTGCCATGCAAACCATTTTTGCCCAGTCTCTTTCTTATGGTGGAGTCATGAACACTCACCTTAACTGAGGCAAGTGAGGCCTGCAGTTCTTTGGATGTTGTTGTGGGGTCTATTGGTCTTTTTTTTTCTTCAAAACAATAAGAAATCAGGAAGGGGGCCAACACTTTTTCACACCACTGTATATAGGGCTTAGGTGCTGTCTGGGTTCCAGTGTGTGCTGGTGGTTGGGGGCTAACATAAATCGAAGGCAGTTTTTTACATTTACATTGTTTTCCATATTTGTGAAAGAACACTAGTAACACATTGTACTTATAATAATGTTTAATAACTTATAATAAAGTTTATAATAATATTTCCTCTGGGTTTCCTCCCCCAGTCCAAAGACATGCATTGTAGGTTGACTGGTGTTTTTAAATTGTCCGTAGCATGTGAGTGTGTGTGATGTGTGTGTCAGTGATTGGGCCCTGTGATAGACTGGCATGCTGTCCAGGGTGTACCCTGCCTTGTGCCCATAGTCTCCTGGGATAGGCTCCAGGTTCCCTGTGACCCAGTAGTAGGATAAGCAGGTATAGAAAATGGATGGATTTAATGGGCTTATATGTGCATTACCTTAATGTAACACCTAGGAAGAATAAACATGTTGAAATACATTTGTAATTATTTTAAAAATGCAACCAAATGACATAAAGGAGACAGATAGAGAATTTATTTATTTATTTCAGCATACAGAGTATTTCAACTGCAAATATTTCAGCTCTCTCTTGAACACTTTCCTAGCTTTTTTCTGGCCCTGTAAAATTTTCTAATGAATCTTTTGTAGTCCAACATCCCAGGCTGATGTCATCCAATTGCCAACTGGCAATTGGTTTCCTTAAATTTTACGTAAAACTTTTTAAGTAAAAAGTTGAGTGAATTTAACTTAAACTTGGAAGGGCTTGAACCAGAGATGTTCACATCTGAAGTCTCTCATCTGAAGTCTGAGTCAAGTCTGAAGTCCTTCAGCTTGAGTCTGAGTCAAGTCTGAAGTCTTTATCACTAAAGTCCGAGTCAAGTCTGAAGTCTTTTGTCACGAGTCCGAGTCGAGTTTCGAGTCATTTCATGCGTTATTGAGAGAAAAAAAAGTCTATTTAAAAATCCTGTAAATATCCTTTTTTCAAAGTTGTTTTACGAAGACAAAACTGTTATCAGTGTTGGAAACATTTGTGTTTCTTAATATTTTTAATAACCTGTGATACTTTTTTTCAGGATTCTTTGATTAACAGATGGTTGGGGCAAGCAGCATTTGTTCGAGGTGGAAATCTTTTCTTACAATATACACTACTGTTCAAAAATTTCAGGGGTCAATTTCTTTCTTTCTTTCTTTCTTACTAGAAAAGACTTGTTGGAAGGGGTTTCTATTTGGAATGGGTGCTGGTCTTTTCGGCTTTCTGTTTATCAAAGAATCAGAAAACTATTTCCAACATTGTTAATAAATTAGCATATTAGAATGATTTCTGAATGATCATGTGACACTTAAGACTGGAGTAATGATACTGAAACTTCAGCTTTGATCACAGAAATAAATTACTTGTAAAAGTATATTAAAATAGAAATCTGTTGTAGTAAATTGTAATAATGTTTCACAATGTTACTGTTTTTCTGTATTTTTATCAGATAAATGCAGCCTTGATGAGCATAAAAAAAACTTATTTTGGAAAATAAGGAATATTACTAGGGTTCTAGTGTCCTGTCTACATAATAATATACATACAAAAACACATGTAAAAGCACACTCTTATTCAGAGTTCAAACTAGTCAAACTTTATTTTGAGATAAAGTAAGCGAAGTTTTCATTTAAACTACAGTGTAATCTTTTAACAAGCTTTATACAAAAAAACCCCCCAAAAAAACAATCATCCAGGCAACAAGATAAACGCTAAAATATCAATATAAAATTGAAGGCATGCTGATTGTGATATATTCAGATGGGGGGAAAATGTACAATATCTTCGCTCTCTCTCTCATAAAAATATTAAGTAAAAGCCACGCATTTTTTATATACTAAAAAAAATAGATTATTAGCTAGATTTAAAGGCTTTATTTTCACTCATGTTTTTAACACGGTGACAGTGGCAGTCTAATGGAGCGAGCAGCTGTGCACAGCTTTATAGCTATATCGATGAGTTAATGTGACTAACCTTTGTGGATGTATTCTGAGGTGTCTAATAAAGTTCGAAGTTGTTGTCCCAGTATCCTTTATTGTTTTTCTACATTCTTTGCATGTGGCTGATCTTCCAGACATTCCTTCTGACACATTAGAAAATGCAAATGATAAAGCATATGGCACTGCAGGTCCGGCCATGTTTCGTTAGACTCTTATCACGACATTTCGGACTTTAGGCGCCACACATGGCCAATATATGTCATTGAATTTTGTAATAAGGGTTCGGTCCGGTCCGATCCGGTCCAATCTACTGCGATACAGCATACACAAATAGTTAATGCTTTCGGCTGCTCCCTGTTCGGGGTCGCCACAGCGGACCAACTGGTCCGCACATCAACTTGGCAAATGTTTTACGCCGGATGCCCTTCCTGATGCAACCCTCCCATTTTTCCGGGCTCGGGACCGGCACTACATCCAGTGGCTGGGAATCGAACCCAGACCTTCCGCAGGATAGGTGAGAAACCAACCACTGAGCCACCAATGCCCTGATACAGCATACACAAATAAGACACATAATCTTTCTTTATGATATCAGTAGTTAAGGATAAAAGACTTGAGTTGATTTAAAATATTCACGAGTCTTTTATGTCAAGTCGAGTCTTAACTCGAGTGCCCATCTCTGGCTTCAACTGTTATTTTAAGTTCAAAACATTAAATGCCTAGTTTATTCAACTTAAAATCTTTTATAGTATCAAGTTATTTACCCAATTACTCAATATGAAATAAAAATGCAAAACAGAAAAGTATATTTTGTTTATGTTTAATTGCAATTTAAAACACGAAATTCAAGAACATTAATTTCTCTTCCATCTCTTCTTGGGACCTGCAACACAACAAAAACAACAAAAAAACAATCAGAATCATGTAAAAATCAGAATCATAGCGAACAGGCACAGAGTTCATAAAAAGCAGACAGTCCAACTCACAAAACCAAAACGCAAAAACCAAGAAGCAAAAAACAGGGTCATACACAAACAAAGTGCAATCAAAGTGCATGTGTGACCCAGAAATGGTAAGTATACCAGGACTCCCTCTGGCAGGCTGAACGGGGATCTATTAATGGCTCTATTACAAAACCACCAACCCCTCTATGAATACCTCCTAGTGGTGTTGGCTGGGATGGCTGGTTGATTTGGGTGCATACAGTGGACGTCAGTGACCAGAGAGGGGTCCAGAATGCCTTGGGCGTTGACCCAGGATCTCTCGTCTGTGCTATATCCCTCCCACTCCACCAGGTATTAGTCAGGCCCTTCACCTCCTCAGGTTCTGCTTGGGCGTGACCGTGAGTGGGCTTGAGCAGGTACACATGAAGCTTGGGGGTAGTTTTAGCCTGTAAATCACTGGATTGATCTGTCAGACCACCTTGAAGGGCCTATATCCTGGTGGCTTAACTTTTTGCTTGGTAGCCTGAGCTTCAGATTTTTTAGTGACAGGGTGTGAGGCCTGTGGATGAATGAGTGAGGGCATTCTGAGTGTATTTGGCCCACGGTAGAAACTTGCTCCTCTTGGGTTGATCATGGCTACAGTATGTCTATAGGTATCGCCCGAGTTCTTGAACAATCCACGATCACCATTACATAATCCTTAGATAATCCTTGGAGCTAGGGAGATTGGTGACAGAATCTATGGAAAGGTGTGCCCTGGGTCGTTGCTATAGAGGTAGAGGCTCAAAGAGTCCGGCAGGCAGTTGTCGTGGGGTCCAGGATTGGACTCAGATTGGACAGGCATTGACAAACTTCCTGAAGTCTTGGCTCAGGGTTGGACACCAGAAGGTGATTGTTCATGGATTCCTGGGTGCCCCAAGCAGTGGGAACTGTTGAGTCAATGGATGCATAAACTGTTTCAATAGGGGGCATTTGGGCAGAGGGGCCTCATCCTTTTGAGCCTGTGTAAGCTCCTCCATGATATCCCAGCGAACTGGTGCAATGACAGTGGAGGGAGGCAGGATAGGTGGGCAGGGCTTGAACAGGGTCATGACTTCACGACAGTACATCTGCCTTGATGATTTTTGTGCCGGGGTGGTACGTAACTAAAATGAAACAGAGTGATGAATAGTGCCCATCGGACCTAGCAAGGGTTCAGTTTTTTCGAGTTTTTAATATATTCCAGGTTTTTGACAGAGCTGTCTTTCATGATGAATCGGTGATAAAAATTTTCATAGCTGAGGAACTGCTGCGACTCTTTAATTCTGGAGCGGATTGGCCAGTCCGTCGCAACCTGTACCTTGTCCATTCAATACCTCCAATCAAGGTATCGGTGAGTGGCACTGTTACAAGGAACTTAAGCTGATTTTTCAAAATAATGTAACTGTATTCTGGATTTAATCTGTAGTTTGACACTTAATTCAAACTGGGTATGTTTAGCCATTGTCAATGCTTGTTCATGTGCATAGAATTTGCCATTTCATCTGCATTAAATTAACAGAAAATTTAAATAACAAGCAGCTCCTCGAAAAAAAACACAACAAAAGAGGTAATTGTAATTGATTGTTTAATTAACCGTTGTGCATTGTTTGAATACACTACCCTTGCGTTATGTTCGGGATGAAAACATCCCGAAATTATTTTTTTCAACATTTTTTGCTTAAATCTGTTAATCAACCTCAGTTCTGATCAAATCTACTAAATAAAAAAAAGTCCAGGATTTTAACTCTTCAATTGCCAATTTCATAAGTGATGACACTGATTTGGAGAAAACACACAAAATGACTGATTTTCAATATAAAAAGTGATTGTGGACTGGATATTTTTTAACCTTTTATCACAATCTTGGATATGTCAAAGATTAGTAACAACATTGACTTTTTTCTCCCTCATTTACTGTTCGTGGATGTTTTTGCCCCATAGACTTCCATTATAATGACATTTTTTGACTGCACAGCCTGTATAATGCATTCTTGATTGTTGGTGGTTTTTCCTGTTGGGAAGAGGTAAAATTTGTGATTTTTACTGTTGACGACCAAGTGGCCCAAGTAGCCCTTTATATAGGCCTGTGCAAAGAAAGCTTAGTTTCTGGCTTTTATATGGAGTTATATGGAGTAAATCAGCATATTATAGTGTGTGTGTGTGAGAGAGAGAGAGAGAGAAACCTTTCTGCACTGACCTTGATATGTCTGAGAAAATCAGAATATGCACCTCAGCTCTCGGAACTACAAAGAGTCTAGATGGAGTAAACAAAAACAAACTACGTGTATTTATGCACCTGCTGATCTTTTGATAATGAGAAGTACAGACTAAACAAAAGCAGGGTAAGTGGATTTAAACACTTGCATGCCATCCTGCTGATCATTTGATGGCAAGAAGATGATCAAGCACCCTGAGGAGGGGCTACACTTGTACCGGAGTTTTGGAAATGATTATGAGAGGGGAGTCTACATGCTTGTGGGATGATTGCAGTGGTCGTGCACGTACACCTTGGCTTGGTATTGTTACAGGTGTTATCACCCAAATGGTCTGGCAATACTGAATGGTAATCATGGTCACGTATTCCCTTTGTTCAGTGATGGTCCTTGATGTCTTGCCGCTGCTCCCATACTAATAATTGATTGGATTAAGTGTTCTAAATGTTTGGTAAGGCTACTTTAAGCCAATGTAAAAATACCATACAGATAAACTGAATTGAATTAAGCATATTTCTATATCATATGTAAGCCTTTTTCGGAATGAGCTCTTTCAGATGTGTACTGTGGAGTGGAATCTGGGTTGAGGCAGTTTGTAGTTTCTTACAGTCCCCCCTTTGATCCTTTTTGGCCGAAAGCATCACATCACTTCCTTTACACAGATTACACCTCCCATCTCTGGCAGGTGCCCAGTGGCGGTGAAGCCCTGCAGTAGGTTGTCCTCCTTCGACCCTTAGAGAACCTTACCCATCATCGAGACATCACCTCATGCACATTGGTTATGGCTCCATTCCCCTAGACAAACTTATCACAATGTTTCTTCTTAAAATTTGGTTATATGTACAAATATTTCCTGGGATTGGAGTAGAGGCACTCAGGAACTATCAAAGCCAACAGAAACGTTCTACATTAATTATTGAAGTATCTGAAATCTGATGTCTCAATATAGAACACATACAACATAACATCACACATTGGCAAATGGTGAGAAAAATGCATACACAAATGGCAGTTTTGAAAGCTACATCCCAAATCAAATCAGAGTAAGCAATAACTATGTCACCATTATGCATTTGTTTAGTTAAAACTTTTCCACAAGACCTTGTTGCACCTTGACAATGTGGTTATCTTTCCTCTGCATTAATGACATTAACGTAGTGTCCAGTTTTGGTAATTCAAAATCAAATTCTGGGATGTCTTCCACAAAACCTAGCTGTTCCTCTGGATTCAATGACATTGTCTGTAAAGTGACATTTACATATGGAAAGTAATAATTTCCTACGGACCAATCAGTCTTTGGGACTATGCAAAATGAGGTATCATTGATAGTACAAAGTGTCTATTTATCATGAACAAAAATAGAGAAGGGATCGAGAGTTGTAGTAACGCATGCTCTTCTGTCTGAAACTAATGCCCTTGTGAAATTATTGTGGACATGGGTTAGGCTGATTCCACACGCCTCATAGTCTTCCCAAGGCGTCACACTCGCAGATAAAACCAAATGGAGTCTTGTCACAGCATTCTGTGTTGACTCCTTGCCATTCTCCTGATGGTAGCTGGGTGACAATCCTGGGAAGATTCTTTCTCTCCTCAGTGAAGTGAGTAGGTGGAACCTTTCCGGCCAATACTTCCTTCAAAATGTGGGTGATTTCCTGATGTTTGATGGAGGCAAACTGTGCACAGTACAACTGTTTCTGAATGGTATTGAAAGCTTTTTTAGTCTGTTGAGCTATGACAGAAAGGGCAGATGCAATGGTGTGAACATCCTGGACGGTTTCCTTTTCTTCACTTAGTCCCTCTTGCAGATAGGCATCTGTTTGCAGAACCTGTTGTCCAACAAGAGCTTTTAATTTGAGTTCATTCTGCCTAAGTTCCTGAGCACTTATCTAGTTGGAGATGCCTAAACCCGTTCCGGTGGCCCAAAGCATATTGTCAACAAATCCTAGCAACTTCCGTCTAGAGGAGACACCCTCTATGTGATCCTCTGGATGGTCTTCCAGCGTCTGCTCTGTGGATGAGCTGGTAGCTACGGCTCCATGGTATCTCAAGAATGCCGTTGACAGTAGATCCTTGTACATTTCAGTAGCGCTCTCTCCCCAGCATCGCTCATCCATGTCTGGAGACCAAGCTGTTATATTTAGTACTGGAACATGGACCCATTGGAGGTTGTTGATCAACACCCCTGGATATGGTCTCGTCATTATGCCAGAAGGTGGGGTTGGTTGCAGTTCTGGGCACTCTTGCATCGTCACCATCACCGGAAGGACCACTGCCAGGACCCATTGCCACATCTCTGTATCTGTTAGTTAGGAAATTCTGAAAATAAGAAAAAAAAAATGCAAATGTAAAATACCCCCCCCCCTTTTACACAGGTCAACAACAACAACAACAATAACAACAAAATACTAATACACATACATATTTTCCTTATTTTTCCATTAGACATGGCCCTGTAGGATTACCAGATGGTAATCTGGTATGGTTTCATCTGGTCAATGTGAAACCATTTCTTTACTTGTCTGTTTTTGTTTTATGACAGATCTTGTAAACCAAATCTCCGCATTTGTCAATTATTGTGTATGGTCCCACCCAGTTAGCGGTCGATAGACCATCATGGTGATAGTTCTTTACCATAACTACATCACCAAGCTCGAATTTGTGATTGTGTACATCCTGATCATAATACATCTTATTATATTTTTGCCCGAGTCCAAATTGCTGTGCAGCTTGGTGACACATGGCTGGTAAAGAGCGATACAGATTTTTGAGAAACGTTTCAGTCCATCCTTCAATCATTGGTTTGGGGAGTTCAAAGAAAAGGTGTTCAGGTAATCTTATTTTCCTTCTTGTCATCAACTCATGGGGACTATAACCTGTGCTTTTATGTACAATTCCCCTTACTGACATTAAGATACTCGGGAGATTTTGGGCCCAATTGGGGCCATTCTCTAATACCATTTCTCTTAAAGCTGTTTTCAGTGTTCGGTTCACTCTTTCTACCCCTCCTGAAGATTGTGGGTGCTGTGCTATATGAAGCCGATGTTTTATCCCAAGCAGTTTTGCAAGATCTGTATGAACTTTTCCCGTGAAATGGGTGCCTCTATCACTTTCAAAGACTTAAAGGAAGGCCAAATCTACAGTAGATTTGTTCCCAAAGTACTCATGCTGTGTTAGAAGCTGTGTCAGACTTGTTTGGTAATGCCTCAATCCATTTGCTAAACGTGTCAATAACCACTAGAATATATCGGTATCCACCTTTGGCTGCAGGTAAAGGACCAATATAATCAATCTGGAGGTTTGTCCATGGGCCTTCAGCAAGGCACGTAGGTCTTAAAGGGCCCTTCTTTTTAACCCTTGATGGATTGATTTGAGCACATGTTAAGCAATTTGCGCAGTAATCTTTCACATCCTTGTCCATACCTGGCCACCAAAACATATTTGCTATCCTGTCTTTCACCTTTGTTACACCTACGTGTCCCCCCCGATTGTGGATATGATACAAAATATCATTCCGCAATCTTGTAGGTGGAACCCACACTGGAGTGTTGTCATTTTTGTACAGTAATATGTTATCATGTACCAGTAAATGTTCATCATACTGAGCAAATGGACCATCAACAATCTTTTGTTCATTCTTTTTCAGTCTGATTGCTTCTGTTATTAAGGGATCACTTTGTTGAGCGCTTTTGAGATCTACTGGCTCTCATGTTGATGGTGGCAATTAGTTCTTGTTCTTGCTCTTGCTCTGAAAATGTTAGTCCCTCCACAGCAGCTTTCTTTGCTAACTCATCAACCGTCAAATTACTGTCACCATGCTTGTCTGTTCCTTTCTTCTGGTGTGCTTTTACTTTCAACAATGCAATCTTACGGGTGCTATTCTTCGCAGCCGACCACAAAGCCTGAATCGGACCACAATGAATCAGAGGTTGACCATCGGCAGTTTGCTGATGAGTTAGCAAAGAAAGCTGCTGTGGAGGCACTAACATTTTCAGATCAATAGCAAGAGCAAGAACTAATTGCCACCATCAACATTAGAGATCCAGTAGATCTCAAAAACGCTCAACAAAGTGATCCCTTAATAACAGAAGCAATCAGACTGAAAAAGAATGAGTTTCACTTTGTTGAGAATCACTTTGTTGAGCGTTTTTGAGATCTACTGGATCTCTAATGTTGATGGTGGCAATTAGTTCTTGCTCTTGCTATTGATCTGAAAATGTTAGTGCCTCCACAGCAGCTTTCTTTGCTAACTCATCAGCAAACTGCCGATGGTCAACCTCTGATTCTTTGTGGTCGGCTGCGAAGAATAGCACCCGTAAGATTGCATTGTTGAAAGTAAAAGCACACCAGAAGAAAGGAACAGACAAGCATGGTGACAGTAATTTGACGATTGATGAGTTAGCAAAGAAAGCTGCTGTGGAGGGACTAACATTTTCAGATCAATAGCAAGAACAAGAACTAATTGCCACCATCAACATTAGAGATCCAGTAGATCTCAAAAACGCTTAGTCTTTAGTCTACGTTTGAACTGGGAGACTGGGTCTGAGCCCCGAACACTGTCAGGAAGACTGTTCCAAAGTTTAGGAGCTAAATACGAAAAAGCTCTACCCCCTTTTGTAGACTTTGATATTCTGTGAACTACCAGAAGTCCGGAGATTCGAGATCTTAAGGAGCGTGATGGATTGTAACATGTTAGAAGACTGGCTAGATACGTGGGAGCTAAACCATTTAGGGTCTTGTATGTAAGTAGTGCTAGTTTGTAATCAATTCTAAATTTAACAGGTAGCCAGTGCAGGGATGATAATATTGGGGTTATATGATCATACTTTCTTGACCTGGTAAGGACTCTGGCAGCTGCATTCTGGACTAACTGTAGCTTGTTTATTGAAGATGCAGGACAACCACCTAGTAATGCATTACAATAGTCCAGTCTGGAGGTCATGAATGCGTGAACTAGCTTTTCTGCATCAGATACAGATAAAATGTTCCTAAGCTTGGCGATATTTCTGAGGTGGAAGAAGGCTATTTTTGTAATATCGGAGATATTTTTTTCAAAGGACAAACTGCTGTCTAAAATTACGCCCAGGTCTTTCACTGTAGAGCTATTAGTAATAGAACATCCTTCTAAGTACAGGTTGAATTGTGAGAGCTTCTGTGTATTGGTTTTTGGACCAATCAGTAATATCTCCATCTTATCAGGATTTAGTAATACAAAATTATCAGTCATCCAGTCTTTAATATCTTTAACACACTCTGTTAATCTAGACAGTTTAGATATTTCATCTGGTTTTGATGAGATATATAACTGTGTATTATCAGTGTAACAATGGAAACTAATCCCATGCCTTCTAATGATGTTGCATAAGGAAAGCATGTATATTGAGAAAAGCAGAGGTCCTAAAACTGATCCTTGTGGGACCCCATATTTCACTGGCATTACACTGGACATTTCTCCATTTAAATCTACAAAATGGTATTGATCAGACAGGTAGGATCTGAACCATTTTAACGCCTGTCCCTGAATACCTATGTGATTTTGTAAGCGGCCTACGAGAATGTTATGATCTATAGTGTCGAATGCAGCACTAAGATCAAGTAAGACTAATATTGAGATGCAGCCTTAGTCCGAAGCTAAAAACAAGTCATTTGTGATCATAACTAGTGCAGTTTCTGTACTATGATGGGGCCTGAAACCTGACTGAAATTCTTCAAGGATATTGTTTTCCTGTAAGAAGGAGCATAATTGAGTAGACACAACCTTTTCTAATATTTTAGATATAAAGGGAAGGTTTGAAATCGGTCTGTAATTTAATAAGTCATTAGGGTCTAGTTTAGGTTTCTTAAGAAGAGGCTTAATAACTGCTAGCTTGAAAGGTTTAGGGACGTGACCTAAATATAACGAGGAATTAATAATGTTGAGGAGAGGGTCTCCAGCTGTGTGTATCACTTCTTTCAGTAATCTAGTTGGAATTGGATCTAACAAACATTATAAGTTTATACAGCTCTTCCTTCCCTATATCTGTAAAGCATTGTAGCTTTGAATGTGGAGCTTTAGGTTGGACTAGATCACCGGATGTTGTCAAAGATTGAACATCCATTATTTTATTCCTGATACTATCGATTTTGTTGGTGAAGAAGTTCATAAAGTCCTCACTATTAAACTGTGATGGAGTACTCTCTTCAGATATCTGATGTTTTGTCAATCTATCCACTGTACTAAATAAGAATCTGGGATTGTTTTGGTTTATTTCTATCAGTTTGCTCAAATGCTCAGCCCTAGCAGCTTTTAGAGCCTGTCTATATCTGGACATACTGTTTTTATATGCAATTCTGAAGACTTCTAATTTAGTTTTTCTCCATTTTCGCTCTAGGTTACGGGTTGCTCTCTTGAGGGCGTGAGTATGACTATTATACCATGGTGCAGGTGTTTTATCTCTGACCTTTTTTAATCGGATGGGGGCAACGATATCTAGTGTGCTGGTGAAAATAGTGCCTATGCTGTTAGTTAGTTTATCTAAGTCATCTGCATTTAGGGGTCTGGTGAGAAGTTGAGACAGATCCGGTAGATTACTTGTGAATTTGTCTTTAGTGGTCGGGATAATAGTTCTACCGAGTCGATAACGAGGAGAGACATGTCTATGTTCTACAGGTAGAGTGTACACTAAGATGTGATGGTCTGTGATATCATCACTTTGAGGTAGAACAGCTATATCAGTGACATCTGTTCCATGTGATAAAACGATGAGTTGGTCTAGTAATGTTTTGTTTAACCCCAAAAGAATTTAATAAATCCATAAATGTGAGTCCTAAGGCATCATTGGAATCGTTTACATGAATGTTAAAGTCTCCTACAATCAACACCTTGTTAAAATTAATCAATAGGTCTGAGAGTAAATGTGCAAACTCTTTAAGAAAATCAGCGTAGGGCCCTGGGGGTCTATATACGGTGGCCAGCACAAGATACAGTAGAGATTTATTATTTATGTCTGCGAGTGTAACATTAAGGACAAGCACTTCGAATGAGTTAAACCTGGTTCCTGTTTTCTGAGTAACGGTAAGAGAGTTGCTATAAATAGTTGCCACACCACCTCCACGACCAGTCAGACGGGGCTCATGCTTATAGCAAAAACCTGACGGAGTAGACTCATTCAGACTAATGAATTCATTTGGCCTAAGCCAGGTTTCAGTAAAGCAGAGTGTATCAAAACTATAATCTGAGATCATTTCATTAACAATAAGTGCTTTCTGTGCAAGGGATCTAATGTTGAGAAGCCAAAACTTTAGGAATTGTTTTTCTTTAATTATTTGGCGTTTTTCAGGTATAACCGCGATTAGATTATTTCGAGGGCTATAAATGAATTTATTCTTTGATCTCAATATTCGGGGAACAGACACAGTCTCTATAGGATGAGCTATGTGTGCACTTGTATCAGTCTGGTGAGCTGAACAGTATCTATCATAATTGTAATCTGGGTTATGGCTTACCAGTCAGATGGTGCGTAGTGTCCTGGAGATGTTGTCTGAGAGGACTGCTGCTCCAACTCTGCTTGGGTGTAGACCATCAGGACGGTAGAGCCTAGGACGCTCCCAGAAAAGATTCCAGTTATCAACAAAAGGTAATTTATGATCTTGACACCATGACTGTAACCATTCATTAAAAGCAAATAGTCTACTGAACCTCTCGATTCCTCGCTGGAACGTGGGAAGTGGTCCTGACACGATGATCCTCGTTGCGGGTGATGTGGTGCGTACCTTCTCTACCAGGCTCCTGAAGTCCTTCTCCGGGATCTCCGTCTGCCTCAGCCTGATGTCGTTCGTGCCAGCATTTAGGACCACAGCTCCGATGTTCTTCTTCAGGATCGCAGGTACCTGTGCAGAGACATCGAGAACATGAGCACCAGGAAGACAGCGAGTGTGCACCTTACCTTTAGCCGCAGTAGCATGGACGTGCAGAACGATGGGGTCTCCGATGATCACCGCGTCGCACGCCGTCTCGCGAAGGGGAGCGAAGTGGTTCCGGGTCGAGATCTTGAAGACAGGTGGCGGCGGAGGGGGAGAGGTCCTTGCCCGGGGCTTGGCTCGCGTCTTCTGCTGCTGCTGCATCCAGGCTGCGTGGTACCCCGGCGCTGGAGTGAACGAAACCTGGGCGGGCCATGTCCTTGGTGCACTGGGCCTGGGCAGAGAAGCACACGGAGTTGAGGTTGTGGGAGTGATTGTTTCACGCCGTGAATTTACCTGGGACAGGTGAGCGTCAGTCCAGGACGATTCCAACGCGGCTTTCCGCTGTCGCAGCTGGGCCTGCTTCACCTGTAGTTCACGGATCTGCTTCTCCACGGCCTCTAGCTCCAAATCCACCGAGTGCAGCTCGAAAGAGTCCTCACCAGCACTCAAAGGCAGAAACACATAATGTTTAGTTGTAGTAGTAAACAGAGATTTTGACCGTTTCTTCCGTTTCTTCTTTCCAGATTGTTTCAGGAGCCTGGAAAATTCATTTACAGATTAGCCCGTTGTTGAGTCTAGATTGAAGTTGCTCATTTTCAACCTTTAACGCGTCTAGAGTCTTCCTAGTCACTTTGTTTGAGGCAAGAACTGTAGTGCATTGGCGATTTTTCCTTTTTTATTCTTAGGCATTTTGGAATAACTTTCGAACCTGGCAATAGCGCACTCATACGGCTTATTCACAATGTTCTCGATTCTATCAGATTCCCTGAGAGTCGTGCTCTCTAAGATGCACTTAACAATCAGCTCTTCCATTGTCAATCTTACTGAATTAATTAGTTACTATACGCAATTTTTAGTGACTGAACGTTATCTAATTACTTTAAGACACCCGTTAGTCTATTTATTCACAGCTCCAGTACTTCGGACGCAAAATGAATAATACAGCCACACTCCGTCGGGTTTTTGAACTCGACACTCACTGCAGCCACACTCCTTCGGGCCTCAAGCCCAACTACAGTAACACTCACAACTCACAAACAACAACACTCACAAACAGTTTAAAATGTAACACTGTCACGGTATGTTGGATTAAACCACACTACGTCGGGTTTTTCTGTGTTACATTTTAAAACAGTCTACTTAGCCACAGTACTTCGGGCTTAAAACTAAAGTTTAAAAGGCTGTCACAGTACATCGGACAAAACCACACTACTTCGGGTTATTGTTTTAAACTTTACAGAGCCGCGGTACGTCGGACTCACTACAGCTTCAGTTACTTTAGAAACTTTCTAGTTATAATTCACTGTTAAAATATTACTGAAGGATTTTAAGGCAGTTTCAAACTGGCTTTACCATCAAGAAAAGACAAGCATTTCATACACAGGCCTATGTAAAGGGTTAATGGTGCCACTTGGTCGTCAACAGTAAAAATCACAAATTTTACCTCTTCCCAACAGGGAAAACCACCAACAATCAAGAACGCATGATTATATAGTGACATGGCTGTGCAGACAAAAATGTCGTTATAATGGAAGGTCAATGTGGCAAAAACATCAACGAACAGTAAATGATGGAGAAAAAATTAATATCTGATGCTGCACAAAAACTAAAAATGCATCAGTGTTGTTACTAATCTTTGACAAATCCAAGACTGATAAAAAAACAACAAAAATCCAGTCCACAATCACTTTTCATATTGAAAATAAGTCATTTTGTGTGTTTTTTACTCAAATCATTGACACAACTTACGATGTTGGCATTTACAGAGTTAAAATCCAGGATTTAAAAAAAAAAATTAAAAGATGTATGGCTGTCAAAACAAGCATATTTTAACAGAAATCTCTTACTGCACAAGTCATTGGCTTTAATATTTTTGTAAACCAGGGGTCTCCAACACATTGCTCTTGAGCTACCAGTAGCTCATAACCCACTTCTGAGTAGCTTGCCTAAAGGTTCATAGAATATGTACAAATTGATAAAATGAAACTGACTCAATAAACCTCTGCCCCTACAGAGCAGCCAGTCATCAACTGATTTCACACATGGCTAGCACCAAGACCGTACATGGAAGCGTTATATATAAACTTAAATCCATTAGCACAAATTGAAGTAGTTTGGATAAAGGATAACAAAAACATGTCAGATCCATTCAACTTGAAAGCTGCTGGGGATTTGACTGCATTAGGAATAAAGCTACGATGCTGCCAAAGCAAAACCAGTGAATGAATATATCTTGCTTCATGAAGGTACAGGACGAGTGAGCTGTAGACATTTCTTATTAGTGCAGGTGGGGTTTGTAGTAAAATACTGTTTAATATTTCCCATTTCAACTGGATATGAATGCCATAAAAAATACTATTATTTAATCACACAAAGTCCAATACAATTTCATGTCTGTGCTTTCAAAATTATATATAACATATTATCTATTATTTTTTCTTATTCAGCTGGTTTGATTCATGGCAATAAGCTATGTAAATAAGTGCTACTAATAATATAACACGAGTAGCTCTTGGCCACCTTAATTTTGTCACATTAGCTCTCGTAAAAAAAAAACTTCTAAATCTACCTTCTGAGAAGCATACTGTCACGGATGCACTGACCACAACCACTGACCTCAACCATGACCCCAATCACCGGAGTTCTAGCACTGTCACTTGCACCCAATTACCAGCGCACTATTTAGCTCCCTCACTCCACTCAGTTGTTGGCTAGTATTATGGTTGCTTCCTCAGAGACTTTTCTTCCTGACTGTGCTCTGTGGATCTATCATCTGTGCTTCTGCTGTGCTTTTTCCCCTTGGGACTTTGTTAGAGTTCTACTGCAGTTATTCAGTTTAGCTCGTTTTTTCAGTTTCTTTAATTTGTGTGCCGTTTCAGTTTCATTATTTTCACCGTGTGTTTAATAATTAAAGTCCACTCTGCACTTATCTGCTTCCTCTCGGTCCTCCTCCTTGGTAAAGTGTGACACATACACACATGAAGGTTGGCGTGTAGTTTCTCTTCTCTGAGAACTTTTCACTTATTTTGCTTCCAAATTTTGTTGTGGCTGACTTGGTACTAGTGTGTGGGATTCCAACAATACACGAACACAAAAATCAGTCAGAAAAAATGAGCATACTTTAGGATGGAGTGTAGAATTACTCCATTGTAGAATGTAGAAAGTAGTTTAATAAAATGGTTTATAAAATAAAAATTAAGTGCAAACACCATTTCACAATAAGCATTTGCTTTACTGCTAATGTATTAAGTAGTGTTAACATATAAACATTAAAATAATGTTTAAATTAATTAAAACATTAATTTAAATTAAATTAATAAAAAAGTTAAAGTAACTTTTGAACAAATTCAAATGTGCAGGATGCCTGCTCCTGGTATACCTGATGAAAACAAAGTGGCAAATCCAGCCAAAAAGCTGGGGTGTGAATTCACAACCACCTGACCCTCAATACTCAGCATCCACTGGGTTGCAGTAAGAAGTATACCTAAAATGAGTAAAAATAAATAAAAAAACAAAAGTTTATGAAATCATTTATCGACTGCAGAACAGTCACCCATGTCTAGACATTGTTCATTTTGTTTTAATACAGCATACATATTTTACTTTACTTATATTTATTTCACTTTTACTTTACTACAGCATGCTTATTTATACATGTACTTTGTGCCTTTGTAAATTACCTCATTGTAGCTGCAGTAGAGTATTGAGTGAAATTAAGTGATGCAGTTGTTGTCTTAATGCCACTATTTTAGTAACCTGTATAAAATTCAGTTCCTATGCCTACCTGAACTACAGTACAGGAGTCCCAGAAGATAAAAATGACTTTATGAGCTGATGTGTCTCAGCTAAAGTAGCATAAAGTTGTACAATTTTCTTGCATGCTGTTTGAAGTAATCTCAGAGCCCAAAGACAAAGCAGATAGTCATGTTTTGGTTTCCCTTTGTAAAATCTTATCTACACTGGATTTATTTTTTGATGAGTACACCCAAAAGTAGCGAACTGATCAACAGCAATAACTGGTGCACACATCAACTCCTGTTTCTCTCAGGAACAAAATTAATGTACTTACACTACTTTTGGTGGGGTTTTTTGTCCTGTCTCCAACTAATAAAGGGAGGACTCTCGACAGGCATGACTGCATGTCTGCCTAACTTCTTGATATTTGGACAAAACACTAGAAGTTTGTTATCTGCTTCATTTTCAAGAATGAAATGTAGTAAATTAGAATAGGATGAAATAAAGTAGTTTAATAATGAAATAAAATGCAGGTTGCTTTACAATAAACTCTGAAGCTTGTCAAGGTAAAAATGAATTGAAAACATGGAAAAAATATAGCATATGAATTCAGTGACTGATATTTAGATATGAATTGCATGAATATGAATATAGTATTTTATAAAGTGCAAAATATGTTCAATGTGTATAAAGGTTTTACTGGATTTTGCATTGGTGTGATGTGACAAGTCCAAGGTGTTCTCCTGGTTGAGGGCCCAAATGATATACAGGAAGTTTTCATTTTCATTGTGTTTCTCTTCAAGGAGTGGAAGCACTTCCCTTATTGCAACAGAGAGAAGAGTCCATTGTTTGGAAGGCTGAGACCCTTAACCTGCTTCCTGGCTTTGATCCAGTACCACTTGCTGTAGATTGACTGCAGGTCAGGGAGCTCAGTGTGGATGGTATGCTCAGCAGATTGCATCACACTCTGGAGAGCTTACCTGTTCTGCTTGGTGTTGTTCTCAAACTAGGCTGTGATGAAATAGACTACAGTGCTATAAAGTGCTAGAAAGTGATTGACATTTTTCAGATTCTGTATTTTCTGCAGATTCATGGTATAACCTAAAAGTCCTTTCTATGATTAAGGTTTTATATGTGGTGTTACCATCAGATTTTCTTTTCTCTAATTTTACACAGTTGTTAACTAAGGGATCATTTTCATTTCTTCCCAAATTTGTAATTTCTTACAGTTATTAAAAAAGTATGTATTAAATTAAGTTTACTAAATAATTTTTGAAGCAGTGAAATATATTCTCTTTTTTGGAAATGACATTGTTTTGTTCCTTTTAATAACATATGTCTCTAAGTGAGAGGACACCTCATGGGTAACTAGGACACTGCACACTAATGGACTAAACGAAAATCAATTAAATGCATAGACAGCTACCATTTAATGACATAAATGTGGTAAAACAAAAAGAGGGAATTAACTGCTGCAGTTAACTGAACAAAAGCAAAACCAATCTCCCTGACCATGATTAAAGTGAAACCACCCTCATCAGAAGCAGAAAAAAAGAAAACTTTGTTCATTTGCAAAACAAAAGTAAGCAGTTTTAGTCATAAACAATAAGATTTTTACGCATCAATTGCAGCTGTATATCAGCTGAGTATGTGTGATTAGATGGCTGGCTCCTATAACTTACAATAATTCTTCTTTTGTACAAAACCTAATATCTCATTTTTGTAAACACGGACCAGTTTAGCTGGATAGGCAAAACCACAAAATAACTGATCAGAGAAACTTTTCATGGTATAATAATCAATATTAAGGCAAAAGGCTGAACTTGGAAAGAGATGCTAGTCCATTAAGAAATGACAAATTGGTCAGGAAAATTGCAAAAAAAACAAAAACAACAAAAAACAAAACAAATCTGCAGGTTTCTTCAAGTACAGTGACCAATACCAACACAAACTGAGTGTTATGGAAATGTGTTAGGAAAGGAAGACCATGTGCTCAACTGAATATCACAAGTATATTAGATTTATCAGTCTTCTGTGGTTAAAAGCACCCCAGATAAAAAAAAAAATAAAGGTATAAATAGCTATTATGCATTAAAATACAGTTGTGCCCAGTTTTTGATTGGTACTTTAAATATTGCAGGGTATCAAGGGAGGGAGGAAGTGAAGGAGGGATAAGCAACAACTTAAAACATGGCATCTTTGGTGGACAACTATCCACCTTATTATTTTGCTCATCTAAAAATTTGGTAATTATAGATAATTACAGCTTGGGTTTAAAGGGAGGCTAGTGCATAGCTGTTGTGTTGTTGAATTCTTGGTGTATGAGATGCAATTTCTGTAGATAGTGTATGGAAAATTGAGATCCTGTGACATAGCAATTGATTTAGCTTTGGTTCACTAGGCAATATGGAAAGTATCTAAAGTAGATCCCCATAGTACTGTATCTGTACATATGTACTTATCTGCACATATGAGTTTATCTACACTTCTGTATATTTATCTACACTTCTGTATATAAAGCACTTGCTGCTCATTGCACTTTTGGTTAGATGCTAACTGCATTCCATTGCCTTTTACTTGTACATGTGTAATGACAATAAAGTTGAATCTAATCTAATGTAATCTAATTTTGCCTTTTGAATCTACTTCACTTTTAACAGTTAAGACCAGCAGTTTTGGATTGGTGCAGTTATAATAGCTACTCTGTTTAAATATGATATGTTGTTTATTCTACTACAAAAATGTCCTAATTCATGAGATGCTTTTTTCAAACCTGAAAGTCCAGTCTATACCTAAAGATGACAGCTGATAGAGAAATTTACTTAATGTACCTTTGGGACTTCACGAGGTGCATCATGTTTTGTTCAATAATAATTGTATATGGAGCTTGTGTAACTACACCAGAGCCAGAATCAGTGAAAAATATTTGTGTGTTTTGATTTAAACTCTGTTTAAACCAAGCCATTGCTGGGGTGTTGTTCGTAATTTTTGGACAAACATGTAATTGTGCAGTTTCAGTACTGGCAGTAGCTTTTCTATTTCATTCATTCATTCATTGTCTACTGCTTATCTGATCTATTCTCGGGGCATCAAGGCAGGATACACCCTGGACGGGGTACCAACCCATCACAGGGCATACACACACACTCTCATTCACTCACGCAGTCACATATTACGGACAATTTAGAGATGCCAATCAGCCTACAGTGCATGTCTTTGGACCGGGGGAGGAAACCCCCGAGGCATGGGGAGAACATGCAAACTCCACACACACATGGCGGAGGCGGGAATTAAACCCCCAACCCTGGAGGTGTGAGGCAAACGTGCTAACCACCAAGCCACCGTGCCCCCCTCTTTTCTATTTTTAACTGAAAATTTTTGTAACATATTCAGTTTGTGTTTTGCTTCAGGTACAAGTTGGGACTGGAGCTTGTTTGTCATTCAAGAGCACACACACAAGAATACAAATCTATCCACAGAGCTGGATTTGCAGCTTTGTGCATTTGGTCTGAAAATAGTAAGCATGGTATTTAACCAATTAGGCCCAACCCCAAAGTTAATTAAAGTAATTGGAACAAGTGGTCAGTTGATTAATGCAGTTAATTAATATGACTTAATAGCAATTAACAACAACACATAGAACCTGACATTTATATCCTTTTAATTTCTTGTATTGTTGAATATGCAAAAAATGATAAAAGATAAAACGAATTAAATAAATGTTTGTTGTTTAGCATTGGTCTAGCATTGAATAAACACTTTTATTATTAATGGTCCTAAAAATAATAGAATAGCTATTGATAAATAGTTGCTTTCGGCTGCTCCCTGTTCGGGGTCGCCACAGCGGACCAACTGGTTTGCACAACAACTTGGCAAATGTTTTTTACGCCAGATGCCCTTCCTGACGCAAGCCTCCCATTTTTCCGGGCTTGGGGCCGGCACTGCATCCAGTGGCTGGGGTTGAGGCATTAGCTGGGAATTGAACCCGGGCCTTCTGCATGATAGGCGAGAAACCTACCACTGAGCCACCAATGCCCCTAGAATAGCTATTGATAAGTAATTTATGTTTTTTCCAAGATCAAAGTTCCAGATATCAAATTTTTCCCCCTATTCACAAGTATGATGTGAACACTGCCTGAAGCAATTAACCTGTAACTGCATGATATTTGCTGCCAATAGTTGATTAGATAACTGCATGAATGTGAAGATCTAGAGGTCTTGTTCTAATAATTGGCACTGGGTGTTGTTAAAAATTATGTTATGTTAAATATTTAAGCTTTTCAACACAGTGCTGTTGAATTCTTGATTGGCCAGAAGGTGTTTAATTTTCTATAATAACAGCTTTCCAGTAGTGCCAGCTTTAAATCGAATATTTAAATGATTATGACAAATTAAAGAAAATATATACAACTATAGAAAATATTTTATAAATAAATTATTTTATTATAAAAAATAGATACTTTAATTAATTAATAATGTTAATTATGGCTTCAGTAATCTATAAATAACTCTGTTCAGACAAATAAATGAAATTGTGCATTGTCATTTAGAAACTCACCGATGGCGTTATGTAGGTTGTGTCCAAAACACTAGAGGTTGGAACCACTCGTTTAGTTTCAGAGCTTTAATCATGTTGGTGCCACTGTCTGTTGTGATGCAGACATGCCTGTCTTCCCTAAGTTTCCACGAAGCTAACGCATCTTTCAGACCTTGGGCAATTATTTCCCCAGTGTGGTCACTGGGGAAATAAGCTGTGTGGAGGCAGAAACTTTGTAGTTCCCTATTTGTCAAACTCAAATAAGGCTGCATGGTTTGACTGGACCAAAGGTCTGTCGTGGTGGAGTAAAACGGCATATTCTCCAGCTGCTTTTCGATCATTTCATGTGTAGTGTTGTATAATTTAGGGAGGGCAACTTCTGAAAAATGGCGTCGCAGAACTACGAAAGCTGTGTCAAACAAAATTGAAAGTGTAAAATCGATTTTCGTTTTTCGACATAAACCATAAATTCGAATTAATGGATAATAACGATTAATCGCGTAGCTCTATACTACACCTACTTTTTCTAGTCGGCTTTAAGGTATCTGAACAATAGTAGCATTTATCTAATTTAATTGCATTTTAATATAATTTTACTTTAAGTTTCATTGATTAAATATTGAATCTCAACTAAATATCATTGTGCAGTCCATGACAAAAGCCACAAAATTGTTTTAATACTTTAGCAACTATTTATTAGGGGCTCTTGATTTCATGCATCTGTCACTCAAACAAAACATTCATCAGATTGATGTAGGCATGCTCGTGTGTGAACTCTCTCTCGCTCTCGCTCTTGCTCACTCTCTTCAACTTTAAAACAGCATATCCCTCCTCATTTGCATAAAGCATACCTTCAGAGGTCTAGACGAGACGGTGGTATGTCTGCCTAATTGTAAGTTTTACTACTGGGCAGCTAACATACGAAATACACTGTATTGGTGACGTTATCACCGTCTACCTAATAAACCACCCTGGGTGGACATGGAAAAACATGCCCATAAACAAATGTCCCTCCCAGCACTTCTAGCAACCAAAATGCAGTTAACTTCTTATACTTCTGTTGAGTGCCCAGTGGTAAAACGCTCACTGAGGATATGGACCCAGTTTAGGAAATCATTTGGTTTTAAAGATCCTTCTCTTCTTAACCCTGTTGCCCGTAATCACCTTTTCTTGCTTTCAATGCAGGATGGGTCATTTAGGAGCTGGTCTGACAAGGGGATAAAATGCTTCAAAGATTTATTTATTGACAATTTATTTGCTTCTTTCGAACAGTTAGTGTCTCATTTTGGTCTTATTAAAGCTGATTTCTTTAGACTCTTGCAAGTAAGAGATTATGTCACTTCTATCGGACTTTGTTCCTCAGGCATGTTCCTCCTTAGATAAAATTAAGAGAGCTTTGGAGGAAGACCCTGGCAGACCACTTTCGGATGACACTTGGAACTGTATTCTTAAGCAGGTCCATTCATCGTCTATGTGTGCTCGGCACTCTCTCATTCAGTTCAAAGTAGTACACAGAGCTCATATATCCAAAGTTAAATTAGCTCAAATGTTTCCTGGTACTAGCTCCATGTGCAATAGATGTCAGTGTGCTGAGGGTACTTTAATTCATATGTTCTGGACATGTCCAAAATTAGAGTGTCACTGACGATCGATATTTAACACCCTCTCAGTGGTTCATCAACACAGATTAGAGCCAGAAACACTTGTGGCATTATTTTGAGTTGCTCCAAAGAAGGAATGGTTGTCAGCATCAATGTACAAAATCCTTGCCTTCTCTTCTTTGTTGGCACATAGAGCCATCCTATTAAAATGGAAGGATCCCCTCACACCCACACATATTCAACAGATTAGAGAAATGACGTGTTGTCTCTACCCTGAAAAGATTAGGTGCTCATTAAAAGGGTTTCATAAAAAAAAAAAACTTCTTTAAAATGTGGTGCCCTTTCATTGATTTTGTTATACCATTTTAGATAATTAGTATAAATTTTTTTCCTTTCTTTTCCCCTTTATATTTATTTATTTTATTTTATTTATGTATTATTATTTTTTTAGTAAATTATTTTTTAAATTATTATTATTATTAACAACAGCACCTATCATTCTTATTGGAATCAATGGACAGTATGAGCGCTACTCTAGGGTTTTGTTGGTAAGGCCCACCCCATATTGTTAAATGCTATGTATATGTATATTGGAAAATTCAATAAAAATATTAAAACCAAAACAGCATATCCTAGCTGATTCAAGATTCTGAGTGACTGAGTTGTAAAACTGCTTTTTGAAGGGTAAATACTGTATGTTTAAAGAGAATTCTAACTATTGTATTACACTTTCTGTTTTGCAGAATTATTAGGCTCCACCAAGAGACCAAACATCAATTATCAGGATCCAGAAGGGTAAGTCATTCTTCCACTGTGGTCTTCACTACGTAGTCATGGGGGAAAAGGAAGTACAGTCTCCTTCAATTTTATGCTTTTATTGATCAAGGCCTGAATAACACGTGGTGTTCTCCAACGTCTATAACCTCAAGAGAAAAGAACACAATATATTATATATTATTTTTCTCTAAAAATAAACACAAGTTTTTTGGGAAAAAAATTAGCATTCCCTTCCTATTTCCAATTTTATTTTTTTTCATGTGTATGTAACAATCCCTGCGTAGGTGTGGGAAGGGAATGAGGAAGCAGGAGGCTCAAATTCAAACTCACAGTTTTATTTCTCTTTCGCTTTCAGCATATTCATGTTTATATGCACATGTGCACACACACACAGCTTGGAATGTTCAGCTCTCTCTTTCACTCCGCTCTCTTTCTGCCTTTAAATCTCCGCCAGTGTTTTCTCATGGAAAGAACACATGATGAAAGTGTTTAACCACGGTGGTGTGATTGTTACTGCTTGTTCCCTCTTATTCCAACTTCCATTCACAAACTGGAGCTCGGCCACACCTCCACCGCCACATACCCCCACCACCTGACTCAGGTCGGGTCTTACAGCCAGCAGCCACCCCTGCCACTTGGAGAGGAAGCCCGCCACAGCCATCTCAGCTCTTCTGGCCTTTGGACCACCTGGAAGATAAAATGCTGGAAAGCTTCATGTGGTGGAGGCAATGGAGCAGGCCATGGTCCAAACACAGGGTGAAAGCCGGTCCCAGCACATAGTACTTGATGGCCGGGCTCTCTTCAATCATGCTGTACTTTGACTCCCTTACCATGAGTTTCCGGCTAACGTTCAGCATGGTGTGCTCCTCTCCATTCACCACCTGGGACAACACAGCCCCCAGCCTCCTGTCCTACGCATCCGTTTTTAAAATAATACAGAAAGTCAGGAATACAAAAGCGGTCCATCACAGAGAGTAGACTTAACTTTTGTGAAAGCCTGCTGACATGGCTCCATCCACTGGACTGGGTCTGGTGCTCCCTTTTTAGTAAGGTCAGTCAGCAAGCTGGTGATGTCTGAATAGTTAGGTATAAACCTACAATAATAGCCATCCATCCCCAGGAACTGCCTCATCTCCTTTTTGGTCTTGTGTCTTGGGCAGGCCTCAATCACTGCAGCCCATGACCCAAGTGAAAGCCCAGATACAATACTTCCACCCATCTAACTACACACTTTGGATTTGCTGTGAGTCACGCCTTTCTCAGTGGATCCAGGACAGCCCTCAGGTGCTGCATATGCTGCTGCCAATCGGTACTAAAGATGATTGTCATCCAGGTAAGCAGCAGCATACACAGCATGAGGGAGAGGGCTCTGTCCATGAGCTGCTGAAACGTTGCTGGGTCTCCAAACAAACTGTACGGAAGAGTCACAATTTGGTGTAAGCCAAATGGTGTGAAAAAGGCCATCTTTTCACGGGACTTGGGAGTTAAGGAAATCTGCCAACATCTTTGCCAAATAAAAATGAGCTGCGCCTAGCTGGTTGAGCAGTTTGTCAATATGAGGCATTGAATAAGCATCAAACTTATGCTTAACCATATTGACTTTTCACAGAAGTCACAGAATTGGACTGAGCCATCAGTCTTGGGCACCGAGATCACTGGGCTAGACCAATTGTTGTGCGAGTCCTCGATTCTCGAGCATGGCCTGAAGTTTGTCCCGAAGCACACTTGGGGACATACTTGTGTTCACCTAAACATACTTGTGTTCAGGTAAGTGGTAGGGGTGGCTGCGTACAACTCCATGTGGTGCTTTATGACATTTGTGCGACTGGGGAGAGGCAGATTTTGTTATTCGGAAGCCACTATGTTGTGGACTTGCCCAGTGTTTTTGAGTCATTGTCCTGTTGCATCACCCAACTTCTATGGAGTTTCAGCTGATGTACAGTAAGCTGTACTATACAGTAAGCATCAGTATGCTTCTCTGGCACTGTGAGAGCAGCAGACTGTTCTAGCAGCTCTGGGGTTTCTTTTAGTTTTGTGTTTCTGTGTCATTTATTTTGTTTTGTTTTGTTTTATTTGTTTTAGAAAACAATCATGTTCCATATACAGTTTTTTCGTGTCTTCCATGGTGTTTTTGCTGTTCTCATCACGTTTTGTGTTAGGGAGCTGGTCTCAGCAGAGCGGCATTGTTAGGTACACACGCGACCAGCTGTTTCCAAAATAATGCTTCCCAGTGGAGCTCAGGAGGGTACGCCGTGGTTGCAGAGCCAGCACGAAGCTGAGAGTGAAATGGAGAACATTTAAACCTGCGGTACCATCTGTTATTAAGGGGAATGTGAGGTCCTTGGAAATAAAATGGAAGAACTGTGTGCATTGATTCGGACCCAAAGCGAGTACCGGGATAGCGGTTTATTGTGCCTTTTGGAAACTTGGCTGCATACGGACTTCCCAGATCACAGTGCTTCCATACCCGGCTTTACGCTCATTCGGGCGGATGCCACGCTCAGCGGTAAGAGGAAAGATGTAGGGATTGCTGTTTTTGTAAATCAGAAATTTTAGCCGTGAGTATGCGCCCATATTATTTACCACGTGAATTCCACGAGATCCCATCATGCCTTGTGCCTATTGTACAAGCCTGTGGGGGCATCATGCCTATTGCCTACCGTACAAGCCTGTGGGGGCATTGCTATGATGTGAGGTTGCTGCAGTTGGTCAGGTCTAGTTTCAGCAGCTATGACTTCATAGCATGTCCACATGCTCTGGGTTGAGGTTGGCTCTTTTTTTGCAAGCTATGTAACCTGCAGCAGAGATCAGATGCTCAGATGGTGTTGAGGTACCTGGGATACACAAGTAGGATTTAGCTAATTTGGCCAAGGTGGGGTATTTATGTTTATCATCTCTCCACCAATCCAAAGGTGTCAGGCTTTTGGTGTCTAGTGCTCTTTCAGTGCTCTTTATAGGGCTCCTCAGATCCAGATCATCATCGGAGGGATGAAAATACAATGAAAAGGACAAAACATAAAGGGAAGCTCGAAAGGGAAACTCGGAACTCGAAAGGGAAACTCGGGAGGGAAACTTGGGACTCGAAACAAAAACAAAGAGAAGGAGAGACTCCCGAGGAGAAGAAGGCAGATCCCGAAGCCCGAGTACAAAACAGAGACAGCACCAAAAGCCCACCCGAAAAGCCGGCCACATAACCTCTAACGCCGACTACAGACAATTAAAGATCCCAACCCCGAAACCGAGAAACAAAGAGACTTAAATACCCACACCCGAACGAGACACATGTGAAAGCAATACACTAATTGCACAGGCGCAGGGGCTTCCCGAGGATCTCTAGCGTCCAAAAACAAAACAGCCCAAAACCTGACAGGGCGCCCCCCCCAGGAACGGCTCCTGACGTTCCACCCTAAACGAAGGGAGAAGGGGCGAGAAGACTCCTCGAGAACTGCGCGTCCCTGCGTGCATAGGTAGGTTGGGATCTTTCTGTCAGGCTTTTGGTGTCTAGTGCTCTTTCAGTGCTCCTTATAGGGCTCCTCAGATCCAGATCATCATCGGAGGGATGAAAATACAATGAAAAGGACAAAACATAAAGGGAAGCTCGAAAGGGAAACTCGGAACTCGAAAGGGAAACTCGGGAGGGAAACTTGGGACTCGAAACAAAAACAAAGAGAAGGAGAGACTCCCGAGGAGAAGAAGGCAGATCCCGAAGCCCGAGCACAAAACAGAGACAGCACCAAAAGCCCACCCGAAAAGCCGGCCACATAACCTCTAACGCCGACTACAGACAATTAAAGATCCCAACCCCGAAACCGAGAAACAAAGAGACTTAAATACCCACACCCGAACGAGACACATGTGAAAGCAATACACTAATTGCACAGGCGCAGGGGCTTCCCGAGGATCTCTAGCGTCCAAAAACAAAACAGCCCAAAACCTGACACAAAGGATTTTCTTCATTGGCTAGGGCCCTTCTAACAAAGTAAGCCAGGACTTCAAATCTTATTTGAATGTTGAGGTCCTCTATAGCTTTCTCCTCTCTGCTTTTAGAAACAGCTTGCTATCTGCATGCTATTAAGTTAGTACAACAAATAGGCTATGGCCTAAATAATCTTGCTACAGCACTTAAACAGAACTGAATGCCACAGAAAAACAGAACTGTTGTACAATATATAGTGAAGCGTTTTACATTTATGAAAGGCTGGCTCAGAACTATGCAGTAAGGCTAGCTAACTGACATTAGTTAACAGAAAGCTAAAACGTAAAATCGTAAAACTTGCTAGCGAATTTCCCGGTGGACACATCCAGTAACACTGACCTAACATTAAGAAAAAGTGCTTAAATAAGACTAAATAGTTGACTTTTCGTGACAGAAGCTGCATAAATAGCAGGGTGATGCGCCTTCAGATGCCTCTTAAGATTCATGGTATTCTTTCCGCCTATTTTATAGCCACAGGGCTTCTCTCCATTTTCTGTGACAGCGCACAATGTTTTTTTTTTTCTCAGAGGAATTATAACAGAAATCCTTCCATATATCAGGTCTTCGTTTTCTTCCTAAAGCTTCAGGTGCTGAAGCCATTGCAGCTCGCCAGGCCAGTTAGAGTTTATTTAGCCTACCCGCTAACTGTCTGAGGTGCAAACGACCCTTATCCAGTCCAGTGACAGGGACGAACATTTTGAAAGACAGTTAGCTGATACAAAGAGATCATTTATTTTGAATGTCCGATACTATTAAAAAAATTATTTCAGTCCAGTCTCGTCTCGTTAACAAAGAAACGTCTTAAATTTCGTCATAGTTTTTATCATCAGATATTAGTTTCGTCTTAGTCTCATCTCGTCTTAGTCACAGAAAAAATGGTCGTTAACCATTTTTCATCATCTTCGTTACCGAAATTAAAACTGACGTACTGTTCCATCTGGTACTTACGTCCTGAACAAGCTGGTCTTCAGGTGTGCCCATTTGTTTCTGTTTTTCTTTGAGCTTACTGCAGGCTTGCTCACTTTTTGAAGTGCTCCACAAGACATCTTGCAGCTCCAACAACTCTTTCAATTGCTGTGTTCTTTAAACACTGCAAGGTGTGGCCAGGACAGCATATGTTTCTCCTCTAGTAATTTGACTGCTACTTCTTCCAACCACTTTGCAATGTTGGCTGAGATATGTCTGTCTTTGAGTGGCATGGTGGTAAGGCAGACAGACATTATCTTCTAGTCATTCCCAATGTAATGGCATGTAATGCCAAGGTATGCTTTGGTGGCATATCTTATATATACTTATATATATCCATATTTCAGCAGTTAATGCCATTCTGCTGTTGGTGGTGTTTATAGCAGACTTTTTCAAATGCCTCCTGGTACTTTCTCTCCATCAATTTTGTGAAGTGGGTCCTTGATGGAAGAATGTATCCTAGGTTGAGGATGCTAATCATTTTTTTGAATCCTTTATCTTCCACCATTGACATTGGCTGCATACCAGTAAGCAACATGCTCAGGATGGCATCGGTTATAGTGGCTGCTTGTTGAGGAGTGCATGGGGAATTTCTACTTTGAACAAATTCACTCATGCTGAGTTGTTTCTGAGTATGAAAGGTGAAGCAGTTTGTGTAAATCAATATTTTTATTGTTTTAAACAAGTTTTTTTCTTCACTAAAACATTCCTGGCTTTTTGTCACTTGATTTTAACATGGTGAAATTTCATAAAGGTGAATAAGTTCTAACATGATTGAATTTGGTTTTATTATTTTACATCATTACGTTACATTTACCAAGTTATTTTAAATTATGTTACTTCACCAAACTCTGCCATTTTAGTAGGAGAGTATAGAATATTATCATCAGTATTATCAAAAATGTACCACTCAATTTTATTTAGTTTTTTTCTTCTGAGTACAGGTTACTTTGGCCTTAAAATATATTTTTGTAATTCTCTAGGTCTTAATAATGACTACTTTTTTAATTCATCCATTCTAAATTATGCTTGCATTTCTAATGCTTTCGTGTTTTCTCACACAGATTTTCTGCATTGCACCATGCTGCTCTAACTGGAACAACAAACCTGCTCTCCTTGTTGTTGGAAGCACATGCCACTGTGGACATCAAGGACAGCAATGGTTAGACATTTACATTCATGGCATCTTGCAAATGGCTTTGTCACTTGGCACTTGACCCACTGGTTCACTAGGTCACATTCTAAGAAGTACCATCAGTCTATAAAACTGATGGTGGTAATATACAGTAAAAATATACAGATGGCAACATACAGATGTGTCCAGTATGTTTGGACAAACCTTCTCCTTCAGTGGTTTTTCTTTATTTTTATTATTTTTAACATTAGACATTAATACTGAAGACATACATCCAAACTATGAAAGAACATGTTTGTTCTCAGAATATAACTCAGAATATATTTTATATTTTAGAGTGTCCAAAGTAGCTAAATATAGCTTTGATGACAGCATGGCACTCTCATGGCATTTCCTCAACAGATTCAAGTAGTCCATCTGGAATGGTTTGAAATTCAGAGGTATGCATTGTCAAGAGTTAATTTGTGACATTTCTTGCCTTCTTAATGTGCTTTAGGCCATTAGTTGTTGTGCTAACAGTGGTTTTCAAACGTTTTTAAGAGTGACCCTCTTTTTCCTTTTTAAATTGACACGACCCACATATATACAACCACATTTTCCGAATTTACATACCATTAAGTCACATACACTGTCCGTACAAAAAAAAAGTCACACATTCTAATATGTCGTTGGACCGCCTTTAGCTTTGATTACAGCACGCATTCGTTATGGCATTGTTTCAATAAGCTTCTGTAATGTCACAACATTTATTCTTGTCCAGAGAAACATTAGTTCTTCGCCAATATCTTGTATTGTACTCTGTGGTGGCCAATCCATGTATGAAAATGGGGCCATCAAGGAAGATGTAATTTATTCCATTGATGGTATAACCTGGTCATTCAGTATATTCAGGTAGTCAGCTGACCTCATCCTTTGGGCACATAACATTGCTGAACCTAGACTTGACCAACTGCAGCAACCACAGATCATAGAACTACCCCCGCAGGCTTGTACGGTAGGCACTAGGCATGATGGGTGCATCACTTCATCCACCACTCTTCTTACCCTGATGCTCCCATCACTCTGGAACAGGGTAAATCTGGACTCATCAGACCCCATGACCTTCTTCCACTGCTCCAGAGTCCAATCTTTATGCTCCCTAGCAAATTGAAGGCTTTTTTTCCAATTAGCCTCACTGATAATTTTCTTAAGGCTACACAGCTGTTTAGTCCCAATCCCTTGAGTTCCCTTTGCATTGTGTGTGGAAATGCTCTTACTTTCACTATTAAACATAGCCATGAGTTCTACTGTTGTTTTTTTACAATTTGATTTCAACATTTAAGGGATCGTCGATCACGATCATTCAAGATTTTTTCCAACCACATTTCTTCCTTGAAGATGATGGTTCTCCAATATCCTTCCAGTTTTTAATAATGCTATGGACAGTTCTTAACCCAATTTTACTAGTTTCAGCAATCTCCTGAGATGTTTTCTTTGCTTGATGCATGCCAATAATTTGACCCTTCTGAAACAGATTAACATCTTTTCCATGACCACAGGATGTGTCTTTCAACATTTAAGAAATGAGAAACTACTCCTTGCATCAGTTAGGGTTAAATAACTTGTTGCCAGCTGAAACATAATCATCCGTGCAGTAATTATTGAGTGGGAGGCTCTTACCTATTCGCTTAGTTAAATCCAGGTGGTGACTTTTTTTTGGTCGGGCAGTGTGTGTGTGCGCGTACATACAGTGGTTGAAACAAGTATTGAACACTGTAACGTCGTGGGTGCCTGCTTAGGCAAATCTGCGGTTACTGGCATGCCTCTTTATAGTGCTCAGCCCGGCACAGGCAATTAGGGCTAATGCGCGGCACCTGTGCACGCCGCTATATAAACCTTAAGTTTTCGTCAGCTGGCATGCGGACATAGAGTCTGTACCAGGTATCGGAGACCATATGTCTCCGAGAGGCAATTTGGTATAGAGTTACTTTCCTGAAAGGCTTAATCTTGAAAGGTTTTTTAGAAAGTGGCATTGAAGGCAGAAAATCAGCCCTTTGTGATTTCTTGCTAAATATGTTTGACCCTGACTCGGTGAGGGACTCGTTCGTGCTGCCTAAGTTTGTCCGTGACAAGTGGGGCTCTTCCCTGACTTCTAACCCACCTCTGTGCGCTCTTCAATGCATACTTTACACGTGCTCATAGAGCAGTCGTTAGTGCGCCAGAAACTCCAGTGTGGTGCTGATCCTCCTTGGTTTGCACCCCACTTCTGTCTATTTCTGCCAACTATTCCGCCCGGCTCCCTGATTAAATCCTCTACCGACTTTCATCCATCCTGGATAACGGGCCCTGCTCAGTACTCCTCCCCTCCTTTTATACTGGGCTCTCCTTACCCCATAAAAAACGCATCACCATTTTTCTCAGTATATATATTTCTAAAGGTGCTATTGACATGAAATTTTTACCAGATGTTGGTAACAACCAATGCAGTCCACACTTGCAAAATCAAACCATAAATTTCCATAAATTAAGTTATGTGTAATAATGTGAAATGACACAGGAAAAAAGTATTGAACACATGAAGAAAGGGAGGTGCAAAGAGGCATGGAAAGCCAAGAGACCAGCTGAAATCAATCAGTAATTAGAAAGCAATCCTGCCCCTTGTCAGTGCAAATTAATATCAGCTGGCGCGGTCCCAATTGATGGCTTATAAAAAGGTGCATCATTAAGAAACATCTTATGATGGGTAAAAGCAAAGAGCTCTCTCAAAACCTTCGCAACCTTGTTGTTGCAAAACATACTGTTGGCATTGGTTACAGAAGGATTTCAAAACTTCTGAGTGTTCCAGTGAGCATTATTGGGGCCATAATCCAGAAGTGGAAAGAACATAATTTCACTATGAACTGGCCACGACCAGGTGCTCCTCCTGATTTCTGACAGAGGAGTGAAAAGAATTATCAGAAAAGTTGTCCAAGAGCCAAGGACCACTTGTTGAGAGCTTCAGAAATACCTAGAATTTGAAGGTACAGTTGTTTCAAAGAAAACAATAAGTAATGCACTCAACTGCCATGACCTCTATGCAGGCTCACCATGCAAGACTCCATTTCTGAAGAAAAAGCATGTTGAAGCTTGTTTCAGTTTGCTGCACAAGCATGTGAAATACTGGGAGAATATAGTCTGGTCAGATGAGACCAAAATTGAACTCTTTGGATGCCCTAATACACACCATGTTTGGAGGACAAATGGCACTGCACATCACCCCAGAAACACCATTCCAACTGTGAAATTTGGAGGTGGGAACATCATGGTGTGGGGCTGTTTTTCAGCATACAGTACTGGAAAATTTCTTATAATTTAAAGATGAATGGAAATAAGCAATCTACCTTTTGAATAATTGAATGTTCCCCACATTGTGCAATAAAAATATGTGCAATAACCTCATATTTATTTCTTACCACCCTACATCCCTACATCTATTCTGTACATACAATTTATTTTATTTTTCTATTTAAATGTGTGTTTTTATTTCTCATCCTATTTTTTATTTTTTGTTGTTGTTTGTGTTGTTGTTGTTGTCTCTGTGCACTGGAGCTTGTGACACTAAAACAAATTCCTTGTATGCGCAAACATACTTGGCAATAAAGCTCTTTCTGATTCTGATTCTTGACATTCTTGATAAAAATCTGCTGTCATCTACCAGGATGATGAAGATGAAACGAGGGTGGACATTTCAGCAAGACAATAATCCCAAATACACAGCCAAGGAAACAATTAGTTTCAGAGAAAGAAAATAAAGCTGCTAGAATGGCCCAGCCTATCACATGACTTGAATCCAATTGAAAATCTATGGAAAGAACTAAAGATCACTCTTTGAGCATCTTCAAGCTGTTATTACCAACAAAGGCTTTTGCACAAAGTATTAAATAAAATTCAGTAAGCATGTTCAATACTTTTTCCCTGCCATTTTACATTATTACACATAACTTATGGATGTCTATGGTTTGATTTGTTTACATTAGATTGCATGGGTTGTTACCAACATCTGGTAAAAATTTCATGTCAATAGCACCCTTAGAAATATATTTACTGAGAAAAATGGTGACTTTTTAAATACTTATTTTTCCCGCTGTAACTTGAGAAGGGTGGGCCTGCTTAATCTGGTCCCAAGCCGGTTCGTAGGATGACAGGGCAACACGCATGTCCGGAGAAGCATTCAACTTGTTTCGTTCTTTTGTATTCATTTTGGTTAAAACTGAGAATCCAGTTTCGCGCATATAGGTGGTTGTAAAAGGTATTAGCAATGAAATGCTTGCTTTGCTCACTATCAGATACTTGGTGGAGAGGATAATTTTGTGACAAGTTTTCAATGTGCCATCACAGGTTAGCTGCTGCATTTCTGATTCTTCAGAAGGAGTTAAATTCAGTCCAGCAATTGAAGTCAGCAATCGTTTTCTTGGACACAACATTTTCTACAATGTGTTTCATCATTGTTGGGAACATATAGTAGTTTGAGTCTCAGCTGCCAGAGTTCGAGTGATTTCTGGAAAGCCTGAATTTGTTCGTAATGTCTGAAAATATTGTCCTCCCTTCCTTGTAGTTTTGGATTCAGTTTCATTAGAACAGAAAATATGTCAGCAAGACAACCATCTCACCCGTGTATGAAGTCAAAGTCAAAGAGCTTTAGTCACTTCAACCATATATAGCTGATGCAGTACACGGTGAAATGAAACAAAGTTCCTCCTGGACCAGAGGTGCTACACAGAACAAAAACAAAAAATACAGGGTGACGTGGACAAACATAGAACTAAACAGTACTCCAAGGTGCAGAATTTTTTTAAACTAAACATACAACATAAGTGCAGAGGATGACGAGACAGTGCAGACATACAAGACACAACGCTGACTGTGTGCACAAAAAAAAGTTAGACAGTGAGTGCAAAAAGAAACATGGTTAGGGACTGAGTGATAGGAGCAGAAATAGTTATTAGTGGTGCTTGAAAAGCACACTATTACTGTTCGACATCTTCTTCTTCTTCTTCTTCTTCTTCTTCTTCTTCTTCCATACAAAATTTTGTCTGCTAACTAGTCCCGCACCGTTTGGCGTAGACCCACGAATGAGGTATCATATCGTGCGGCTTGTTTGGGAAAGATGTGCTATGACTTTTAGAAGCGATGGGAATTTCGGTATTCCCGCCACGCTTCTAGGAATGCCCCAAAAAGTCCCATAGAAATGAATGGGCAGAATTTTCAATCTTCACTATAACTCAAACACGCACTGCAACAAAGTCATATCACAACACTCAGCACAATGAGGGTAAGTGAGTGACGTGTGTCCAGATGACGCCACGTGACATCACGTGGCCCCAAACCCTGGGAATTATGGGAAATCGCAAAATTAGGGCTACATACACGTGACATGTGTGTGAGGGGTGTGTGGGGTCATTCACAATGCTGTTTGCTTTGCAGCATGTAGAGTAAATGTCCGTAATAGAGGGAAGAGAGTCTCCTATGATCTTGTCAGCTGTCCACACTATCTGCTGCAGGGTCTTGTGAGCCGAGACGATGCAGTTCCCAAACCAGGCGGTGATGCAGCTGCTCAGGATGCTCTCGATGGTCCCTCTGTAGAAGATGGTCAGGATGGGAGGTGGAAGATGAGGCTTCCTCAGCCATCACAGGAAGTAGAGACGGTGCTCTGGACTAGCTTTCGGCTGCTCCCTGTTCGGGGTCGCCACAGCAGACCGACTGGTCTGCACAACAACTTGGCACAGGTTTTACGCCGGATGCCCTTCCTGCCACAACCCTCCCATTTTTCCGGGCTTGGGACCGGCACTGCATCCAGTGGCTGGGGTTGAGGCATTGGCTGGAATCGAACCCGGGCCTTCCGCATGATAGGCGAGTAACCTACCACTGAGCCACCAATGCCTCAGACGGTGCTCTGGACTAATGAGACAAAATTTTAAATATTTGGCTGTAGCAGGAGACAGGTTGTTCACCGAAGGGCTAGAGAGCAGTAGAATAATGAGTGTCTACAGGCAACAGTGAAGCATGGTTGATGTTCCCTGCAAGTTTGGGGCTGCAGTTCTTCAAATGGGGTTTGAGATTTGGTCAGGATTAATGGTGTCCTTAATGCTGAGAAATACAGACCGATACATAAAGAGAAGGATTTGTGGAAGCCTATATCCACAGAAGATCTTTGGAAGTTTGGAACAACATACCAGCCGAGCTTCTTCAAAAACTGTGTACAAGTGTACCTAGAAGAATTGATGCTGTTTTGCAGGGAAAGGGTGTTCACACCAAATATTGATTTGATTTGGATTTCAATTCGGTTTATTTGTATAGCGCTTTTAACAATGGACATTGTCTCAAAGCAGCTTCACAAAAGTATAGAAAAATTATAGTTTAACATTAAGTTACTATTTATTCCTAATGAGCAAGCCTGAGGTGATGGTGGCAAGGAAAAACTCCCTGAGATATGTGTAAGAAACCTTGAGGGGAACCAGGCTCAGAAGGGAACACATCCTCATTTGAAATTTATTCATTCATTGTCTGCCGCTTATCCGAACTACACTCGGGTCACGGCGAGCCTGTGCCTATCTCAGGCATCATAGGGCATCAAGGCAGGATACACCCTGGACGGAGTGCCAACCCATCGGAGGGCACACACACACTCTCATTCACTCACGCAATACGGACGATTTAGAGATGCCAATCAACCTACCATGCATGTCTTTGGACTGGGGGAGGAAACTGGAGCACACGGAGGAAACCCCCAAGGCACGGGGAGAACATGCAAACTCCACACACACGGCGGAGGCGGGAATCGAACCCCCAACCCTGGAGGTGTGAGGCAAACGTGCTAACCACTAAGCCAACGTGCTAACCGCTAAGCCAACGTGCTAACCACTAAGCCAACGTGCTAACCACTAAGCCAACGTGCCCCCCCTCATTTGAAATTGGACAGTAAATAATGTTACTGTTGATAATGTCCTTTCTTCAACACGAAGAATGTCCTTTCTTCACAGTTTAGTCCTGAAGAATTGTGCAACCAATAACTCTTGAAGAACTAATAGGTCAGTGTAGTTTCTGAGTTTATTATTGACTTAGCACTAAATCCTTTCTGTAGACAACTGACTGGGGCAATGGCAGTTCAAAGACGGTGTGATGGTCTCCAAGTGGTTCTATCCACAGCAGTCCCCTGGGTCACAGGCTGTCCTCACAGATCTATACCCAGCAGCAGTGTGCACCACAAAGCCACAAGACTCCAACCAGGGGTAGTGCATCTGGATGAATCAGGCAGGTCTGGAAAGAAGAAGTGGTCACACTGAAAACTCAGAACATTAGTAGCTCGGGAGTGGGACATAGACATGTTCAACAGAAACAGATTGAGAGAGAAAAGAGAGAGAAAAAAATATATTATGTATGCTTGTGATCATGTGATGTTAAAAGACAATGTCGATTATGTGCAAAGTTCATGCAGGCAATCTGGCAAGATAAACTATAACAGCATAACTAAAAGGTAGAGCCATAAAGTGACAGACATAAAGGCTTCCTGGGACAGAAAGCGTCCAACCACTTCACGGTCAAACCTGAGCGACTGATGGTAAGGCGACAGCATTCAAACATCCTAGTACACTCAACACTCTATGCCCATGAAACTTTCAGATCTACTCCTTTATCTAAGGAAAACTAGACTAAAGGCTTGACCAAACAAGTGTATTTTTAACCTGGACTTAAACACTGAGACTGTGTCCGAGTCCCAAACACTAATTGGAAGGCTATTCCATAACTGTGGGGCATTGTAAGAAAAAGCTCTGCCCCCTGCCTACTACCAAATAGCCTGCACCTTTTGATCGGAGTAGGCATGGTGGATCAGAAAAAAACAAAAGATCGCTCAAGTACTGTGGCGTGAGACCATTCAGTGTTTTATAGGTCAGTAATAGTATTTTATAATCAATACGAAATTTGACTGGAAGCCATTGCAGTGTGGATAAGATTGGAGTGTGGTCCTAGTACGAGCCCTTCTGTCTTGTCAAAATTAAGCAGGAAGAAGTTAGTGAGCATCCATTGTCTAATGTCCTTTACATAAAGCTGTTGTCTCTCATCTGACCTAACTGAAACATAGCTGAGTTTCTTTGGCATACCAGTGGAAGCTAATACCATGTTTACGAATAATTGCACCAAGGGGTAGCATATATAAGGAGAAAAGCAGTGGGCCTAAAACAGAACCTTGTGGAACGTCAACGTTTAGATCTGCGATCTGATAACAATCAGTCAAATAAGACCAGAGCCAGGAGAGGGCTGTTCCCTTAACACTGTAGGAAAACATATTTTGAAGTCACTCTAAAATCTATTGTAACATAAATACTCTTTGATTATCCCAGCTCCCACCAACAAATGGTGATCAGATCAGACGGTGATCAGGAACTGTGAACTAGCTGACAGTCGGGGGTCGACTCCAGGGATCTTCCTCTCATTCAGTGCTTTAAGTGTATCACCTCCAGGCTTTTGTATTGTCACACCTTCAAGGCCTGCCCACTCAAGGCCTTTAAAAATGCATCGTATGTGCCTTTTCACTGGACTTGATGACTACAGTGCCACTGCAGTGTTTTCTGATCTCCAATAAAAGATTCCTGCTGAACACTTCTTCTGAGCCCTCTGGTCTGCTTTGGTGAATTCACAACACCAACACCATTTTCTAGCCTATCAAGTAGAATAGTGTGTTCAATGCAAAGGTTGCACTAAGATCAAGCAACACCAGCAAGGAGACATAACCCTGATCAGAGGCCAGTAACAGGTCATTTACCACTTTAAGCATTGCTGTCTCTGTGCTTATGATGAGGCCTAAATCCTGACTGATATATTTCATACATGTTATTCCTATGTAAGTATGAGCATAACTGCTGTACTACAACCTTTTCTAAGATCTTAGAGATAAAGGGGAGGTTTGATTTGGACATCTGACAGGAGTCGAGGTTGGGTTTCTTAATCGTTGTATGTACCAGACCCAACAAAATAAACTAGGGTTTGTGTGACAGAATTATGTTTTGCCCCCCCATCCCCAAACCCAACCTGGCAAGATTTTCTGACAGTTATGTCACCTCTGTGGTCAGGTAGTCAGTGTTTAAAGAGATTAGTTAAAAGCAATCTAAATATTATGTACAGTTGTCTAAACTATTTTTTATTGGAACCTGAGATGCTGTAGATGGACAAAGCAAACCCAGAAACAATATGATTTCATATTACTTGCATTGAAGAAATTTCTTCAAATTACTTATTTTTTTTAAAGTATTTATATAATTGTCATCCATTTAAGTACTTACTTAGTATGCACTTGTTTTTTTGTCCTGCAGGAATGCGTCCACTGCATTATGCTGCATGGCAAGGTAAAACAGATTCTGTTCTCCTGTTGCTCAGAGCAGGAGCTTCTGTGAATGGACCCTCACAGGATGGTCAGATTCCTCTACACCTTGCTGCACAGTATGGACACTATGATGTGGTGAGTTTAAAACATGTAAAAGTTGCATTCCCCCCATCCATTTGTGTATCCATTCCTTTTACATTGGAGCATTGTGAATTGCTACTGCTAGCTTATTTTGTTACAATTCATTTTGTTAGAGACAGGGGCTCATTGTTATTTTGTTAACACTGAGCTTTCATGACATAACCCCTGGACAACTCTCTCTTATTGTGTAATGTATTTGACTGCAGATATGGGTGAGATAAAATTTCTTATATTGGAGTTTCCTACAGCTTGACACAAGATTGAGAAAACCTTCCAGTTTAGTTAATGCATGGTGTCAGGTGTGGATAGCACACTGCCTGCAGCGTGCAAAATGCCTTGTGTTCCCATTGAAACAGCCATCACAGTTGGATGGATCATTGATCCATCACAGTACAAAGGCATGGGGTGCTCCTATGTCTAAGAAATGAATGGCTAGTTGAGTGTTAGTAAGGACCACCTTATTCTCATGGACACTACAGAGGGATGTGCATCTGCAGGAAATCACTTCAATTGCACTACATCATACATTTTTTTGACATTCTACAAAAGTCAAATTGAGTGGGTTAACATCACCCCTAAACTGCACACAACATAAGCACAACCACTCGAACACACAGACCCACAAACACACCACCACACTCACACCAGTTTGAATGCAGTGGTCACCTCCAAACACCTTTCAATTCAACCTTAGTTGAGTTGGTACAAATAACTGTAGGTGGATTTTCATTAGCTGTCAAATTTGAAATGGCTGGTGGAACAGCAGGTCCTGCTATTGCCTCACAGCTCAAAGGAACCCTTTTTAATCTTTAGCTTTCTTTGGTTTCATCACAGCTTAAAAACAAGGAAGTATGTGGAATGGCTATTATAAATTGAATTTTAGGTTTGAATTTAATTTGTGTTTGAATATGTGTGTTTGCATGTGTGTGTGCATTGGACTAGTGTGCCTTTCATGGTGTATTCCCAGCAAAGGGCCCGTTTATGGTTATTCTATATATCTTAGTTATATAACCTATAAATTTGAATGAAATATTGTTTCTCCATCGCAATGGTGCACATAATGGTGTATACTGTGTGTAGTACACAAAATAATCATAATGTGCAAATACACAACAGTGCGAGTTGAGTACAGGACAATAAATTCAAAGTATAGCACATGTTAACTACACAGAACAGGGCAGTGTTTGTGGAAAACTAGTACAACAGCTGTCTATAAACTATTGTGAAATGTTGCAGGAATAAGTTTAATAGCAATTAATGAAGGTAGCAGCAAAAGAAAGTCTGGGGTTTTAAAGACCCAGGTGAGCACTGGGAGCTATCATTATGTTACGTATCATTGTTTTCAGCATTTGGGATATACCATTATCCAGAGTGATAAACAAAAGTGCTTTGATCAATGAATACATTGATACTGGTTTGCTTAAGTCATAGATTAAAAATACAATTAAAATATAGAACAAACATTTACTTTTTTTTTTTTTTTTTGTTTAGATAAAAAAAGAAAACAGGGGAAAAAAATTAAACAAAAAAGCTAGTTTAAGTATTTCATGAAGATGTAGGATTGTCATTTAAAGACAGCCAGTGACTTAGCTGACTTTAGTGGGAAGTTTATTCCACCACTTAGGGGCCAAACAGACAAGATTCTTGATCCATGCATGGAGAGACCAGTTGAGCAGTGCTAGAAAATCTGATGGAGAATGTTGGTCGTGCAGTTGCATTTTTCGATCATTTGCAGACGTTGAATCGTGCTTAGTGGTAGACCTGCCACCAGAGAGTTGCAGTGGTCCAGTCTCGAAATGACAGGAGACTGAACAAGCACCTGAGATTTGAGCAGAATCCGTGGCATCTGAGGGAGGGAAGGAGAAGTAGAGCAAGTGGTAAGAGAACCCAGGGGAGAGTTTGTTTGGAACAGATGATACTCTACATGTTACCTGATATGAGTGACCTTCCAGGATGGAAGCAAACCATTGCCATGCTGCTCCATTAATTCACTTAATAGTGTTTTAATCACTAAAACACTTTTGTGGGTGAACAAGAGAGTCTTGTTGCTTGTCTTGTCACTTTAAATCCAGACTGTTTTTTTCCCATAGTAGGTTTCTTCAAGTTATGGAACCATTGATAACTGTAGTGATGAGGTCTTGCAAGATGGTCTGGATCATTGTGGAAGGGATTGTATCCCTTGGGCAGGTGGTAGGATTACAGGACAGGGTGACTTGTAGGATTTCTTTTGTTGCTTGTGTTGAAAAATGTGAGTTAAGGAGTAGTGGGATCCTAGTTGTATAACTCCCTTTAAAAAGTGTTTGCTAGGTTGCACTTCATTTCAAAAGTTCAAACCTACTGGCACAGGTAACCTGGATAAAGTTTCCAGTTATGTTTATTCTGGTTATATTTTACTGGACCTGTCAACCTTTACACATTTTGCTAAAGAGATTGCAAGTTTTGTCTAATTTATCAATTATGCAAAAAGAACAGTCTTTTTCTCTCAAATAAATTGTTAAATATGTCACAAGGAAATTCTTGTTGTATTGCTACATAGTAATAATGAAACAAAGAAGCATAAATATAAAGAAACTGCAAGCTATGAAAAAATGAGTATAGACATAAAAAATCTAAACAGAAAATTTTTATTTAAGAAAATAAATTAGAAACATCAACTGTATAATAGTGCAGGATGTGCAAAAGTGGACCAGTGTAAATGCTTACAGTTTGAGGTAAGAAGGTAAAACGTATAATAGTCAAGAGTTGTTTGTGTTTGCGTAATGTATATGTGTGTTAAAGTAACAGAAAGTGGGGCTATTTGTTAGTGGCCAAGAAGTCAGATAAGAGATCTTAGTGGGTTTTGGATATTGTTGATGAGGCCAGTTGCAGAAAGAAAAAGTTTTTGTCTTGATGGACTGCAGCCTTCTACTAGAGGGGGAGTGCTGAAAAGATAAGTTAACGGACTGGAGGTGCAGCTGTTGTACAGGGAGAAGAGTAGAGGAGAAAAAACAAAGCCTTGGTGAGAACCAGTACTGATGTCAGAGACATGTTTTCTCACATGCCACCTCCTGTCAGAAATCCACAAACAGGATCCTTGAATAGGATCCTGTGGAGTCTGTGTGCTGGAGGATGAAGCAGAAGGCCAAGTTAACCGCATCATCTAGAACTGCTGGCTTAGCAGGGAAACACCATGAGGGACAGGAGAGGGTCTGTGATGGATTTGAGGTGGGATAGCACGAGGCGCTCAAAGGACTTCATTACCACAGGTGTCATAGCAACAGGTCTGTAGTCATTAAGTCCTGTGACCCTTGGATTTTTGGGGATGGTGATGATAGTGGAATTCTTGAAGCAGGCTGGCACATGGCATATCTTCAGTAAGTTGAGGAGTCAATCATCATATGAATCTAAAATAATTTGTGACATTTTGAACTCTCTGCACCTATTGATTTTAACTGACCCCACCTGGAAGTCCTATTCCCTCTTACATACGTTTACCTGCTTTTGTCTGCACTTGCTGAGCACTTAACTTTGTGTCAAGGTAAGTGGAGAATTTTGAGTTTGTTAAAATAAAATTAAATCCATCATTACAATACTTAACAAAAGTGATCCAAGGAAAGACAACCAGCAACAGTGTCATGAGAATCTAAAGCTTATTGATATGCATGGGAAGCTTATCTGGTCTGATCCCACAGGAGTTCTCCAGTAGCACAAATTGCTAAAAAAGCTCATGTTGGCTATAATAGAAAGGTGTCAGAGCACAGTGCATTGTAGCTTGATTCATATGGGGCTGTGTAGCTGCAGATCAGACGGAGTGCCTGTGCTAACCCCTGTACACCTACTATGAGTCTGGTCTGATGAATCATATTTTCTTTTATATCATGCGGACATCCTGGGAAAAAGATGGCACCAGGATGTGTTATGGGAAGAAGGCAAAGCCAGTGGAGGCAGTGTGATGCTCTGGACGAAGGATGTTTTATATCCTGGATTCATTCATTGTAAAGCTGCTGTGTGACCATTGTTAAAAGCATTAAACAAATAAAAATGAATTCAGTTGAACTGGCTCTGTGTTATGATGAGGCCTAAATCCTGACTGATGCTATATGCTGACTGGACATGAAGAGTTGAGCTTCACATTTTAAAGCTGTGTATAAATATTAATTGTCAACAATTTATCATGTTATGGCATATTTAAGCGTGTTTGAAAAAATTAAGTTTTGTGCCAAGAATCAATAAATGAACATTTTCAAGATAATTTTCAAAACCTTTTCAGCCTAAAATTTTAGATAACTAATTGCTTTTTATCCTTTTCTCTCTCTCTCTCTCTCTCTCTCTCTCTCTCTCTCTCTCTCTCTCTCTCTCTCTCTCTCTCTCTCTCTCTCTCTCTCTCTCTCCCAACACCCCCACCCACCTTAGTCTGAAATTTTGCTGCAGCACCAATCTAACCCATGCCTTGCGAACAAGGCTAAGAAAACTCCTCTGGACCTGTCATGTGAGTTTGGGAGGCTCAAGGTAAGACCAACCTTAAGTTAGCAAAGCTAATAATTAGCTTTCTATACAGTCTGTCAAACCTTTTTGCTGAAGAAGTCAAAATTTTGAACATGAACACTTAAATATACTCTGCAATCATGATTTCTAAAAAGCTGACATAAATTATGAGTGCATGTTATTTTTTTAGGTCAAATTTGTTTCCACTGTGCCAATTTTATATTTATTATTTATTTTGAAACAGTTCATTGTACTCTTTTTTGTGTTCTTGTTTAGGTCAGACTGTAACATTTGTTGTGTTGCCCATGCATGACACTAATGTCTTATTTGTACTGTTGTTAGTACTGGTATGTCTCTGAACTATGTCTCAGTGTCTATAGACAGACCAGTTTTTTTGCTTAATAGCCCTGATGGTTACTTAAACACTGTCTACATGGCAAATATAAATTCTTGTTTTATCTTCTCTCACTAAAAGGTTTTTTTGCCTTTTCATCTCTGCAAATAGTTTTTGCAGCTGTCATGGAAGTACATATTCAGGAATGTATTTGGAAAGCTAATAGTTTGTCATTTTAAATGTGTCAGTGCTTGTGTATGTTTGCAAATTGAAGTATCCACTGCTAAGTAACGGCAGCTGCCTATAGGCTTTGTTGTTCTTTTTTCCACTGTGCTTTTATACTTTCTCAAGCAGCAGTTGTTGATTAACTGTATAATGAAATGCTTGATGAAATGCTTGATTTCAGCATGCATAAGATAGAATCTATCAAAAAAAGATAGTCGTTCAGGTGAAGGCTACCGTGTCTGGTCTGAATAAAATGTCTTATTTGCAGATATTTTTAAAAATCAGATATTTAAAAAATAACTAGATGCTAGATGTAACTCATCAAATGACATGAAAACATCTTTGTGGAATAAGTCACTGTATATTCTGCAAAATCCCACATGGTTTGAGCAACCAAATTGATCACTAATATCCATTCAATTCAATTTATTTGTATAGCGCCTTTTACAATGGACATTGTCTCAAAGCAGCTTTACAGAAGTAGAGAAACAGGAAACAGAGAAGGAAATATATATGTATTAAGTTATTATTTTATCCCCATTTTATTCCTAATGAGCAAGCCTGCTTCTATGGTGAAAAGGAAAAACTCCCTGTGATATGAAGAAGAAACCTTGAGAGGAACCAGGCTCAGAAGGGAACCCATCCTCATTTGGGTGACATTGAACAGTAAATAATGTAAATGTAACTAAATAATGTTCTTGCTACAACAGCAACCAAGGAACCATGAGGAACTATTAGGTCAGTGTAGTTTCTGAGTTATAGGCACTAATTCCTTGCTGTTGCAAGCTGACAGATGTAAAAGCAGATCCGTGACAATGTGAAAGTCCCCAAGTGGCTCTGTCCACGATATTGTTTTCAGAGCACCACCAGGACATCCAGCAGTTCAGCGACCATAACCTGCTGTGAGCTACATCGCCACATCGCATTGGGATGGGGCCAGAGCATATTACAGAGTGTATTAATTTACACACCTTTACAATATTACTGTTAGTAACCTCAGACCGACGAAGGCGTATATCGTTAACTCCTACATGCAAAACTATCTTCAAGAACTTATGCTTGCCTAGGACCCTTAGATTACCCGCTATGTCCGGCTCCTGTAATACACCTAACCTGTGCTGCTAGAGCCCCTAAAGGCCTGGCTAATTTCACATGCCTTAAGATAGAGTCTCCTATAACCAGAGCTCTTTCAGGTTTCTCAGCGGGTGCTTCACTGAGGGGAGCAAACCTGTTGGACATGTGAAGCGTAGAGGAGTGGTACTCCCGTGGGCGATCCTTAGCGTTAGTGACTATGCCGCCGAGTCATCACACATTTGCCCCGTTGTGAGGGCTCTAATGCCGGAGTTGGGGGGTTACTATCTCCAACTAAGGCATCCAGACTTACCCCTCCAGATACTACACTACTCTCACTATCACTAAACCCTCTCTAGTGTTTGGATGTGTACCTCTAAAGCTAATGTCTTCTCCATCAGAGAGCTAATTAGCATACACTTATCACAAATAAAATTAACGCTAACGACGGAGGAAGAATTACTAAACGTCTTGCAGCTCACACACTGTACAAGCTGAAAGTTAGCCATACTTTATAATTACATGCCTTTAAGTGAATTTGACCTGGATATTGAAGAGCTCCGAAGTGGGTTTCCTCCGAATTCTGTTTGAAGACTGAAAAAAAACCCACAGAAAGCTTCTCCTGGAAAAAAAAAGAACAATTAACTGCAATATGCAAGTAAAGATTTTGAAAATGAAAGGTGACAGCATAAAATATTGAGGCAAAAGAGAAAATTAGATGGTATAAACTAAGATTAATACGACGACACAGACAAGAAACTCGCGGTAAGCACTTCAAGCACAGGAAGTGATGTCAAAGTGGCTCACTCCTCATAATATCAGTATAATGAAAATTTAATTTGCCATTCAGTAAGAATAGGATAGGTAAACTTTGTATATGAGAGACCTTCTAATTTCTGTCCTTGTTTTAATAACCCTGCAAATAATTTTCCTTTTGCCTTACAGGTAATTTCGGCTTTGGTCTAATAAATTAATCAAGGAAACGGTATTACAAATTTGATGCTCAGCATCAAGACATCTTGAGGTTTATGTGTCTAGCCTAGGAGAATCCAACCTATACATAACATATACTTTGGGAGTGCCCATCCATCTTTATAAGTGAGCAGTTGCACAGTCTCCAATTTAAGTTTAGGCCCTTTACTGGCCCAGATAAATTTTGAAATGGCACTGTTAAGATCCTTAATTATTCAGAGGTATTAAAAAATAGGCAGTGAATAAGATCCTACCTAAGGTAGACACTGGGGGGTTTTGGCCATATGATGAGGTCTTCTTCCATGCGAGATATTGATGTTTTAATGTTGGCACCATAAAGTTGTGATAGTTTGGGTGTAATATAGATATCTAATTGTATGATATCTTTATTATTTAAATTGCTTAACAAAGTTTGGCTTAGATATGTTTTGTGTTCTTAATGGCATCATCTTTTATTTATGAAAGTTCTTATCTGGACATGGCTCCAAATTGTCTAATGTAGTCAATTAACTCGGGTAATGACGTTTTTGGGTCAAAATGTAAATTACCGAGGGTTCTATTGCCATTGCAAATAGTAAAGGGGACATAAAGGTATGTATAAAGTAATCACTTTATCAAGTTCTCACCAGTCCCAAACACATAAACATAAGGCTCCATTCCATCCTATTGAATGCTTTTCCAGCATTCATCGAATTCAGGTTATGTTTAAGTGATCATGGTGCTTAGCCAGAATTTTGGCTAGAACATTTAAATCTACATTTAACAAGTGGATAGGTTTATAAGAGTCACATTATTTTGGGTCCTTATCTTTATGTATTGCAGTGATATTAGACTGAAAAGGTATATCTCACTATGCTGATTCATTCACACATGTAACGTATCAATCTTTTCTGCATAGAACACAGGAACCACAATGTATCCTGCATGAAAAAAGAGCTGTGCATGAACTTTATTCAGATATATTGACAAGTGGCCAGTATACAGCTTGGTTTCTTTCTTTTTTTTGTTTTTAATTTCCTGACAGTATGCGACTGTTACGGGGGCAAGTGCCCCCGATGGACCACTAGGGGGCCTTCAGCAGGGGTTTTGTTTATTTAGTCATGTGTTTGTTCTAGCCACGCCTTTCCCTAATGCGTTCATGCCTGTCACCTGTTCCTAATGTGTGTGTAATCATGTTCCTTATTTATAGTGGCCGTCTGTCTTTGTTACTTTGCCAGTCCTCGTCTTTGTGTTACGTCTGTGTGCTGTATGTTCCTTTGTTTAATAAAACCCCTGTCCGCCGTCTAACTCCGCGTTGGGTCTGATTCCTTTACACCGCCTGCATCAGCTCCGCTCATCATCAGCAGCACTTTGTGACAGCGACATTTAGCACATCAACACAAAGCATAGCAGAAGCCACTAATCTTTCACCAGACCTATATTGATTTTTTTTTATATTGCATTCCAGGATTTCTTTGTTTGCTTTGTTTTGTTTTGAATTTCAAATTTGTTTCATATATGTGGTGAAACTGTAATGTCTCTTAAAGCTTTTAATTGTTGAACTGATTCATAAATTCAGATTTCATTCTCAAATCTGAATTCATACTGATTCAGATTTTACTATAGATTGGGAATTGTTTACTGTTTACATTTTATTGCCCACAGTTAACTAAACCTGTCCATTTCTGTCAGATGAAGACAAAATTATACCATAATATAAAGGTTTATTAAGACCTCATTTCTTAAGAATATAAATAAAGTTCCTTAAAATAATATATTAGATTTTCACTGCATGGTGGCAGCTCCATTGCCAACCCCTGTATTGTTTTCTTGTTGGCCATGCAACTTTTGTCCTCCCAGGTGAATATTAACCTGTTTTTAAAGTATGAAATAGAAAATTATCTTCCACTATTGTGTTACACCATTTTATTTAACTTCATCTAAACTTATTACCACAAATTGTACAATTCTTTGTCATATATGGTCAATACAAAAGTACATGTAATTTCTGAGTAAAAGTAAGAAGAAAATTTTAAATATTTAGTCAGGATACAGCTTTGAAATGGCAGACACCAGTTGTCCTTCTGGGTCAAAATTGACCCAGTCTGGTTTGACTGTTCACAAAGTTCACTTCATTTCAAATAATTAATACAAACGTCACAACTCTTTATGGAATTATAGTCAGTAGAGTGAAATTATACCATGTTTTTGAGTAAAATAAGTGGAAATTATTATTTTGAATTTTCACAGACTGCTCTATTGAAATATTAGGTCAAAACTTGCCTAACTTCAGTTTTATGAATTTTCACTGTCAATGAATATTGAGCTCTGTTTCTTGGCAGCAACAGTGCAGGGGGAACCTCAGGTTTGTTTTTTCTGATTGTTTCCTCCATGTTCAGCTTTTTCTTTAGCAGGACATGAGAATACAATCCCCAGAACATAAACATAAAAAATTGTCAGAGATGATGGTGTTGTCAGAGATGAAGGTCCAAAGACCTTCCAGCATGTCATGTACCACACATTTGCCCTACTTTTTTCTGTCTGTCCATCAGCAGGTTTGCCACTGTATATTTGCATTTTCCAAGCCTAGCTGGTCCGGGCACTGAATGCTGCTCTTATTTTTATGCCATTTTTCCTTGGTTTCCCATGTACTGTTTGAAGGCACAGCAACCTCTAAAGGGGACCAGGCACTCATCCGCAGTCACGTTGTACATCAGCCACTTGTCCCATACTTTTGGAAAATTTAACTTGTTCACAGCGTGCTGGTCTTGTGTCCTGATTATCAAATCTAATTACTCCTGAGATGATCTTCTTGAGCTACAGTGGTGTGAAAAAGTGTTGGCCCCCTTCCTGATTTCTTATTTTTTTGCATGTTTGTCACACTTTTATGTTTCAGATAATCAAACACATTTAAATATTAGTCAAAGATAACACAAGTAAACACATCATGCAGTTTTTAAATGAAGGTTTTTATTATTAAGGGAAAACAAAATCCAAAACTACATGGCCCTGTGTGAAAAAGTGTTTGCCCCCTAAGCCTAATAACGGGTTGGGCCACCCTTAGCAGCAACAACTGCAATCACGCGTTTTCGATAACTTGCAATGAGTCTGTTACAGCACTGTGGAGGAATTTTGGCCCACTCATCTTTGCAGAATTGTTGTAATTCAGCCACATTGGAGGGTTTTTGAGCATGAACCACCTTTTTAAGGTCATGCCACAGCATCTCGATCGGTTTGAGGTCAGGACTTTGACTAGGCCACTCCAAAGTCTTCATTTTGTTTTTGTTTAGCCATTCAGAGGTGGACTTGCTGGTGTGTTTTGGATCATTGTCCTGCTGCAGAACCCACACCACTGTATATAGTTGCACAAAAACATGCCATAAACTAGCTTTTGCTCTTTACTACTACTGTATACACCAGCAAGAATCAACGACTCCCTTCCTATTTTGTCAGTGGCCATTAAGTTTATGTGCAAATAACATAGTATGAAACCATCTGTAATGCAGGTTAGGAGTAGGATCTATGTCCGGTGCATAAAGCTTTAATGATAGAGGCAAACTCTATCATTATTGAAATTGGCAGGCAAAGGCAAAAATGGAAGAAAAAAAAGGAAATGATCCAAAAAACCAGGAAGGCAGTCAGCGATGCAAACAAAACAGCAGGGCAAATGAAAAAACAGTGAAAATCAAATGAACAGAAAACAGGTCAATACATGGGCAAACTAGACTATAATCAAGACTTAGTATGCGGTGAAAACACACAAGCGATACGATCTGTGTGTTTTATGTCTATAATACTGGAAGGAGAGAACAGGAAGTCTCAGAATTCGGGTGAGGGGTCCCTCTGCTGGGTGTTAGGGGAAACAGTGGGCAATGTTGTGACACCATCCATGTTATTTTCAATTAGATGAAATAATGAAATAATATACATTTTTGGTAAATTTGAGGGTTAAATCTTCATTCTCACATATCAGATAGGTTGTGACTAGGTTGAAGTTCTGTTTTTGTTTTTTTTTACTTCCTGAACTGAAAATAACTAACTGCATAGTTATCTAAAACAACTACCACACTCAAAGTCCTGCTTTTAATACTTTTGGTAATTGGCACTTTCATTCTGTAGTAGGTAGTCAACACCTAAGAAAGATGTAATCAAATGATTTATTGTACATGTTTGTTTAAATGAAGTAATTGCCAGTGGTGGGCAGTAACAAAGAAAATGTAATTTATTACTGTACTTAAGTATCTTTTTCCTGTAACTGTACTTGAAGTGTAAGTGTAACTTTTTTTTTTTACTTTTTACTTTCACTAGACTACATTTTGAGTAACATATTGTACTTTCTACTGTACTACATTATTCCACAGCTCTCCTTACTTGTATTTAAAAAAAATAAAAAAAAGTTGTCCAATTACAGCACAGCAAACCGAGCTACAGCACGCACATTATTTTTGAACCAACGTATCTTTTTGGTTTCATTAAATGCATCGCACGCAATCAGTTCAGTAGAACATTAAAACTGCAGTGTCACAGCCTAAAATACTGTAGTCTACAAAGAAAACCATGACCCCATCCCGCTAACTGCACACCCATGACCCGTGGCCTGACCAGCAGGATTTAAGTTGTAGATCAGAAGAAAGACTTATTCAGACATATTCAGATACCTGCTTTGCCTCAGTAACATACGATTTCATCTTACAAGTCAACATCATATTGACAATGTAGAGGTGAGCACATCCTGTGGTAACCTTAATGGCGATTTTCTTTAATATGAATCTAATGTTAGCTCACAGCATTAAAGGATTTTCTTGTCCATGTGAATAAATCTGTCATTATATTAATTGTCGCGTATGGCTAGTTACACTTTAATAATCAGTAACTCTTGAGCAGCAGCAGTCTATATTAAACTTAATGATATACATCAGCAACACAATAACCCAATAGTTCTACGTTTATTGTTGATATTTGACCAGTCACCAAGTGAAAATTTCTTTTTCATATTTTATGCAGAATAAGATTACTGAATAAGAAAGCAGAATAAGACTACTGCACAAATACTGTAATTGTTCATCACACACCAAAGCATTAGTTAGCTAAATACTAAAATATTAGCTGAATTTAAACTTTTTTTCCTCTGAATCTGTAGAGCAGAAAGTTTCTGTTAAAGTCAATCTGCTTAGATCCTTGCTTTTCATTTGTTTAAAACTGATTCCCCAGGACACAGGAGTGTCCAGCACACATTAGGGACACTTGGTGACTGTAACGTCGTCACAGATCTGCCATTACATCTGTCAACTTCTGACAGCAAGGAATTAGTGTCTATAATGAACTCAGAAGCTAATTGACCTAATAGTTCAATGTAGGCTTGCTGATTAGTGATAAAATAGGGATAAAATAGTTTAATTATTTAATTTAAAAATTCTTTGTTTCTCTACTTTTATAAAGCTGCTTTGAGACTATGTCCATTGTAAAAGGCGCTATACAAATAAACTGAATTGAATTGAATTAGTTATTCTGTACGAGTTACCAAGACTGGCTGCCTCATTGTAGTACTTAATATTTTCTTCTGCCATGATGTATATATTTTTATTTGTAAGTATTTTTATTTAGGAAACAATTTATAAACCACAGACCCTATTTTTATATAAGGTTTCTTTTTCTTGTGTAGTGTCCATGAACAAATAACTGTGCCCTGTAAACACTGGGACACACACACACACAAATGTGTCATTTCAACAGCTACATGGTAAAGTGTTTTATCAGGTTTTAATGTGTTACTATTTTAAGTATAACATAAATCTTAACAGGAAAACCTAATTGATCTCAAGTCCTGCTATTTTACAGCCCACCCATGCACCTTGCACTCCTTGATTTAGAATAATGTTAACTGACATCTGTATCATGATCATTTCTTAGACCTTGTATTAACAGAGACGTGTGAGTAGAGTGACAGATTTTTCTCACATAAAATGAATATTTAATTACAAAAAATGACATCATTAGAGCTAGGATAAATGTAGTACTTTTTTACTTAAGTACATTTGGATACAAGTACTTTTGTACTTTAACTCAAGTAGAAATTTAAATTGAGGACTTCTACTTCTTTTACTGGAGTAACATTTTAACTAGAGTATCTCTACTTTCACTTAAGTACAGGAGATGTGTACTTTGCCCACCACTGATCATTACATTAATGCACATAATATTATATTGCTTTACGGACACCAGTTTTCTTGGAAAACTATGGAATAAATGACAGCCAACATGCACTTCAAGCATTATAATTAAAGTACTTAATAAGTTATAATTTGTCATAAGAAAAAGTAATAAAAAATTAGAAAATTAAAGACATTTATAACTCAATATAATAATTTATAATCCCAAATAATAACATATCTATATAAGTCTCTGTAAGGCTTATCAATAAATAATTGCAATGATCCACAATCAGTAAAAATAATTTGATTGTGATTCGGGTTATGTTTAGGAAAAGCTTTTTGATAATTGACATTAGAGGACTGGAAACAGTGGCCCAGTAATGATTGACTGTTTTGTCAGTTAAAAAACACATTGACAGGTTTTTGCATTCCTGAAAAGTTTTCTGCAATGAATTTGGTCCTGTGTCATAGACTTTGAATGCTTTGGAATACTTTATTTTTCTCTTGAGCGCCCCCCTTTGTTACCTCCACCCACATCTCTCTCTGTGTCTCTCTGTGTCGCTCTGTGTCTCTCTGTGTCTGTCTGTGTCTGTCTGTGTCTGTCTCTCTCTCTCTCATGCTTCCACCTCTAGGTTGTCCAGCTGTTGTTAAGCAGTAACATGATTACACCTTTATTGGAGGGAGACAGTGGAGACATTGTAGACTATGCCTGCAACACTCCTCTCCACCTTGCAGCACGCAATGGACATAAGGACATCATTCAGTCAGCCTACCCTCTTATTGTTTTATGTCTGTGTATATTTGTATGCAGAAGTGTGTTAAGTGTGCTTGTCTAGAAGGAAAAAATACAAGTTAATTGGCTCAATAGCTCATGAGTGAACATAGACAGGCCAAAAGTGCAACAACTCTGTCTCTTTCTTTATCAGGCTTTTGCTGAAAGTAGGAATCAACATCAACAGAGTGACCAAAGCAGGCACTGCTCTGCATGAAGCTGCTCTCTATGGAAAGACAGAGGTAGTACGGCTGCTGCTGGATGTAAGTCTTTTATAGTGTCAGTTAGCCCTATTACTTCAGACTTCAGAATGTATTAGGTGAGGCCACAGTCAGACATCAGGTATTCAGGTTTTTGGTAAGAATAAGAATAAAAATTTACAAAAAAATTAAAATTTACTAAGGGTAATATTTTAAAAAGTGATATTAAATACAGAATTAACTATAAATGTGGGAAAGGAAAGAAAGGAAAAATATATATCTTTAGTAGATCTTTAGTAGAACAGTATGAGTATCAAATAGAGTGCAGATGTGTGCAATTATAGTGCAACAAAATTGTGCAATGTGTGTAGTGCAAAATGCATGTTGTTCAAAAGTTTACAAAGTCTCAAACAAGAATAGCCTCCTGTGTCCACCTGCTTATAATTATTGTGGAGACAGGCTGTCTTTGAATTGCAGAAACATGCTAAGATTTTAAGAATACAAGGTTTTGGTCTGATCTACCAAGTTGGACTGTAGGATTGTAGCTCTGCGTCTTCTGTATTCAACATTTGCATACAAAAGGTCCAGTGTTCTATTTTCTGCAGTCCCCCTGCTTTTCTCCTTACCAGCATAATGTGGTTGGGGTAGTCTGGGTCCATGTCTCTGTGAAGCACAAAGTAATACTCTCCCAGTACTCTGTCTGCACCTAAATCAGTGCACACAACTCGTCCAACTTGTTGCCCAAAGATCATCAATCTCTAATCAGAGAACCACAATTCATGTTGCACAGTGTTTTATCATTTCCTTGGGAGTGCTATTAATCTTTTGACTTTTTTGACTTAAGCAATAAACAAACAAATAAATAAATAAATAAATAGGCTTGAGCATATAAAGCTACAGCATATGAAATTTTTTAACGTTTTGGCTTAACCTGTCTTATTTTTGTATAGGCTTAGATGGGAAAAATTTTAACATGAAACAATATGAATTTCTCTTTAGATTGCAGTGTTATTTTTTGGTGGTAGATTGTGTGATGAATATATGAATATATTGGCTTTAATATATTATGCCAATACAAAATGCTTGATGAAAATGTTCATTAAAGGGTTTTTTTCCTCAAAATAGCCTACTTATTAATTAAAATGACACAAATGCTTCAAACTTCAAATGTAAATTAATGTAAATCAAATCCATGAGTCAAACATGTAAAATATTATTATTAACTGAATTATTAATGTTTTATCAGTATGTGCACAGTACAGGTAATGTACAATAAACTTCAATTAGGCTTGACAGTGTTGAATGTGCTCTGCTGTTTGTTGCAAAACGGTTCTACGATTCGTTCAAACATCCACTGGCGTGTCAGAAAAATTGTATACTGCCTTTTTTGTTCTGTTTTGCTCTCCAGGCTGGAATTGATGGTAACATTCGTAACTCTTATAACCAAACAGCCCTAGACATTGTCAATCAGTTTACAACTTCTCATGCCAGCAAAGACATCAAACAGCTCTTACGAGGTAAGTCCTTTTCTATCTGTATGTACTTGTGTGTGTGTGTAAATACATAGTAAATTGTGTGAAGAATTAGCAGAGCAATAGCACAGCTGTTGTATTGTAACTATTGCAATCTACACAACATAATGTGAGTTTAGAAACGGACAAATTGTTGGTGTGCATCTCACTGGTGCATCTGTGACCAGGATGAAATGCAACCAACAGAACTGTCAACACAATAGGAAGCTGTCTGAAAGGGATGTCCAGGTACTAACCCAGAATTGCCCAACTCACTGCAGAATTACATGTGCACCTCAGCTCTCCTATTTCCAAAACAGTTTGACGGGGGCTTCACAGTGTCGATATTTATGGTCAGTCTTCTGTAACAGGCTGCTATGCCAATGCCAAATGTCAGTTTCAGTGGTGCCAGCAGTGGAAATCTTGGAATAAAACAGATTTAAGCAAGTTCTGTTTCAACCAAAAATCTGTAACTAATAATATGACACAAACTTAAGATGATTGTAGTCTGCGTGTGTGTTTGTGTCCTTAGATGCTACAGGAATATTCCAGGTGAAAGCTCTGAAGGACTATTGGAACCTACATGACCCCACTACTCTCAACATTCGTGCTGGTGATGTCATTTTGGTGCGAATTATTGTCAGTGCTCTTTGTGTGCATTCATGTCTATTTTGTTTATTTTTGTTTAATTAATCTGATACTTTTCCTGTTTTAGTGGTGGAACGAAACAGCATTGTTTCTGATTGTGTGTGGGTGTCTGAACATGCATGTGAACAGAAATCTGTATCAGTATTTTTGGCACTGGAACAGTGTGGCAAGATACAGTATGGCAGCATATCTGCAATCACAATTTTTGCCATTATTTTGATGGCCAAGCAGATTGTAACTTAAGTATTGTATGTATTAATTGGGCTGTATTTATTAATCTTGAACATATTTAACTAAAGTGAAAATAAACATGTGGGTGGAAATAAAAATAATGTTGTTTTGGTCAAAGTGTTTGTTTAGGTCAGACAAGACAGTTATCTAGCATTTTAAAGCACTTTTATACTACACAACAAGCATAGCACCTTTCACAGTTATCATTGTGATGGAAAAAGGACACAAGAATTTAACATGGGTATAGATGAAGTCCCCTTCACAAGCAATGGAATTGGAAGGCTGATTTTGTTTTTGCTAAACAATGAAAACATTTGAGTTTGAGATCAAAAGCTAAATCGAGCAGAATTTCAGCCTTCAATTTGAAAATTGGCACTATTTTATTTTTATTTTATCTGAATTCATATACAACATAATTTCTGTTTATTACAGAAACACTGAGAGAGCTGTGAAGAAAACCCCCAAAATATCAATTAGTTCCATAACCAGCAACCTCTACAGGGCAGGGGTGGAGGTATTAAAACCAAAGTGATAGAAAAGACAAAGGATTTGGCCAAGATCCAAAACATAAAAGCAGTGATGAAAGGTACCAAAGGTAGTGTCATGGCTGGGCTTGCAAGGCTGCTTCTGGGAAGGATGCATTAATCTTTACTGATAATGTAACACGATAGACAACAGGAGAGTACATTGGGCAGAGAATCCACCACACCACCTGGCCAACAGTGACCACCATCAAGTTCCACCCTGACACACCCCTCACTGCAATTGCCTTCTGCAATCCCATCTTCACTATTTTCCCCTCACTAAAAAAAAATTTAAGTTTCCCTAACCACCAATGCAGGGGGCTTCTAAGTGTGTCTGTGTTTTCTGTGCCAATGCAGAAAGTTGCTACACAGGTGGTGAATGTGGGTATGAGCACGGGCCAAGACCCCCGTGCTCACCATGGACCCCTACACCTCAAAACCAACCTGCGCTAGCCGTGCTGACTGCAGACAATGATGTAGAAGTCTGCCTGAACAACTGTGAATGGCGCCCCCCAAACAACCAGATGGACACCCTACTGTGCACCACCAAGAGGTGGCTTCAAGTCGAGTGTCTGACAGCAACCAAAGTAACTGAGCGAGTGTATATGGACAAGTTCTTAAGGTTCCTACCACCAGGGGAATACAAGGCACAGGCAGGGATCCTGTAACTTGCAATGAGATGGTTAAGGCACTGGCATGTAATCTGTCCATCTTGGCAGTCCATTCAATTATCAATATATACATTCAGGATTTGCATTTTAAAATTGTGAATTTATCTTTAATGTGCACGCCAGAGGCACTGATGGCAAGGAAAAACATCCTGAGTTGATATTAGGAAGAAACTAAACTCAAAGGGAACCCATCATAGTTACACCAGATAATGTGATTATACATTTTTCCTTGTATACCTGTGTACTCTATTATCTAAAAGCTGAGTTGTGTAACCAGGATTCATTCTGGTTTCAACATGAAGTCTGTTTAACAATTCAATTCAATTCAATTTATTTGTATAGTGCTTTTAACAATGGACATTGTCTTAAAGCAGCTTTACAGAAGTATAAAAACAGCGAAGAATAATAAAATTAACAGCATCCAAACATCCCAGTTTGCGATAATAGTCCATGCCTGTGAAAATCTCCTTCATCTAAGAAAAATATATTCACAAAATTCTGGACTAAATAACTGGTTTCAGCCTAGAATTGCATGAGGGGCTAGGATTACCTGCCAGACACAGAGAGTCTGAATCTGAGTCCCAAACTGGAATTGGAAGGCTTTTCTGTGGGGCTGATTAGAAGGCTGTTTCATAACAGTATAAGAGAAAGCTCTACTCCCTGCTTTAGCCTTCACTAACAAAGGTACGAACAAAAATTCTGCATCTTTTGATTGAAGTAGTTTTGAAAAGATAAAAAGCTTGCTCAGGTACTGCAGCTTTAGACCAGTCAGTGCTTTGTACATCAATAGTTATATTTGATAATCAATACAACATTTAATTGGGACTAGTCCAGTGTATCATATCTTGTTCTAGTAAGGACTCTCTCACTGCTGCATGCATTCTGAACTAACTGCAGCTTGTTTTGCATTTATTGGAACATCCAAACAGATCTCACCCACCTCCCCCTTTTGCACCAAAAACTTGGGGAGATGGTTTGTATATGTTTTTTTAATGGACCCTGGACTGACACACTTGGTACCACATGGCATCAAGACCCCATGCAGAGTAGTGGTCCGAGAGCAGCTCTGCCAAGTCCCAAAAGCTTGCCATTAGTCTATTGATGAAAGAGGAAGTCACCAAGATGATATGTGACAACATTATGGAAGGGCCCTGGTCCAGCCCCATAATGGTTGTCCCAAAACCTGATGGAAGTCTCGGGATTTTTAATGAATTTTGGGAACAACCATCCCCTTTCCGAGGTAGTGGACTGCCTTGGGAGAATCCAATTCATTTCAAACCCAAAGTTTAACAGATCTAAACCCTATTGAGGATGCATTTCACCTCCTGAAGAGTAGACTAAAGGGAGAAACCCCCAACCGCAAGACAAGCAACAACTGAAAGAAACTGCAGTACAAGCTTGGAAAAGCATCAAAAGAAGAATGCAAGTTAGGTCATGTTAGTGGGTTATCAGTTAGCTGTAGCACATCTAGACGTACATATCAGGAGATGAAAGCTGCAGTTCTAAGCTATTGTTCTCTCATATATTTTGACCTCAAACCTCAAACTGTCTTCAGTGATAAATTGACCTTGTACTTCTAATACATTCAGAGGAAACTAGTTTTGGACCCGGATTAGTAAGCAGAGAAAAATTTGGATAGGTACTGTGCTGTAATCACATTTTCTTGTACAAGAAGTACTGTAATCATAAAAGAATCGTGTGGCTTTGTATGAGAAAAGGTTTCTCCCTTTGAAGACAAGTATGCATGATTCATTAGATATAATGAAGTGTTTTTCTATTATGAAATCAATTGCTAAATGATTAATAATGACATTGAATGGTTTTCTCACTGCATTATTATTGCTAGGTGCTAGAGCAACACTTGGATGGTCGCTGGAAAGGTCACATCCATGACAGCCAGAGAGGCACAGACCGGGTGGGATATTTCCCACCATCCATAGTAGAAGTCATCAGTCACCACTATGGTACATCCTACCATGTCCCATTTCATTAAACTTATTATAAGCATTGTTTAGTTTTAGCTGGGAATCTGTTCTGGTTGTAATATTATTGGAGTGTTCCAATCGAGCTAAGCTGGACAGTGTCAGCAGTTCATTTATAAGTGCATCAATCCGTATTATCCATTTTGTCCCTCTATTTCTCTGTCTTTTATACACCTGTATTCAGACAAAATTGGCTGCTGTATTTTAGGGATAAAACTTGCAGTGGTGTTAGTTTACAATTTTTGCTAAAATGTCCAGTAAGGAATGCCTAACAGCATAATTTTGCCTTTAAAGCAAAGATTTGAACCTTGGTAAAATTGGTTTTAAAAAAAAAAAACATTGTAATGCAGGAGGAGTAGGGTCAATGTGTGGTGCACAAAGCTTTAATAATAGATGCAAACACAGTGAAATCGACAGCCTAAGGCAAAAACGCGTGCTTTATGTCCATAATACCAGAAGTAGAGAACAGGAAGTCTCCAGAATTCGGGTGAGGGATCCCTCTGTTGGGTGTTAGGGAAAACAGCGGGCAATGTTGTGACACATATAGTCTACTGTAATATCACAGCATTTTTTGAGAAAACATTTTATAAAACGGTAGGTGCCACATTATACTGCATTTGTGTAAAATCAATTAAAATTTATTTAAATTTAACTAAGACATTGTCTCAGATTTATGTCTATTATTTGTCTATAATTTCTGTTTAGCATTAATGAGCAAGTCTGAGGCACTGATGGCAAGGAAATATGATATGAGGAAGAGACAATATGAGGAAGAAACCTTGAGAGGAACCATAATCTCCTCATAATTTAACATAAACTTCTCCCTGCCTAAGCCATCAAATGCTGACTAATGGAGACCTGACAGCATAACTAAACGGTAGAGCCAGAAGGTGACACAGATGAGTACTTCTTGGCACATAAAGACGCCAGCCAATCCACCATCAAAATGCCTCAGTGCATGTGAGGGGGTGCAGGAGCATCCAAACATCCCAGTTTACCAACACACTCTATGCCACTAAACCCTCCAGATCTGCTGCTTTACCTAAGAAAAACTATTCATAAAAAGCTTGACAAAGCAAATATATTTTCAGCCTGGACTTAAACCCAGAGACTATGTCAGATTACTGAACAATATTTGTAAGGCTGTTCCATAACTGCAGGTCTTTGGGAGTAAAAGCTGCTGTAGCCTTTAATACTTGAAGTATTGACAAATAGCCTGCACTTTTTGATTGAAGTAGGCATGGCAGATAATAGAAAAAAAAGTTTGCCCAGGTTAGTAGTAGTATTTTATAATCAATGTGAAATTGCATTTTGCTGCATTCTGAACTAACTGGAGCTTGCTAAGCGAGTGGTATAGTTACATGAGCTTCAAATAAAAGACGAGTCAATAATCACACCATGGTCTTTTACTGCTGCACATGATGGCCATCCAGAGGTTACTCTCTAATCAGAATGCTTATTTCTGGCTGCTTGTGATCCTAGGACAAGTACTTCTGTCTTGTCAGAATTAAGTAGGAGGAAGTCAGTAAGCATCCACTGTCTCATGTCCTATGAATAATTGAAACAAGTAGCATATATAAGGAGAAAAGCAGTGGGCATAAAAGAGAACCTTGTGGAACACCAAAGCACCTTGGGCGAACCCAATTCATTTTGAACCCAATATGAGCATGACTGTTGTGCTACAACCTAGGATCTTGGATTTAAAGGGGAGGTTTGATATTAGTCTGTAGCTGGACAGTTTGAGAGAATTGATTATTTTTAGAAGAGTTTGGGTTTATACTTGTATTATCTGTACATGTGGTTTAGGGAAACGTATGGTAGGGATCTAGTACACAAGTTGATTTAGAAGAAGAAATTAGCGAAATGAAATCAGTCTCTTAAAGAGGGGTTAAGAATTCTAAACGCTGATCTGATATAGTAATATTGTTATCTGTAGCATTAGTTATCAATTTTGTCTGGTCTTAAATTAATATTCTGATTTTTTTCCCCTGACATTCTTAATTTCTCATTAAAATAATTCATGACACCATTGCTGCTGCATATTAATGTTGTACATTTTTCTACAGTGTTTTTATTCCTATTAATTTAAAACAAAAAAATTATGACTATTTTGTTATCTTCAATTTGGGTGGACAGATAAGCTGATCCTAGCAGTACCAAGAGAAACTCAGGAGGCTTTCCATGCTACTTGAAATGCTACCAATTTAATTTGACCCCATTTAAGTTCTAATTTCCTAGTTGTCTGTTTTAAGGGGGGGGGGGGGTGTGTGTGTGTGTGGTGTGTGGTGTGTGTTACCAGGATGCTAGTTTTTCATCTCTATTATTTTTAATGTAAATGGAGCTACATTATCTACATTATCAATCTACATAATTACATTATGTAGCAAAATAATGACTCTAAGTAATCTGTCGCCTAATCAAGTTCTGTGTGGTCTGATGGTGATATAATCATGGATGATGATTCTGGGAGATTATTGATAACCACTTCTGAAGTAGCAAACGTAAATGTACGTTTAACACTGTAATGTGGCAAAGTGCATATCTCATGTCTATTACACATTTTAAAGGAGACAAGATAATGGTATAATATATATTTTCTATATTTAATCTGACTGTTAGAATGCGATCAAGAGTGTGACCCCCAACATGATGGGGTCCTATTACAATGTTACATTCTATTACAATTAACCCCTACTGAATCTATGATGGACACAACTGCTGTTCTCAAAGTGTCTTCTGAATTATCAAAATGAATAGTAAAGGTTCCCTCAACTAATGCTTTGTTGAAACAGCTAGGTTTGAAATTAAATCTGCAGAGGAACAGATGAATTCAGAATGTGGCGCTGGAGGGGTCTGTAAATAACATCTTAAAGAACTACTTCAGTTGTGTTTAATTTATGTCTTGGTTTTTGTGCGACACTTAGTTTACCACCATAAATAACTGCAACACCTCCTCACATGCCTGTTAGTTGAAGCTGATGTATAAACTATATCTGGGTGGACTAGCTTCATTTAATGATACATGCTCATTTGGTTTTATGCAATGTTTCTGTTAAACATAGTACGTTATCTCCTGATCAGCATTGGTTTCCTTAACAATAAGTGCTTTAGATGAAAAGATCTAATATTAAACATTCCTCAAGTTACTAAAACAGGTTACTTAAAATATCTTCGAGAGTCTGGTGCCTCTCAAGATTTCTTCTTCTTCTTGCCCCATAAAATTGAATTATTCTGTAAAGCTGCTTATCCCCTGTAAAAAGGAAATTAGATTGAGCTTAGTTTATAGTTTTCTCTTACCCTGTCTCCAGCCCCCTAACTACAGTCTTACCTTGCATCTTATTAAAATACCTCTCCTATCTTTGACTTGGACTAATCTACTGCTTTTGTCTGTCTGCCTGTATGCAGGGGGCACACTTTCTCACCATTGCTCTATGCCCTGCCAGAGGCAGAAGCAGTCCAGAGCTCCCCTTTCTTCGAGTCTGAGCATGAGCACCTCTGTCACCCCTAAAAGTGATGACTCAGGCATGCCTAATTCCAATCTACCACCAACCCAGGCAAATAGCCTGAGCATCAACCAAGGTATACACACACCTTGTCACACCAAAGACACAGATGTAATGCATTAGGGACAAGGAACATCAAAATCACTATTACATATTTCTATCTGGCTTAGCCTGTGAAGGACCAACCGTGGTGTTGTGTCACTCTTGGACTGACATAATGCATGTTAACCACAACTCATCACCCACACAAAGCCAGCAAGGTTGCTTGTCCATGCACTATTTATCTGTGCTAGGTGCCCCCCTCATCAGCTGCTCCCAGCTCACTCTGCCTTTTCTTGAGGACATCTGGGTTCTGAGGAATTCCTGTGCAGGTAGGAATGCCTGAAAACTTGCCTCCTTCCTGTTTGTGTGTTTTATCCCCAATGGCCTGTCTCACCATTGCTGAAAGGTGCCTAGGGCCTTTTGAAACCTGTTGGAAAAAAACACCACTGCCATAAATTTCTATAAGATTATTATAATAATGTATAAAATGTGTAATAACGTGTTGGTGGACGGCACACAAGTCTGCATGACAAGGTGTAACTTTGCCCCACTCTCTGTTATCCTGCATCATGGGGCTTTGTAAGTGGTAATTTAATAACATAATTTCCTGCCTTGGTACTTTTACAGTTACAGATCTGAATACATCAAGGTGTTACCAACCAGAATTCGTACACTAATCAGCCATAACATTAAAACCACTGACAAATGAAGTGAACAACATTGATTATCTCATTAAAATGGCACCTGTCAAGGAGTGCGATATATTAGGCAGCAAGTGTAAGGATCTGAGCTACTTTGACAAGGGCCAAATTGTAAAGGATAGATGATTGGGTTAGAGCATCTGCAATAGGGCAGGTTTTGTGGCGTTCCCTGTATGCATTGGCTAATACCAACCAAAAGTGGTCTGAGTTTTTTAAGACTGGTCCTCTGTGACATCAAAGCTCTTGGCCTCCTTGAATCCACCTCATACACCTCATGTTTGCATACAAGACAAATGGATGTATAAAGGATGTTATCTCCACCACCTTAGACACCACCCTGACCCATCTAGAAGTCCAAGCACATATGTGACGATGCTATTCATTGGTTACAGCTCTGTTTTCAAAACCATCATCCTCAGCAAACTAACCTCCAAACTATATGGACTCCTCCTGTACTGCACTATAATTTATGAGCACATGCACACCACAGGGCTACCTACTGAGCCCCATCTTCCGTTCTCACTTTATGCACAGGTACATTGTACAAGTACATTCATGACAAACACCATCATCAAATTTTTAGATGACACAACAGTGATTTGGCTGATTATGGACACCAATGAGGCAGCCTACATAAATCTAGTTAACTAGGTTTGATAATGACCTCTTTCTTAACACCACAAAGACCAAGGACCTTATCAACTTTGAGGTTGCATAATAAGGATGAATATGCTTCAGTCCTCATCAGGGGATACAAGGTGGAGAGGAGGTCCAGCTTCAGGATCTTGGGTGTCAACATGTCACAGGATCTCATATGGTCGGCACAGCAGTAGTTTTATTTCTTAAGGACACTTAAGAAGATTTGACTGTCCCAGGTGGCCTTCTATCACTGCCCCAGCCTCCTGTTATACTGCATATACAGTCTTCTTCTTCTTCTTTCGGCTTTTCCCTTCAGGGGTCGCCACAGCGAATCATCTCTCTCCACCTATCCCTATCTTCTGCATCCTCAACACTTGCACCCACTAGCTTCATATCCTCATTAATTCCATCCATATACCTCCTCTTTGGCCTTCCTCTTTGCCTCCTGCCTGGCAGCTCCATGTCCAACATTCTCCTACCAATATACTCACTCTCCCTCCTCTGAACATGTCCAAACCATCTTAATCTGGCCTCCCTAACTTTGTCCCCCAAACCTCCAACATGAGCTGTCCCTCTGATGTACTCATTCCTAATCCTGTCCAATCTTGTCACTCCCAAAGAGAACCTCAACATCTTCAGCTCTGCTACCTCTAGCTCTGACTCCTGTCTCTTCCTCAGTGACACTGTCTCTAAACCATACAGCATGGCCGGTCTCACCACTGTCCTGTACACCTTCCCCTTGATTCTCGCTGATATTTTCTGATCACACAGAACTCCCGACACCTTTCTCCAACCATTCCAACCTGCCTGCACTCGCTTCTTTACCTCTTTCCCACACTCTCCATTACTCTGGACTGTTGACCCCAAGTACTTAAACTCCTGTACCTTCTTCACCTCTTCACCCTGTAACCTTACTGTTCCACTTCCCTCCCTTTCATTCACACACATGTACTCAGTCTTACTACGAGTGACCTTCATTCCTCTTCTCTCCAGCGCAAATCTCCACCTCTCCAGGTTCTCCTCCACCTGCTCCCTACTCTCACTACAGATCACAATGTCATCTGCAAACATCATTGTCCAAGGAGATTCCTGTCTGACCTCCTCTGACAACTGGTCCATCACTATAGCAAACAGGAAGGGGCTCAGAGCCGATCCCTGATGCAGTCCCACCTCCACATTGAACTTCTCTGTCTGACCTACAGCACACCTCACCACTGTCCTGCTCCTCTCATACATGTCCTGCACCACTCTGACATACTTCTCTGCTACTCCTAACTTCCTCATACAGTACCACAGCTTTTCTCTTGGCACCCTGTCATACGCTTTCTCCAAGTCTACAAACACACAGTGCAACTCCCTCTGACCATCCCTATACTTCTCCATCAAAATTCTCAGAGCAAAAATTGCATCTGTTGTGCTCTTTCTGGGCATGAAGCCATACTGCTGCTCACAAATTTCCACTACCTTCCTTAACCTAGCTTCCACTACTCTTTCCCATAGCTTCATTGTATGGCTCATCAACTTTATCCCCCTATAGTTACTGCAACTCTGCACGTCACCCTTATTCTTAAAGATCGGCACTAACACACTACTTCTCCATTCCTCAGGCATCCTCTCACTCTCTAAAACCCTGTTGAACAAACTAATTAAAAATTCCACTGCTGCCTCTCTCAGACACTTCCAGACCTCCACCGGGATGTCGTCAGGACCAACTGCCTTTCCACTTTTCATCCTCTTCAAAGCCTTCCTGACTTCATCCTTTCTAATCTTTTCTACTTTCTGTTCCACAGAGTTCACCCCTTCTACTCTTTTTTCCCTCTCATTTTCCTCATTCATCAGCTCCTCAAAGTACTCCTTCCATCTCCTCTGTACACTCTCCTCACTTGTGAGCACCCTTCCATCTCTATCCTTAATAACTCTAACTTGCTGCACATCCTTCCCATCTCGATCCCTCTGCCTAGCTAACCTGTACAAGTCCTTCTCTCCTTCTCTAGTGTCTAACCTAGTGTACAACTCGTCATATGCCTTCTGCTTGGCCTTAGACACCTCCCTCTTCACTCTGCGCTGTAACTCCTTGTATTCCTGTCTGTTCTCTTCAGTCCTGTCCATGTCCCACTTCTTCTTGGCTAATCTCTTCCTCTGGATACTATCCTGAACTTCCTCATTCCACCACCAAGTCTCCTTATCTTCTTTCCTCCTTCCAGATGACACACCCAGCACCTTTCTCCCTGTCTCCCTGATCACTTCTGCTGTAGTTTCCCAGTCATCTGGCAGCACTACCTGACCACCCAGAGCCTGCCTCAACTTCTGTCTAAATTCCTCACAACATTCCTCCTTTTTCAGCTTCCACCACTTGGTTTTCTTCTCTATCCCTATCTTTGACCTCTTCTTCTTACAGACCATCGAAGTCATCCTACACACCACCATCCTATGCTGTCTGGCTACACTCTCTCCCACTACCACTTTACAGTCACTAATCTCTTTCAGATTGCCTCTTCTACATAGGATGTAGTCTACCTGTGTTCTCCTACCGCCACTCTTGTAAGTCACTCCATGCTCCTCCCTCTTCTGAAAATAAGTGTTAACCACAGCCATGTCCATCCTCTTAGCAAAGTCCACTACCGTCTGTCCTTCTAGGTTCCTTTCCTTAACTCCAAACTTGCCCATCACCTCCTCATAACCTGTGTTCCCCTCACCAACATGTCCATTAAAATCCGCTCCTATCACCACCCTCTCACCCGTGGGAATACTCTCCATCACCTCATCTAATTCACTCCAGAATCTCTCTTTCTCCTCTAACTCACAACCTACCTGTGGGGCATAACCACTAACAACATTCAACATCACCCCTTCAATCTCTAACTTCAGAGTCATCACCCTGTCTGACACTCTCTTCACCTCCAGGACATTCCTCACAAACTCCTCCTTCAGGACCACACCTACCCCATTTCTCTTACTATCCACACCATAATAAAACAGCTTGAATCCTGCTCCTATACTATGAGCCTTGCTACCCTTCCACCTGGTCTCCTGTACACACAGTATATCCACCTTCCTTCTCTCCATCACATCAGCCAGCTCTCTACCTTTCCCTGTCATAGTACCAACATTCAGAGTTCCTATTCTCAGTCCTACACTCTTACCTTTCCTCTTCTCTCTCTGTCTGCGCACTCTCCTCCCTCCTCTACTTCTTCGACCAACAGTAGCCCAATTTCCATCGGCGCCCTGTAGGTCAACGGCGCCGATGGCGGTCGTTGTTAACCCGGGCCTCGACCGATCCGGTATGAAATTCGTACTGACGATTCGCATGGTTAAATTTGGCAATGTTTTACGCCGGATGCCCTTCCTGATGCAACCCTCTCTATTTATCCGGGCTTGGGACCGGCACAGAAGTCACTGGACTGTGACCCCCATGGCTAGATTATACTGCATATACAGTGGTTGCTAAAAAAAAGGTCTGCACTCCCCTTTTAAAATGGCATGTTTTTGTGATTTAAAAAAAATAAACCAAGGAAGGTAGATAGATAGATGGATAGATAGATAGATAGATAGATAGATAGATAGATAGTGTAGATATATATGTGTATATATATATATATATATATATATATATATATATAGATAGATAGATAGATAGATAGATAGATAGATAAATAGATAGATAAATATGTAAATATGTACATCAATAAATAAGGCAATCAGCATGTGCATAGAGGAAGTATGTGCAAGTTGTATTTACAACAGATAAAGTGTTATGTGTAATTATATAATTGTGCAAAATGTGTGCATTATGTACAAGAGTATGTACAACGTACAGTATGTACAATGTATGTACAACAGTAACAGGGATAAATATACAGTGTATATACAGATAGTATATACAGATAGTGTGTAGATAGATAAAAAGTGTGGAAGAAAAAGATGCACAACCAACCGAGAGAACCGCAGCCTTATGAGGATTGTCAAACAAAATCGATTCAAGAATTTGAGTGAACTTCACAAGGAATGGACTGAGGCTCAAGGTCAAGGCATCAAGAGCCACCACACACAGACGTGTCAAGGAATTTGGCTACCATTGTCGTATTCCTCTTGTTAAGCCACTCCTGAACCACAGACAATGTCAGAGGCGTCTTACCTGGGCTAAGGAGAAGAAGAACTGGACTGTTGCCCAGTGGTCCAAAGTCCTCTTTTCAGATGAGAGCAAGTTTTGTATTTAATTTGGAAACCAAGGTCCTAGAGTCTGGAGGAAGGGTGGAGAAGCTCATAGCCCAAGTTGCTTGAAGTCCAGTGTTAAGTTTCCACAGTCTGTGATGATTTGGGGTGCAATGTCATCTGCTGGTGTTGGTCCATTGTGCTTTTTGAAAACCAAAGTCACTGCACCCGTTTACCAAGAAATTTTGGAGCACTTCATGTTTCCTTCTGCTGACCAGCTTTTTGAAGATGCTGATTTCATTTTCCAGCAGGATTTGGCACCTGCCCACACTGCCAAAAGCACCAAAAGTTGGTTAAATGACCATGGTGTTGGTGTGCTTGACTGGCCAGCAAACTCACCAGACTTGAGTGGGGTATTGTCAAGAGGAAATTGAGAAACAAGAGGCCAAAAAATGCAGATGAGCTGAAGGCCACTGTCAAAGAAACCTGGGCTTCCATACCACCTCAGCAGTGCCACAAACTGATCACCTCCATGCCACGCCGAATTGCGGCAGTAATTAAAGCAAAAGGAGCCCCTACCAAATATTGAGAACATGTACAGTAAATGAACATACTTTCCAGAAGGCCAACAATTCACTAAAAATGTTTTTTTATTGGTCTTATGAAGTATTCTAATTTGTTGAGTGAATTGGTGGGTTTTTGTTAAATGTGAGCCAAAATCATCACAATTCAAAGAACCAAAGACTTAAACTACTTCAGTCTGTGTGCACTGAATTTATTTAATACACGAGTTTCACAATTTGAGTTGAATTACTGAAATAAATTAACTTTTCCACGACATTCTAATTTATTGAGATGCACCTGTAGGTAGGTAGGTAGATAGATAGATAGATAGATAGATAGATAGATAGATAGATAGATAGATAGATAGATAGATAGACAGACAGACTAGGTGTGATCTATGAATTAACAATATGTACATTATAATTATATTATACAGAGAAAATGTAGCAGAATGTACAGGGTGAAGCAGAACTGCAAGGTGGTGAGTGTAGTGAGACATGATCGTCCTAGCGGTGTAGTGTAGAGTTCAGAAGATGCTGGTTCTGCCATTTTAACAGGGGTGTGTAGACTTTTTCATATCCATTGAAGGTGTGGTTCTCAAGTTACACAGCAGCTCACAGGGAATTTTCTGCAGGTTGTCAAGTTGTCTTCAATGCACATTACCTTATTGACATGACATTGTCATGTAAATTCAATCACCAAAATCCAGTGATCTCTTCTTCTTTTCCTTTCAGCTTTTCCCTTCAGGGGTCGCCACAGCGAATCATCTCTCTCCACCTATCCCTATCTTCTGCATACTCAACACTTGCACCCACTAGCTTCATATTCAAATTAATTCCATCCATATACCTCCTCTTTGGCCTTCCTCTTTGCCTCCTGCCTGGCAGCTCCATGTCCAACATTCTCCTACCAATATACTCACTCTCCCTCCTCTGAACATGTGCAAACCATCTTAATCTGATCTCCCTAACTTTGTCCCCCATAAGTCCAACATGAGCTGTCCCTCTGATGTACTCGTTCCTAATCCTGTCCAACCTTGTCACTCCCAAAGAGAACCTCAACATCTTCAGCTCTGCTACCTCTAGCTCTGACTCCTGTCTCTTCCTCAGTGACACTGTCTCTAAACCATACAGCCTGGCCGGTCTCATCACTGTCCTGTACACCTCCCAATTGATTCTCGCTGATATTTTCCTTTCACACAGAACTCCCGACACCTTTCTCCACCCATTCCAACCTGCCTGCATTTGCTTCTTTACCTCTTTCCTACACTTGCTGTTACTCTGGACTGTTGACCCCAAGTACTTAAACTCCTGTACCTTCTTCACCTCTTCACCCTGTAACCTTACTGTTCCACTTCCCTCCCTTTCATTCACACACAGTCTTACTACGACTGACCTTCATTCCTCTTCTCTCCAGCGCAAACCTCCACCTCTCCAGGTTTTCCGCCACCTGCTACCTGCTCTCACTACAGATCACAATGTCATCTGCAAACATCATTGTCCAAGGAGACTCCTGTCTGACCTCCTCTGACAACTGGTCCATCACTATAGCAAACAGGAAGGGGCTCAGAGCCGATCCCTGATGCAGTCCCACCTCCACTTTGAACTCCTCTGTCTGATCTACAGCACACCTCACCACTGTCCTGCTCCTCTCATACATGTCCTGCACCACTCTGACATACTTCTCTGCTACTCCTGACTTCCTCATACAGTACCACAGCTCTTCTCTTGGCACCCTGTCATACGCTTTCTCCAAGTCTACAAACACACAGTGCAACTCCCTCTGACCATCCCTATACTTCTCCATCAAAATTCTCAGAGCAAAAATTGCATCTGTTGTGCTCTTTCTGGGCATGAAGCCATACTGCTGCTCACAAATTTCCTCTACCTTCCTTAACCTAGCTTCCACTACTCTTTCCCATAGCTTCATTGTATGGCTCATCAACTTTATCCCCCTATAGTTGCTGCAACTCTGCACTTCACCTTTATTCTTAAAGATCGAACCTAACACACTTCTTCTCCATTCCTCAGGCATCCTCTCACTCTCTAAAACCCTGTTGAACAAACTAGTTAAAAATTCCACCGCTGCCTCTCCCAGACACTTCCAGACCTCCACCGGGATGTCGTCAGGACCAACTGCCTTTCCACTTTTCATCCTCTTCAAAGCCTTCCTGACTTCATCCTTTCTAATCTTTTCTACTTTCTGTTCCACAGAGTTCACCCCTTCTACTCTTTTTTCCCTCTCATTTTCCTCATTCATCAGCTCTTCAAAGTACTCCTTCCATCTCCTCTGTACACTCTCCTCACTTGTGAGCACCCTTCCATCTCTATCCTTAATAACTCTAACTTGCTGCACATCCTTCCCATCTCGATCCCTCTGCCTAGCTAACCTGTACAAGTCCTTCTCTCCTTCTCTAGTGTCTAACCTAGTGTACAACTCGTCATATGCCTTCTGCTTGGCCTTAGACACCTCCCTCTTCACTCTGCGCTGTAACTCCTTGTATTCCTGTCTATTCTCTTCAGTCCTGTCCATGTCCCACTTCTTCTTGGCTAACCTCTTCCTCTGGATACTATCCTGAACTTCCTCATTCCACCACCAAGTCTCCTTATCTTCTTTCCTCCTTCCAGATGACACACCCAGCACCTTTCTCCCTGTCTCCCTGATCACTTCTGCTGTAGTTTCCCAGTCATCTGGCAGCACTACCTGACCACCCAGAGCCTGCCTCAACTTCTGTCTAAATTCCTCACAACATTCCTCCTTTTTCAGCTTCCACCACTTGGTTTTCTTCTCTATCTTTGACCTCTTCGTCTTACAGACCATCAGTCATCCTACACACCACCATCCTATGCTGTCTGGCTACACTCTCTCCCACTACCACTTTACAGTCACTAATCTCTTTCAGATTGCCTCTTCTACATAGGATGTAGTCTACCTGTGTTCTCCTACCTCCACTCTTGTAAGTCACTCCATGCTCCTCCCTCTTCTGAAAATAAGTGTTAACCACAGCCATGTCTATCCTCTTAGCAAAGTCCACTACCATCTGTCCTTCTAGGTTCCTTTCCTTAACTCCAAACTTGCCCATCACCTCCTCATAACCTGTGTTCCCCTCACCAACATGTCCATTAAAATCTGCTCCTATCACAACTCTCTCACCCGTGGGAATACTCTCCATCACCTCATCTAATTCACTCCAGAATCTCTCTTTCTCCTCTAACTCACAACCTACCTGTGGGGCATAACCACTAACAACATTCAACATCACCCCTTCAATCTCTAACTTCAGACTCATCACCCTGTCTGACACTCTCTTCACCTCCAGAACATTCCTCACAAACTCCTCCTTCAGGACCACACCTACATCATTTCTCTTACTATCCACACCATAATAAAACAGCTTGAATCCTGCTCCTATACTATGAGCCTTGCTACCTTTCCACCTGGTCTCCTGTACACACAGTATATCCACCTTCCTTCTCTCCATCATATCAGCCAGCTCTCTACCTTTCCCTGTCATAGTACCAACATTCAGAGTTCCTATTCTCAGTCCTACACTCTTACCTTTCCTCTTTTGTCTCTGTCTGTGCACTCTCCTTCCTCCTATACTTCTTCGACCAACAGTAGCCCAATTTCCACCGGCACCCTGTAGGTCAACGGTGCCGATGGCGGTCGTTGTTAACCCGGGCCTCGACCGATCCGGTATGAAATTCAGAGTACTGACGATTCGCATGGTTAAAGTTGGCAATGTTTTACGCCGGATGCCCTTCCTGACGCAACCCTCTCTATTTATCCGGGCTTGGGACTGGCACAGAAGTCACTGTACTGTGACCCCCCATGGCTAGATTAAAATCCAGTGATCTCTGATTAAAGAGAAATTGTGGTTTAAACAGTATGGATTGGATATGGATATTTAAAAAAAAAAAAACATAAAGAAAATGTGCCGGCAATAACCCATAATTTTCATCCATCTATTTATTTTCTGTACTTGCTTATCCTACACAGGGTCACAGGGAGCCTGGAACCTATGCCAGGGGACTCTGAGCACAAGGCAGGGGACACCCTGAACAGGGTGCCAACCCATCACATGGCACGATCACACATACATTCACACACTATAGAAAATTTAGAGATGGCAGTTAGCCTATGACACATGTCTTTGGACAGGGGGAGGAAATGAGTACTCAAAGGAAATCTTGAAATCTTAGGGAGAGCATGTAAACTCCATGCACACAGGGTGAAGCCAGAAATTGAACCGCTTACTCTGGAGGTGCAAATGTGCTATCCACTGAGCCTTCATGCCCCAAAGCCATAATTTAAGACAAATAAAATTAATCATTATATTATATAAAAAGAATAGACAAGAATAAACATAGGTCGGTTTGTCTGTATATACCCAAATAGTCTGTATATTAAAAAAAAAGTCATAAGCAAGTACCCATCTAAACAAATTACACTTCTTTAATTTCCATTTTTGTCTTTCAGTCTTTACCCTGATCATGATCTGAAATTACACTTTGCACTTGATCAACATACACATGTGAATACAGTGTGAATTCACTGTTTCCAAAACACCATCAGAAAATAAAAGAGGCCCAATAATTGTTTATATTGAATAATAGTCATTTGCCCCTTATTTTTGACCTTCTACTAAATTTTTCTTTGTTTTTGTATGTTATTTCCCTTCTCCTTTTTTGTCTTTTACATCCTGTGATATAATCTCCAGCAGGAGACAGGAAAAGCATGGGTAGCACTGGCAGTGTTGGGAGCACACGTAGTGCCGGTAGTGGGCAGAGCACAGAAAACACCACCACTTTGAATGGCCTTTCCCAGCACAGCATGAACACTGATGTCAGCAAAGTAAGCATAATCTTTAAAAGTGTTATGAAGTAAAAAAAGTTATTGGAGTTGAGATTTTAAAGCTGTGTTCATTGGATAATGCATTATGAGATTAACTCTTGTACTGTGGGGTGGTGTTTGGACTCCCAGAGTAAGACACCAACACAGTCTCAGATCAAATTATGACAAAATATTTATTAATCCAAAAGCGAGTCAAAAAATCCAAGGAACTTACTAGAATTCAAAGTCCAAGAGAAAATCCAAAAACAAAGAACAAGGAAGTTATCCAAAATGAAGCTCAGGAACATGGACATACACAATTTATAACATTATCCATACAAAACGTCAAGACATTCAAAAACCAAGCAACTAATGCAGAGTTCACACTGCATGATTTTAGCCCCTTCAGGCTTTGCGAAATCACGACAAATGCTCGAAATCGGAGGCAAATTGGTGCTCGTTCACGCGAGTGACAATCACGCTTGTGAATTATCAAAGGCGCGATCTGAGAGAATCGCCGTTGCATGGCTGATGCCCTTGAAATATTTACCATGGTAAATATATGGGCCTGTCGGCAATTCAAAATCCTGCTGTGTGAAATGAGTTCTGACTGAAAAATACATCAGTGATGACCTACAGCCAATGAGTGGACCAGACATAGTTGTCAGCAATTCTTCCTATTGTGAAGATGTGAACAGATACCCCAGATAGTCGTGCAGTGTGAAAACAATGGTGATCCAACGACTTTGAAAATCGTGCAATGTGAACTCAAACAGAACTTAACTTAAATAGACCACCTAAATGGACAACAGGTGAACACTAATCAGAAGAACATGTAACTTGGCAAAAGAACAAGAAGAACAAAATATGCAATGTGTATATTTTGAATCAATGTGTATAATGTGAATCTAGTGGCCAACAAAAAAGAAAACAAGGACAAATCCTGACAGATTCTCAGCATGCTATACTTATAGCTTACAGTATACCCTATCTGATTATATCATAGATATCGATGTAAACCTACCCAGTGTGAGTTTTTTCATTTGAAAATTTATGTTTATAATGTAGCAATAACATTATTATAAATAAATACAATAATAATAATAAAAATTACATTATAATCATGTATAATGTAATATAAACATAATAGATTTTAATCATTTTAAGCTATTTAAAGATTTCTTGTCAAAATTCTAGCCAGGTCATAAAAGCCGTCTTCTCTCTTAACATTTTGTGAATATAGCCACCTGTGCCCCTTGATGATTCAGCGCTCTTGGAACATCACAAACAACCAGACCACAGTACAGGTACAGAAAACGATATATTTAATTATTTAATAATTACTGATAAAAATGAAGTGGAAAAATTGGAGTGCTACACATTTTTATGAAACAGAAAAATAAGTGTATGTTATTCTTTAGGCATTCATCAGAGGTCAGCGCTTGCTGTGCCCAGAGCACCAGAGCAGACTTTCTTTCAGCAGTTTGTGCGACCACAGCAGCTGATAGAAGGCAGGGTAAGAACAGCTCAACACAATGCTCCATAAATTAAAAGCTTTTTATGGAAGTAAACAAAACTTGATCAGATTATTAATTTTGTTTTGTAAAAAATTTGTTTGTATTAGCAGGATGCTGACGCAATCTACCAGTGGCTGTGTGAGTTTCAGCTGGAGCAGTACACTTATAACTTCCTCAATGCAGGCTATGATGTCCCCACAATCAGTAGAATGACTCCTGAGGTAGGTATTCTCACCAGTTCACCAACTACACAGTTAATTCTGGTTCTTAATAAAACTTTTAATTAGCAACCACAGATAAACTGATAAGCTTTTGGAATAGGCCAGAATTCCATAGATGGTGTAAATTAATTGCTTCTTTCAGAAAGTACATAAAATGTACTCAAACATACAGGTTTAAAAAGCTAATAAAATTATCTTTCAAATGGTGTAGGTTTTATTTGAACAATTTTTACACAGCCAAAAATATGATTTGCTAAATGTGCTGTGCTATGCTTTTTTTTTTTAACTTATGATGTAACCGGCTCACTCACGGATGCGGTTTTGAAGGGGTGGGTATATTCCATTCAGAATGTGCATACTGTTTGTTGATTTATGCAAATTTAAATTATTTCGACCAATCAAGAAAAGAATGAGCTTCCAAATGCTGTTTGCCGCTTCTTCCTATGCTAAAAATAAACTTTGTTATAATTATTCAAAGTTGACCTCAGATATTTCAAAAACCATTCAGGGTTTAAATAAGCGACATATAGCATTAAAAACTGCAAAGTTTCCTTTTTAAAATGATGAAATTGTGCATTTTGATTGAGAAATGCTGATTGCATAGGAGTTCAAATTTCAATGTCACGTGTTTTCCTCCGCATCAAGTGAGATTCCACCATGTTTGTTATTCAACGATAATCAGGTCACGTTAAAATACCCATACTCTAAGTGGAAACCAAGGAATATGAAGTACTTATTGATATCGATCTCAAAATAACAAAATTTATTATCAAATCTGAATCACTTATATTGTTAAATGTATTGCATTATGACTAAAAAATAACAATGAAAAAATGTAAAAAAAATTAGCGGCTGCTGCAAGTCTAAGTACAAGTAGTGAACTTGAAGAACAAATGAAATGTTCTGAAATATGAAATTTATAAAATATTCAAAATGTACTGCATGAAACTGTCAAAATAGTTATTTCTTTTAAATCTTGAAAATCTTCTGTTATGTAAAAGTGATACAATGTTTTAAATGTTAAAAAAAATTCAACTTTAATACTGTTGGAAGTGTTCATAATTCTTGTTGTTTGTCATTTTAATGCTATGCATATTACAAAAGTATCAAAAAGTCATAGAAACGTTAAAAATAAATTGTCTCTGGGTATTTTATTCAGCATCAGTTATATAGGTATATCTTTATTACATGCAGTCATAAATTAACAAATAATAGCAGAAATGGAAAGAGCAGGAAAAAATACATAAGACTACCAAATTTCATGTTTATATATCCAAAAATGTATATATAAGCCTTATTATAAGCCTTTTGTATCAGAAAATGTTCTGAAATTTTAATGAAATTTCTGAACTTCAAAAGATCATATCTCAAGTCCTAATGGATATATTTCCAAATATATTACAGTTACAAATAAACAGTTACAAATAAATTTAAACTGTTCTGTGAAGTATTTTTCAAGCTCTTTCTGTAATATATTTAATATGCAAACACTTTGAAAAAATCACTGTGGTTGCTACTTTTGATATTTCTGTAGAGTACCCTGTCATTTTCAGTATTTTTATTGAAAATACTGTTTCTCTTATTCAGTTGCCTCATTCATGTGGTTATCTGTTCACATCTTTATCAGGATCTTACTGCTGTTGGTGTTACAAAGCCAGGTCACAGGAAGAAAATCTCAATGGAGATTGGAAACCTGAGAATTCCAGAGTGGCTACCTGAATATATACCAGTGAGTTATGTAAAATCATGCTTTCCAATGTTTTGTGAATGTTTCTACATACCTGCATGTTCTTAATACTGTAAATGTTATATTATCTGTGATTAGACCCATTGGATGTGGCGATCTGAATTCTGGCATTTGACAAATGTAGCAGTTAGCATAGTCAGTCCGGTTAGTCTACCACTAGTTATTATTATATTGCAGTGACAGGCAGGCTTTTATCAAGTATTTGGATAACTACATGCTGTAGAAAAATAGATATAAGCCTAGTCAAATATTATCTGTCAAAATGTGCAGTGTAGGAAAACCTGTCAAACTACATAATAAAAATATTTTTCCCATAATCGTACGTATATATGTACTTGCCACCCCCCCTCTCTTTCGTACAGGTGGATCTTAGTGAATGGCTCAATGCTATAGGTCTGCCTCAGTACCATAAGGAGCTGCTAGAGAATGGCTATGACTCCATCAACATTGTAAGAGACCTCACATGGGAGGATTTACAGGAGATTGGGATAACTAAGCTAGGTGAGTACATTATATCTACACTGTATTTTTAGGAAAGTTAGCCTTTCTTGTTCAACATTGCTTTAAGACCATGCTGTCAGATCATAGTAAGCTAATATGATTTTAAAAGGTCGAAAGTGGTGACTAGAGTTTATGCTTGCTTTCAGCATTGGGGTTGTATTTGTTACTGTTATGATCATACAGAAGCCCCGTCTGATGATTGTGTACCTTTTAACCATTGCCAGGTCATCAGAAGAAGATCATGCTTGCAGTAAAGAAGCTTTCTGATCTCCATAAGGCTCTTCTTCAGGCTGAGTTAGGTCAAGGCACTCTGCGTTGCAAACATCTAACTGCGCTGGATCTGCTCCCCGTTGATGGTGGTGACCCAACCATGCCCCACACACACAAAATGCTCACCTTTCAGGCCTGTGAGCTGAGTGCTGAGTTACAGACTGCCATGGAAACACAGTATGACCTTCAGGAGGGCATGACTATCAGTAGTGCTGTGACTATGTCAGCAAGTCAGGAGAGCATTGATGGCCATTCTGGTGGGTCACAGGAGATCCCCATCATGACTTACTCCTCCTTAGCTACCACTTGTCACAGCCAGTTTCAGGACAGTGAGCACAGCCTTGAGAAGAGCCCCTCAAAACAGCAAAACATTCCAGAAGGTCAGGAGCAGCAGCAAGAGAGACCCAGTGATTCCACACCATCAAACATAAGGATAGATGTCAAGACCAAACCAGGCAGCTCTTTGGCACAGAAAGCGTTCGGCTACTTGCATGTTAACAGTGGCACAACCACCCTGATACACAGCTCACCCAGAGTGCATAAAAGGCATATGCAGAACCTGACATGCTATACACTGTCTGATGGTGAGCCTGAGGAAGATAACAATGAAGAGCTGGCGATGCCTGCCACCATTGCACTGCCATCTTACGCCACACTGAGCCACAGACCTGGTCGTGGGCAGTTCATCCGAGCCCAGATTACTCAAGATCAGTCGGTTAGCCGTAGCCACTCATTTGCAGTCAGGACCCGACACAAAGTTCCTCCCCCTCCTCCACCAAAGCGCCTCAGCTCTGTCAGCAGTAGTAGCAGCAGGGTAGGCCAGGTGGAGACTGACAGCTCTGAAAGTGTCATAACCATTGCAGATACTCTGGAAACAATTCTAATGGGCCCAAGGGCTAACCATTCCCAGGAAGGCAAAACTACCTTTTCTGATTCGTCTGAGATTTCCAGGAAAAGGGTTGTGAGCCAGAGCAAAACTAGTATGTGTGTACAAGCTAAAAGTTATGGTCAAGCTGTGAAGTCAGACTCTGAGAAGGGTGAGGGTTCTAAGGATGCAGGCCTGGACAGTTCTTCCTGCCTTCAGAACAGTTCTGGGGAGTGTATTCCCTTTGCTGAGGAGGGCAACCTCACCATCAAGCAGCGACCCAAAGCAGGCAAAATTGACTGCTCTACTGAGGCTCCTGGGAAAGCTAAGTCAGCTAAGGTGCCAGAGCTGCCAGAGTTTGAACTAAAGGAATCTGGCACGGTAAAGAGACGAAATAAGCTGAAGGAAAAGGACCAGACACTTGCCATGCCCATAGGAGAGGGTGAGCAGCAGCATCTAAATTGATTTAACCTGTGCGTGAATGAGATGCCAGTTACAGAAATGTGCAACCTTTAGTTGTTCTGAGATGTCTCTGAAGACATCTCTCTCCTTGAAACCAGTCCATCAAAATCTGTACATCACACTACTAATCTCAATCAGCCTGCTCCTGCAGCCACAGGTACACTGTATGGCCAATAGTTTGTGGGTCTGACCTGAAAGTCCCTGAAATTTTTTTAAGTATCCAATTCCAGATATAGCAAAGGGTGGTATAATTGCTCCAAATGGGGCTGTTATAATAACCTTCTTAGGGAAGGCTTTCCACTAGACTTTGTAGCATGCTGTGGGTAATTTGCATAATCAGCTACAAAACAACTGGTAGTGACACTGATGTTGGCTGAGGAGGCCTAGTACAGAGTCGTCCTTGGCAAACCATGTTTTCATGGACCTTGCTTTGTGCACAGAAGCATTGTCATATCTGTTTAAGCCCCTAAGTTCCAGTGATGAGAAATTGTAATATTACAGTATACAAAAAATGCTAGACAATTGTGTGCTTCCATATTTGCAGCAACGGTTTTAGAAATGGCCTGCATATGAGTGTGATGGTCAGGTGTAAAAAAAATTTGACCATATAATGTATGTATCTTAAATAGAACACGAGGCCTCATATTAAATTCTGTCAATTTTTTTGAGCTTGTTGTACTTCTATTGGCTTAAGGCTCTTTTGGTTAAAACAGCATGAATTTTGCCTGAGCATGGCTCTTGTATGATAGTGAATGTGATGCTTTCAAATGTTGTGCCATATGTAATAGCTAATTTTGATATATCTGTGTCCCATTATTTTGCTTGCAAAGGTCTCACAATTCTTCTCCAATCCCAGTGATCAACAAAAAAAAAAAGAACGTTTTCTTGCTTTTATAAATTCTTAAATCAGTTTTGCTGGACAAACCTGAAAATCCAAGGACAATCATTCATATTCGAAATCACAAATTTTGTTGTCACCCTGTTTGACAACATAATCACAGCTGTGGTGTTTATAAAAGAGGGTAATATATGAGTAAATGAAGATCACCAGATGCATATGGATGTTTACTGGGATTAATGTTAAAATGAAATCTATACAAGCTTATGGTTTGAAACATTTGTATTTTTTTGTAAAACATTTTGTAAAGTTTTGTTTATCTTTATCTAAGCTGGACAACATGGTGTCATGCTGAGTGTGGCACATAATGTAGCAGCAACATCTTCAGTCCCTGTGCCTCCAACTCAGATGATGACATCAGGGAAGTCTCAGGCATGTGTGGAGGCTGATCCAGTGCTGGTGCAGCAGAGACTGGATCAAACCAGCTCCACTCTGGATAAGGCACTGAAAGCTGTGGAGAAAAAGCTTACTTTGGAGGACATGAACAATGGGTGAGCTTACGTATGACACCAGGTTAAGTATGTAACCCAGTTCCCTGAGAAGGGAATAAGACGCTGTGTCATGGAAGTTGTATCTGAAGCTCTGTGTGCAAACATGCCCATGTGATGAAGCAAGGCATGTCAACAAGACCATAAAAGGGCATCTATGTCACAACCTTCAAGCTTCTGCTTGTCTGAAGGAAGCAAAAGTGGATGTCCCAGAGTGTGGAAAAAGAGCCTCTATTTTAGGGCAAACAATCTCCTCGTGGAAGGGGCCCTGGTGTTTAATATGGTCTCCACACCATTGGTTTATAAACCAGAATCTAGGACCTGGTCCCCCTCAGGGGCCAGACTTAGAGCTTCCATATCTCTTGGCAGAGGAGAAGAATCACCCCTGTGAGTTCCCTCTTGACGGGAATCTCCAAAGGAGTGTCGTATAGGAGAAAAATCAGATCTGCAAACCAGACTTAAGCAGGCCTGTGTGGAGCCACCAGTAATAGGCAAACTGCAAAATTGGTGGACTCCTTGGATTTGAACAGATCCACTTCCTCCCAGCCATCTAGGCTGTCTAGGACCATGCCCCAGCCTATGAGAGACCCAAAGTGAGAAACCAGGGTCTTCTCCACATAAGAAGGGTATAAAGTCCACAACGGATAACACTTATAGCCCTGAGAAGACGATTGTGCGGACCCAAAGGAATAATGTTAGCTGCTGCAGCAATTAGCCCCAATAACCTCTGTGCTTGAACAGGAGAGCAGTATTGGCCTAGCCAAATGTCTTTCACAGCAGGTGGTTTCCTGAGAGGAAGAAAGCAATCTCTTTTCAGGGTTCAGTCTGAGTCCCAAATTGGATTCTGTATGCTTTTTGTCTGGTATCTAGAACCAATTTAAGACACATTTGGCAGGAGTTTCCATGCTGCCAGATGGACTGACAGAGGTGTTAACCTCATTGTGTCTGCACCATCTCAAGAATGAGTAGAAGCAACAATGGACTGACCCCCAAAACACCACAGGTGGTGGGGTGAAAAATGGTGTCACTTGAGAACCACTGGGGGTTGGTCCTCACCATGGAGGATCACCCGTTTCTTGTGCTAACTCAACCTGCGACCCCCATGACCAAAGCTGACGTGCTGCTTTGACAGAATGTGTGTGTGTCATCCTCTGTGATATAGTGGGGGCACGGATGCACACACCTCTTGAACAATTTATTCGCCATCATACAAAAAAAAGCTTCAGTTTTTATATATATTCTTTTGGCCTATTCTGAGACAAACAAGACAGACAGTTGACCCCAACATACACAGAGCGCTTCCTGAAAACAAAGAAGTTGGAGGGATGTGACATAGGTGCCCTTTTATGGTCTTGCTGGCACACTTCACTTCGTTGCATGACTTCCTTAAGCCGGGTACCAGTCCTGTTCACATTGGCAGTTTTGCACTTCAGACACCGTTTCCACAAAGGGGCATTCCCATAGCATCAACATTCAGTTCCCTCAAAAGGGAACAGCAGACACACACATACACACACAAATTCCCTCCTAACAGAGAAATACAATAAAGTCCACAAATATATGTACATTGACAAAGTTATTGGATTGAGGACAGGTGATTGACTTGGGCATTGAAAAAGATTCTGGATTAAGTTGAATTTTGTTTCATCCATCCTTAGCATTTTGTTCCAGAACTGAAAAAGTTAGCCTACAATATACATACATATAGATAGATAGATAGATAGATAGATAGATAGATAGATAGATAGATAGATAGATAGATAGATAGATAGATAGATAGATAGATAGATAGATAGATAGATAGATAGGGCTAACTTTAATCAGGGCTTCCTATTTTTGAGACTTATTAATGGCTGTATCTTGGGGTAAACCTTCTATTTGTACTGTAGTGAAGTACTTTCTTGATGGTTGATGAAGGATGGCCTACATTTGCTGTATAAACTCTAATATACTGTGGTAGACAGCTAATGTAACAAAGACTGTCCATATGTGTTAAGTCGGGCTGTCCATATTAACCTTAGTGTATATCTTAAAATCTGTAAGACATAACTGATTTGCTGAGCATGTCTTTGTTGTATGTTACCTGACACAGAGAATGCGCTACAGTGAAGTCTACAGGAAATATTCTGGATGACATCGAGAACATGTTCGATGATCTGGCACACCAGCTGGATGCTATGCTTGACTGAACTTCCCTCTCAAAAGCAATACTGTAGTGATGTTTGGATATGATCTAACAAAGCTGTTGGGAGGCAAGGTGGGCCTGCTTACAGAACAGCTCAGACCACTGCCTACTATTCTCCTTTTCTTTAGAGCTTTGCTGCAATGGAATTTACAGGGACCCAACATTTTCTACAAGGTCTCTGACCTCATACTTGACCAAGTATGAATGTTTATGTTTTATACATTAAAAAGTATTGTTTACTCTCCTGAGCATAAGCTTTAACTTACCCATCTCAGCAATAACAGTTACAGCTATTTCTTTTTATGAATGTAATAATGTTTATGAAATATCTTTTTTTAATGTTTTGTCTCTTTACTTTGGTTGAATCGTTAAATGTAAACCAGCAAAACATGAGGACCTAGATTCAGGAGAACCATTTCTCTGACAATAAACCAGAAATCCTTTATTCTTGCACCAAGACCTTTTGCAACTTGGATCTGTGTATTTAAAATGTGGCTTTTCCTGAGCATTTTAATTATGACTAGTTTTATATCAAATTTGGTTGACATTTTAAAAACTTTCCTTAGTGTTAGTAAAATTTATTACATCTATTGTAATTACATGTAGGAGCAACAAGCTTTCATGTATTTGATAACACAAAGGTTTGCCACTGTGGAATTAGAGGGTAAGCAGATGTGTAATGAATAATTAAGCAGAGGTCTAATGAAGGCTACATTTATTATTTTTAATGCATATTAGTAAAACAAATTGTATTCAAAGATGTCATGTTTTTTTCTACACTATATCTAATTGAGGAACTGTATGTTCTGCCAAAGCATTTGTTGTCGTCCATTTGAATTGTTCCTCCTAACTAATAAGGCTATATTGTTGAAACTAAGTTTTGTTTTGTAAAGTTCTAATTATGTTGGTTCGTTTTCTTTCTGGTTCAGCCGCTCCCCACTATTAAAGCAGCTGTATGATTACTGTTTGCTTTTAACTTTTTTAATGTTTGGTCAAACTTGGCAAGTTTAAGTTGAGCACAAGTCTGGTTATTTTGGGGTCAGAAAATGCAACTAATGTGACTTACACCGATTAGCCATAATATTATGACCACCTGCCTAATATTGTGTTAGTCCCCCTTTTATTGACAAAACAACCCTGACCTGTCAAAGCATGGACTCCACTAAATCCCTGAAGGTGTGCTGTGGTATCTGACACCAAGATGTTAGCAGCAGATCCTTTAAGTCCTGTAAGTTACGAGGTGGGACCTCCATGGATCAGACTTGTTTGTCCAGCACATCCCACAGAAACTCGTTTGGATTGAGATCTGGGGAATTTGGAGGCCAAGTCAATACCTCAAACTCGTTGTGCTCATCAAACCATTCCTGAACCATTTTTGCTTTGTGGCACGATGCATTATCCTGCTGAAAGAGGCCACAGCCATCATGGAATACTGTTTCCATGAAAGGGTGTACATGGTCTGCAACAATGCTAATATAGGTGATACATGTCAAAGTAACATCCACATGGATGGCAGGACCCAAGGTTTCCCAGCAGAACATTTCCCAAAGCATGACACTGTCCCCGCTGGCTTGCCTTCTTTCCATAGTGTATCATGGTGCCATGTGTTCCCCAGGTAAGCGAAGCACACGCACCCGGCCGTCCACAAGATGTAAAAGAAAACGTGATTCATCAGACGAGGCCACCTTCTTCCAATGCTCTGTGGTCCAGTTCTGATGCTCACGTGCCCATTGTTGGTGCTTTCGGCGGTGCACAGGGGTCACCCTGACTGGTCTGTGGCTATGCAGCCCAATACGCAACAAACTGTGATGCACTGCATGCATCATCTAGCCATCACAATTTGGCCCTTGTCAAACTTGCTCAAATCCTTATGCTTGAGGACATCAACTTTGAGGACAAAATGTTCACTTGCTGCCTAATATATCCCACTAACAGGTGCCATGATGAGGAGATAGTCCGTGTTATTCACTTCACCTGTCAGTGGTCATAATGTTATGTCTGATCGGTGTAAACTCATTCAGACGTACAGATCCACTTTTGGTACAACACTGGAATAAGAGGTATAGTAAATCCTCTGCCAGTAATGTCTCAGACAAATTTGTATGGTGTAGGATCTTTGCCAGTGATATGACCCCAAAAGAATTAAAGTGGATATAGAAAATATCAAGTTTTTGTGATATAATAAATGAAACCATGTCAGAACCTTTTCCAGCTTAATTTTACTTAATTTTCCTGATTTACACACCATGTCCAAACCTTTTTGGCACAGAAGGTTTTTTAGCTATTGTCTACACTGATTGTGGCACTGCCACCATAGACAACAGGGCTGAGTGTGGGAAGCTACTGGTTTAAGTTTACTTCTATTCATCCAGTCACTTGCACACCACAACACTATCTTTTAAAAAGCCTCCTTGGTCAGAATCACATACAGATACTGAACATAGCATATTAAGTCCAGCCAAATTTGAAATCTATAATATAATATCTATATGAATTTCCTCTGGGCAGTCTGGTTTCCTCCTACTTTCCAAAAATCTACATGCTCATCCTATCTTGGGTGCATCCCTGCCTTATTGCCTAGGGTTCCCAGAATAGGTATCAAATTACCAGAAGCCTAATTAAAGCAAATACTTAATAATTTTTTTATTCATTTAATTAATAAAAATTCAATGCATTCCACAAGTTGATATGCATTATTTAGGAATGTTGTTCCATGTCAAGATGCTAAACATGGCACAATTGCTTCCAAATTAGAGGAAGAGAAAATTTGCCATCATGTTCTTGGAATAATTTGATGAAAATAAATTCCTTGCAACATTATTGTGTCGAAATCATTCAACTGAATGTGGTTAAATTATAGCCATCAAGGAATATATGTTTTGTGTAACAATGTTCAGATTCTCACCAATCTTTTTCATTGAGGCCTTAATATAGATTTGTGCACACAAAAACCAATGTGAACAAATGGTCTTCATAATCACCTACATTTTATAATGATAATATTAATATTTAAAGTGAAGAAAAAATAATTAGAAAACATTTTCCTCATGAGGGCACATGCACACCATGCTCCCCTTCCTAGCATTCTGTTAGCCAATGTCCGGTCTCTGGAGAACAAGCTCGATGACCTCAAGGCCAGGGCAAATGTCCAGAGGGACATTTGCGGGCTGCAACCTCCTCTGCTTCACAGAGACATGGCTGAACTTAGTAGTACTGGACCACGCCATTCAATCGGCCAAGTTCTTGGTTTATCAAGAAGGATGGAACAATGGAGTCGGTGAAGTCAGTGGTGGTGTAGTGTGTTTTAGGGTAAACAACAGCTGGCGTGACAGTGCACATTCTTCAGCTTGGAGCATGACGTGAGTAAGGCGTGCAGGAGAGTGAGTACCAGAAAGGCTGTAGGACCAGATGGCAAGGTCCTGGAGAGCCCGCCCTGACCAGCTTGCATGAGTGTTCACCGAGATATTCAGCCTCTCCCTGGAACAGTTTGTAATCCCTACATGCTTCAAACAGTCCACCATAGTTCTTGTACCAAAGAAAACCTCAGACCTCAACTACAATTTAGCGGGCACCTATTAGCCCTGACCTTCTTCATTTCTTCACAACCTGACACCCCAGACCCACTACAGGTTGTGTACTGTTTATCCAACAAAAAAAAAGCAAAAGCAATCTAAAACACACACAACTGTATTCCAAACCAATTTAGCTGAACCAAATTCATCTAAGCTGAACCAACTGAGCTTCAGCTATGTAAAGGCCAAGTGTTGTTATTTGCTAGAATTATAGAGAAGTTTGGAAGCTAATATATGTGCTAATTTTCAGGAAGCCAAAGGCCATGTCTCCAACAGTGAAACAATGCTTAAAACCATAAAGGTAGTCTACACACACAATTGGCTTCCAAATATTTTTACTGTGATAAGTGATAAAAGTATTATAAGTTGTGCTAAAATAGTACAATACTTGTGTTATATTTTGACAGATCAGATCTGTTGAAATAATGCCAAAATTCTTTTTTAGGATGAGCTTTTTATTTTAGTTTTTTCATCCCATTCATAAAAATATTTATGGTGCAACAATTCCTTTCCTATATTTTTGTTTTTTCGGGACTGCAAGTTTTACTGCTGAACAGTCACAAGAGTGTCATAAGCATCTTGGATCTGACATTTTTAACATAAATAGCATGGGTATGACTATTACAATCCTGCTGATGAAATAACAAGTAAAGACAAAAGGACAATGCCAATAATAAGCAAGAGTTTTACAGAAGCTGACTTAGCAGCTTTAATGTTACATGTCAACAAGCAAGTTCATTGTACCACTTTGTATTAATTTCAGTGGATAGCTGTGCCGAATCCATGGCAAGGCAAAATAAAATATTCCGGACAGGTCTCTCCAAACAGTCTCAGTGTTTCTCCATGGCTTTGGTCAGCAGATTATTCAGGCGAGAGATCATTGGTCGAGGGTCATCATTCAGACCAGCTGTGATCATAGCATTGTCAAAAATCTGAAACATCAAACATTGAAGGGATTATTGGTAATATATAGAAAAATTTACATGTGTAATGAGGGGAGGAGGGTGAGTATAAATATTTGTTGAACTAACAGCCAAATGACAAGTTTAACTTCTAAATTCTGTCAAACCTGCTCAAGAAGCAGCCGTGCAAGGTCAGGATTTGAGTCTTTCAACAAATGAAGCTTCTTGATGAGGTCATGCCTGCAAAAAGGGCAAAAATACCTTCAAACTCTGTTATTAAACAGAACACTTTATTAAGAATGCTTTAATAAGAAAACTTGCAGGAATCATTTGCTTATACCACTGCCAACTTAATAACATAACTAATATAATACCATATACACTTAACCAATGAGTCATGATCATGAGCAGATGCTTTCATTTTGTACAACATATGTTAATATGTTCAGAAAAGTTTATGGTCCATCTCTGTAATTCTTTGCAAGTTCCAATCTGGCCTTTAGATTCTTACTGCTGATGAGTGGTTTGCATCTTGTGGTATGGCCTCTATAGTTTTGCTATCAAAGTCTTCTTCAAACGTTGATGCATTCTCCACTGCCCTTTGACACTTGTTGCTGACGTCACTGACTATTTTTTTTTGGCACTTCTTCACAACTTTCACAATGTTACTGTTACCATTTGCTGTTGTATTTCTTGGCTGACATATAGCATGTCTGGAGTACTAGTTTATCCTTTTGAATAACAAATGCCATCTTTACAGGCAAAACCTGTGAAGTAGGCATTTAGAGCTATTGACTGAGCTTAAACAATCAATCTAACAGGAAACACTTGGGCAACAGGAAACACTTGTCAATGACATTGTTTTGCTAATGTTTAAAGGTTTATGTTAAACCAACACTAAATTAAGACTAGAATATGTTAAAAATCTACACAGGCTGTCTTAACAGGGCATAGTAACACAAAATTAGCCATAAATGACATCCACAGCTCAATGACATCCACAGCTCTTACCCGGCATTGATCTCCAGGGTGGGCTGCAGGATCTGCGTCCTCTCCTCCGCACTACGTGCCAGCTGCTGAGTACGAAGGAAATGTCGGACTGCTCCCATCTCAAGCACTGTGATCATGGCAGGGTGAGCATTCAGACGAGGGGTCACCTGATAAAGCATGTAGCCTGTTAAAGCTTGTTTCAATTTTATAATGTTTTTAGGGTGTTTTTATAGGCTGTAACAGTACTTTGGCAAGTTTACAGTAATGTTTATTAACATGCTTTCTCCCTGCTAAATAAACCAATACACAAATACAAATAAATAATTAGATAAAATACTTTTCTTCACTTTTTTTTACACATCTTCACATTTCATGTTCTAATGTTCAGAACAAGTTCTGTGTAAACTGTTCGTCTCACCTTGATATTTGTGACTTTCTGACCAAGACAGTTCCTCATCCAGGCCATTAGATCTTCAGCATGCTGCTCACTTAATTGTTCTGATGCTAACATTGGTGGTAAAATTAAAAGGTTAACAGCTGAAAAATAACTGAGGCATTACATTTAATGAACATACTTAATATTAGTACTTAATATTCTGCTGGGCATTTGATGTTATCCCCTCTCTCATGTCGTGTTTTTGTTTTGGAATAAGAAAACTGCTCCAGCTGTCTCAGGTTTCAAGGGTGCTTTCTCCAGACTGCATGTTTCAGCTCTTTCCACAGATATTGAATAGGATTTAGATCAGGGCTCATAGAAGGCCCTGAACCACAGAATAGTCCAATGTTTTGTTCTTAGTCTTGAGATTTCATTGTACCCTGCACAGATTCAACACACGTTGTACCAGATGCAGCAAAGCATCCCCAAACATAACTCCTCCATGTTTCACAGTAGGTACAGTGTTCTTTTCTTTAAACATAGAGCTGATGTGACTTGCCAAAAAGCTCCATTTTTATCTCATCTGTCCAAAGGAGATTCTCCCAGAAGTTTTGTGGATTGTCATTATGCATTTTGGAAAATTCCAGTCTCGCTTTTTTATAATGTGCTGTCAACTTTGGCTCAAACAGCGATGGATGGTGCTATCTGACACTGATGTACGTTGACCGTGGAGTTCACCTCTAATCTCTTTGGCAGTTGTTTTGGGCTCTTTGGTTTCCATTCATATTATCTGTTAGTTTTACAATTTGTCATCAATTTTCCTCTTGCAGCCACAACCAGGGAGGTTGGGTACAGTCACAGGAAAATCAAGCTGGCATCAAGGTCTTATAGCCTTTCCTTTAACATGCTTGTCTACAATTTTCCTTCTAATCTCCTGAGACAACTCTCTCCTCAGCTTTCTGTGGTCCATGTTCAGTGTGGTGCACAACATGATACCAAACAGCACATTGACTATTTTTCACCCTTTAAATAGGCAGACTGACTGATTTTAACAGGTCCCTATGGTCAAATTTTGGTAATAATTTTAATCATTTCTAGGGGTACCATAATTTTTGTACAGGCCAGTTTCATTAGTTTGTATTTTTAAATGCATCTGTTGAACCACAATTCAAAAGCAGTGTCTGATTTTCATTGCTCAATTTTGAGTAAATCTTTATTATAAGTTATTTCAGTGACCATTGTAATCTAGCCATGGGGGTCACAGTCCAGTGACTTCTGTGCCGGTCCCAAGCCCGGATAAATAGAGAGGGTTGCGTCAGGAAGGGTATCCGGCGTAAAACATTGCCAAATTTAACCATGCGAATCGTCAGTACGAATTTCATACCGGATCGGTCGAGGCCCGGGTTAACAACGACCGCCATCGGCGCCGTTGACCTACAGGGCGCCGGTGGAAATTGGGCTACTGTTGGTCGAAGAAGTAGAGGAGGGAGGAGAGTGCACAGACAGAGAGAGAAGAGGAAAGGTAAGAGTGTAGGACTGAGAATAGGAACTCTGAATGTTGGTACTATGACAGGGAAAGGTAGAGAGCTGGCTGATGTGATGGAGAGAAGGAAGGTGGATATACTGTGTGTACAGGAGACCAGGTGGAAGGGTAGCAAGGCTCGTAGTATAGGAGCAGGATTCAAGCTGTTTTATTATGGTGTGGATAGTAAGAGAAATGGGGTAGGTGTGGTCCTGAAGGAGGAGTTTGTGAGGAATGTTCTGGAGGTGAAGAGAGTGTCAGACAGGGTGATGAGTCTGATGTTAGAGATTGAAGGGGTGATGTTGAATGTTGTTAGTGGTTATGCCCCACAGGTAGGTTGTGAGTTAGAGGAGAAAGAGAGATTCTGGAGTGAATTAGATGAGGTGATGGAGAGTATTCCCACGGGTGAGAGAGTTGTGATAGGAGCAGATTTTAATGGACATGTTGGTGAGGGGAACACAGGTTATGAGGAGGTGATGGGCAAGTTTGGAGTTAAGGAAAGGAACCTAGAAGGACAGATGGTAGTGGAGGCCTGGAAGTGTCTGGGAGAGGCAGCAGTGGAATTTTTAGCTAGTTTGTTCAACAGGGTTTTAGAGAGTGAGAGGATGCCTGAGGAATGGAGAAGAAGTGTGTTAGTGCCGATCTTTAAGAATAAGGGTGACGTGCAGAGTTGCAGCAACTATAGGGGGATAAAGTTGATGAGCCATACAATGAAGCTATGGGAAAGAGTAGTGGAAGCTAGGTTAAGGAAGGTAGTGGAAATTTGTGAGCAGCAGTATGGCTTCATGCCCAGAAAGAGCACAACAGATGCAATTTTTGCTCTGAGAATTTTGATGGAGAAGTATAGGGATGGTCAGAGGGAGTTGCACTGTGTGTTTGTAGACTTGGAGAAAGAGTATGACAGGGTGCCAAGAGAAGAGCTGTGGTACTGTATGAGGAAGTCAGGAGTAGCAGAGAAGTATGTCAGAGTGGTGCAGGACATGTATGAGAGGAGCAGGACAGTGGTGAGGTGTGCTGTAGGTCAGACAGAGGAGTTCAATGTGGAGGTGGGACTGCATCAGGGATCGGCTCTGAGCCCCTTCCTGTTTGCTATAGTGATGGACCAGTTGTCAGAGGAGGTCAGACAGGAATCTCCTTGGACAATGATGTTTGCAGATGACATTGTGATCTGTAGTGAGAGCAGGGAGCAGGTGGAGGAAAACCTGGAGAGGTGGAGATTTGCGCTGGAGAGAAGAGGAATGAAGGTCACTCGTAGTAAGACTGAGTACATGTGTGTGAATGAAAGGGAGGGAAGTGGAACAGTAAGGTTACAGGGTGAAGAGGTGAAGAAGGTACAGGAGTTTAAGTACTTGGGGTCAACAGTCCAGAGTAATGGAGAGTGTGGGAAAGAGGTAAAGAAGCGAGTGCAGGCAGGTTGGAATGGTTGGAGAAAGGTGTCGGGAGTTCTGTGTGATCAGAAAATATCAGCGAGAATCAAGGGGAAGGTGTACAGGACAGTGGTGAGACCGGCCATGCTGTATGGTTTAGAGACAGTGTCACTGAGGAAGAGACAGGAGTCAGAGCTAGAGGTAGCAGAGCTGAAGATGTTGAGGTTCTCTTTGGGAGTGACAAGATTGGACAGGATTAGGAATGAGTACATCAGAGGGACAGCTCATGTTGGACGTTTGGGGGACAAAGTTAGGGAGGCCAGATTAAGATGGTTTGGACATGTTCAGAGGAGGGAGAGTGAGTATATTGGTAGGAGAATGTTGGACACGGAGCTGCCAGGCAGGAGGCAAAGAGGAAGGCCAAAGAGGAGGTATATGGATGGAATTAATGAGGATATGAAGCTAGTGGGTGCAAGTGTTGAGGATGCAGAAGATAGGGATAGGTGGAGGGAGATGATTCGCTGTGGCAACCCCTGAAGGGAAAAGCCGAAAGAAGAAGAAGAAGATTTCAGTGACCATTGTGGGGGTTTTTTTCTTTAATGGAAGGATACCAACAATTTTGTCCACATATGTAAGGTTAAATATGTAAAGATTGAGGGACTTTCCTGTGGCTTTAAATACTGCCACAAGTGCACTCCTAATCAGAAGTTTATGGAATCTTCTAGGCTGTTTAAAGAGACTGTTTAAAGAAATTTGGTGTAAACTTTTAACGATTTACAGTACTTACATGACTTTATATAGTTATATGTAGAGAAACTGGAACTGTGTCCAATCTGAACTGTGGTATATTACATTTGATGCATTATAGGAGCAAGGGGTGCAAGATCAGTTCCTCATACAGCTCTGTCCTCATACTACTGAGTCCTCATACTACTGAATACCTGGCTTGCTGGCTTCAAAATTTTCTTCCTTGTAGTGGTCAACAACAATGTCTGTTTCCACAGAGATGAGCTGCTTCTTGTCAAACTCTCTGAGGTGGAGCAGTGTTAGCTCATCAAACTGCTCATAACAGAAGAGCACCTGCAGAGTGAGCCAGAAATGACAGGATGAAAATCAGGTCATCAATGGACAAGTTAGAAATACCTAAAGTCTTATTACATTTAATTTTTTTTATATTTATTTATATATTTATTTATCTATCTACCTATCCATTCATTCATTCATTCATTCATTCACAGCTCTGGGGAAAAAAATAACCACTGCAATTTACTCCTAAATCAGCAACTACAAGCATTCCATGCCAGTCTTTGTTAAATTTCTACACAAGCACACCTCATTCTGCTAAATGAGGTACTGATTTGGTGATGACCTTAATCCAATCCTATTTAATGGGGAAATGTATAAAAAAAGCACTGCTGTAATCAACACTCTCCTCTTGCAATGTGACCAGTTGGATGGTAAAAAAAGTGCTAGAAGTCTTTCAAAGGTAATTGAAAATGTAAAAATAATTATTGAATATGCCAAAAGCTTTACTGGCACAAGGATTCAGTGAGCATCAAGTTGCCTCTATCCTTAATATTTCGAAGACAGCAGCTCACAAAAATAAGATCAAGCAGCAGACACTAGGAACAACAAAGCTACAGCCTGGAAGAGGCCAAAAACAGGTCAGTAACAAGTGAGATGACCACAGACTTATCCGAATGTCAATCACGAACCGTAGGCTGACCTCAAGTGACCTTCAACAACAGTGGCAAACTGAGACTGGGGTGAAGTGCACCGCAAGAACGGTTCGAAACAGGCTTCTACACATAGGGCTGCAGTCATACAAAGCCAGAAAAAGGCCCTTCATCAGTGAAAAGCAAAGAAGAGCCAGGCTGAAGTTTTCAAAAGACCACAGGAATTGGACTGTAGCAGACTGGAGTAAGGTAATCTTTTCTGATGAGTCCAATTTTCAGCTTTGCCCGACACCTGGTCGTGTTATGGTTAGATGGAGACCTGGAGAGGCCTACAACCCACAGTGTCTTGCACCAACTGTAAAATATGGAGGAGGGTCAGTGATGATCTGGGGGTGCTTCAGCAAGGCTGGAATTGGACAGATTTGTCTCAGAGAAGCTCTGTAAATACTGCATGATCTTGGGTTATTTTGATGTGTTGTCATAACAATAGTTATATTTTGAATTTAGGAGAAATATTTGCAGCAGTTCACCAAAAATGAAACAAAACTGTAGTGGTGTCTTATTTTTTTCCAGAGCTGTATACACACACATACATAGCTACATGATATAGTGAAAACTATAAGACTGGATGCACAGTTGTTACTTTTTCCCAATATTTACATCTATTAATTTAATTTATTCTTGACATGTCTTCTGACTAGGAAGATTTTGATCTCACCTCCATGTCCTTCATTTTCATTGCCTCATAGTATGGAGAGTGTTCAGCCAGATGCCGGTTGGGAGCGCACAAGTAGTACATGTTCCTGGTGCCTGCCTTCATGCGCGAGGCATAGTCCATCAGGCTGGTTTGCTGCCCTGCAGGCAATGCTGATGACTCGAAGCGAAGCAGTTTGGCTATGTCCTCCTGATGAATGGTAAATTAAACATATAATGCAAATTTAGCATGTTCAAACTTGAATAGAGAACATTAAACTGCAGTTAAAATGGACATAATTAAATAGGTTCTAACCACAGAAATTGTGCTAGCTATCTACTTAACTATAATATAATAATGTTATTGATAAAGAAAGAAAGTACTCATTGACTAAGTATGAATCCCTAGATAAATAATAATTACAGAAATATCTCATCTGTTTATCAATTCTTACCTTATTTTCATAATTAGTTTCGTACGATTAGATTTGACTTATGTAAATTTAAAATAGACTGAAAAATGTTAATACTGATTAATAGTTTCTGAAATTCACCTGTGGCTTCTGTTATTTTGTTTTGGCTAGTTAGGAGGATTTATAGAAATTAGAGGAGATATCAGAATTTCCAAAGTACTCTTTTATCCCACTCACAGAAACTAAGCCACTCACTGCTGCATGATAGTTGTCAGTTAAATGAGATAAGAACAATAACAATGCTGCCTATGTACATTGCAAGACCATTATTCTCTGCTGATAAATGAATATCTTTCAACTGGCTGGTAGTAGGTGGTAACAGTGCACACATCTTACCTGATTTTACCAGTTTCTGCAAGAATGTACAAAATACAACACCACACAATAGTATGTTCAGCAAGACAATAGACAATGTTAACAAAACGAAGGAACTCAATTGAATTGAAGAGAGAAGCTCCACAAAAAAAAGCTGTGCTTACAATCTTCTATGAAAGAAACTACGCTAATTATTATTGCAAGCAAAGGATATGCAACCAAACCAGTCTCAAGTGTTAAACATAACTAGATTTAAATATCAGGAAATCAAAGCTGAAATTTAATCTATGATCTCAAATGTTGTTTTGATCTCCCAAACATCTTTAGTGTATAACAAAAACAAAATAATTTCCCCCTGCTGTTCTAATACTTTCGGATCAGGCTGTACATCATAGTTTATTCAATTGTGCATAATACATCACATTTGTTTATTTTTAATTAGTTAAAAAAAAACATTTTAGCTTTCGGCACCATACAAGAAATTATTTTAGAATGGTCAGATGAAATTCTCAACTTTTGATCTCTCTAACCTTAATGTCCTGCTCAGCAGTGGTGACGATGCCTTCTCTTATAAAAAGCCCATAATCCTCGAAGAAGCGAGAATATTTCTCAGGCTCTTTCTTGCTCTGGTCCAACAGGAAACGAATGATTCGCTGCTGCAGCACATCCCTCAATTTCCTGAGGAACCAAGAGAAAAGAGCAAATAATGACCTAATATTTTTGGAAAAAAAAATTTTTTTAAACTTTTTTGCTAAACAGCAACATTTGAAAGGTCGGGAATCAGGTATGTTTAAAGACAGCACTGTTTCTTGCACTCATTAAACTTTAGGTGCTCGTTATTAAATGAAGTAAATTAGATTATGTTTTACCTGATGAGAGCACTTTCCTGTAGTAACTCTCTGCTAAGATTTAAGGGGATGTCTTCACTGTCCACCACTCCTACAAAAAAAACACAAAGGCATACAGACATATTTCTGTTTGGAAAAAACCTAAGAAGGTCTTTAAATAATCAAACTCTAAAAGAAATATTTGTTGAAATGAGCACTGGGCCAACCTTGCAAGAATCGCAGCCACTTGGGCAAAATTTCTATAGCACTGGATTGGATCAAGACTTTCCGGCTGTACAGAGCCACTCTGGAGCCCATCTCCCTACTCACATCAAACATGCTTGGTTTCTATATTCAGACATGAACAACCAAAAAAAGTCAGGGAACCAAGGAATCAGAAATGGTGCTAACTCTATACATTATGTTCAACTCACCATCTCGGGAACATAGAAAATGCTGCGTATGTTGAGGGGAGCATCAGCACGGTAGTGCAGTGTGTAGCGAGGTTTATCATACGCCTTTGCTACATACCGATAAAATTCCTCATGCTGCCACTCACTGGTCTCTTTGGGGTCCATCATCCAGAGAGCCTAGAGAGGAAATACATATGTTTCTAAGTAGGCATACTATAAAGCTAACATTACACATGTTCTAATGTGTTATTGTTTTATAGTAACGGGTCATTCGCAGGGACTTGTAGGGTCAACACACACGCATAATCTAATAATAAGACTAATTTTTAAAAAATGGATGTATAGGTTTATAACAAACTGTTCAACAAAGTAATTGTAATAATCCTGGCTGTAGTGACATTTCTGTTTGGGATTGTTTATTGCAAATTACAAATTTTGTTACAAATTCATGGAATTTGTAAGCATTCATCGTCTAGGTCCTGCTTTCAGTCAACACCTTCTGACCAATTAGAATTTAGCAGTGCTGTTCTATAATATGTATGAAATCACACACTCACAACTGTGTTATACAAAAATAATGCACTTTAAATGCATTTTGTGCATTATTACACACCCAAAATCAGCAAACATAATGCACCCCACATTACTCTCAAAATCACAGTGTAATCCATAAAAACAGTCATTAAATAATTTATTTCATAAACACATAAATAAACAAGTGGAATATTTAGGTAGTTAAATATTCCACTTGTTTACTACTTACCTGTAGTGTGTTCAGTCGTCTGCCATTCAGGTAAATGGGGAAACTGACAAAGTTGCTGTACTTGTTCACAACCGCTGCAGGTCAGAAATTTAAATACAGATAAACATAATGATCAAATGGACTGCTGATAAAAAAAGGCAGCATATAAATACTAACTATTAGTTTATTTATAAAGGTTACCTTTAACACGGTCCTCAGATGAAAACTCCTTGCATTCGTCTTTCAGGTGTAAGACGATCTTAGTCCCCTGTTTCACCCCACTGGCCTCAGCAATTTGAAACACTCCTGAGCTGCAGAAAAATTTTCCTTTAAAAACTTTCAACTCTAACCCCACATGTCTCTGACTCTGCCCTGTACCATCAAAATGTATGTTTATCTTTCAGCATAGCAAACAATGATCAATATTCAATGTTCTGAGTGCAGGATGTACACAGCTTAGCTCCAAATATACAAGCAACGCAGTTAGCTTGTGGGAGGACTGCCGATTTCCAGGGATTTTCACACACAACAGTTTCTCAAGTTTACACCAGGAAGTCTACAGTAACCCAATAACATGCGCTTTATAACCATGGTTCAGAAAATTAGAAAATTCAGAAATTAGATAAGAAAATCAAAGAGATATTTAAGTGTTTTATTCATGTACCATATTTATAGCACCTTTATAGCTTTCTTTTAGTTACTCTACACCCTAAATCTTTGCTTTGTATTTTACCCGTCTGAGGACCACTTGTATCCAGGAACACCAGGCTCTGCACTCTGAGAATAAACATCTACTTTGTCAGCCACCATAAAGGCAGAGTAAAACCCAACACCAAACTGCCCGATGATGGAGCTTTTGGCCTCGGCTTGACTCTGAAGAGTCTCCAGGAAAGCCTGAAGAACAAACAAAACATGAATAATATACAATACAATACAATAATATAGTATGTCAAAATGTCTGCTGATTAGAGACAACAGTGTGCAATGTGACAAACCTTAGAGCCAGAACAAGCAATTGTGCCCAGGTTTTTAATCAGTTCCCCTTGATTCATCCCAATACCAGTGTCCTAAATAAATATTTTTCAACATTCAGATTAAATTAGCTGTACATAATGCAGTGAACAATCCAATAATACTTCCTTTAATAAAACATCTTTACAGTTGAAACACACCTGAATTGTTAAAATGCCTCTAGCTACATCAGTCTGTAGGTGGATTTCCAGAGGTTCAGAATCTCCTCCTCCTGTAATAAGCTTATATCGCAACTTCTCCAGAGCATCACTACCATTTGAGATGAGCTCTCTTATGAATACCTGAAAGCAAGCAGTCATTTAGTCCTGACATGTTAGAAACTTAACCTTCAATTCAAGGCTAAAGGATATCTACCTGAATGTCTACCAGAACAGGAATGAACTATTTTAGTAAGCGATTCCTTGATTATTAAATTATTACAAATTTAATAACACTACCAACTGCATTGTAGTTTTGGTCAAATATGGGGTCTTAAAATAAGAATCATTTAAATAGTGTGTGCTCTAAATCAGTCAGTAAACTCCTCAGGAAGGGGTATCTATGCAATACTGATGAGCACCTCAGGCTGGGCAATATAACTTTATAATTCCAATGTTTTTGAATGTCACCAAACCCTTTTGCAGAATGTTTATTTTCATCCCTTATGAAAGACTTATTTTGCAGATGTTGAATAAATGTGACAGAACTCACTGAGCACAGGTTTATTAATCACACTGTTAGACGAAAGTTATCTTTGTTAAGTAATTTCCTTTATTCATTACCTCTTTCTCCGAGTACAGAGATCTGGCCACAATGTCCAACAACTTTTTTGTTTCTGCCTGGAACTCATGCTTAGAATAGGACCCTTAAAAAAAGGGGGAGATAAAGTTACTAAGTGTTTTGCCTTGTGGAAACATTTAGCATGTATTAGGGAGGTCACCTAATCATATTATTATTATTATTATTATTATTATTATTATTATTAAGATTTAACAGTATTAAAATACAAAAACAGATGCAAACAACACAAATTATTTTTGTATTTTGTTGGTTGGTTGACCAGAGAGTAAAATCATATTTCTACCATATTTCATGTACAAACAAAAGAAATATGCTCTTATATATATTGAGCTGCTGCTCAGTACATCACAGACTGCATGCTATTTCCTTTTTTTTGCAGTGCTTATCAAATAAACATAATTACAACAAAAATATTGTAAAACTTGTACATACTTTCATGTTTCTTGTCATTCTTTAATGATCATTGTCCACCATTTCCTTTCTTGGAAAATCATACAGTAATGCGTCCGCTTCATAAGATTTCGAAATTTTCTGATCTTTAAAGAATTTAACACAAAAACTGAACTGAATTTGAGAAAGACAATGATGGCTTTAAAACATACCTTGCATAGTCAGTCACATTAGATGTCTGGTTAAGCTACTGAATAAAGTTCAATATTTGTTCTGCAAATTTCTATTGGGTATCTATTAGGTCACACAACTAATCACAGATTTGCATTGTTCTTTCTGGAAATAATATCACTACTTCCAAAAAAATGTGTCCAGCAAACTAAGATGCTATAAATGTGTATACATTTTATGGCCTGGTTTGAAAAAATGGAATTTTGTCCTGGGACACACAAAACAGTATCTAGAGTTTAAACAAGCAGTTCTATGGGTGGAAATAGTTCTGTGAATGGAGAGTGTGCAGGCTGAAACACCTTATTGATAAGAGAGGTCTGAGGAAAATGGCTAACTTGGTTCAAGCTGCCAGAAAGGATATAGTAACTCAAATAATCACTCACTGTGGTGGGCACAAAGCATTTCAGTATGTACAAACATTGACTCTTGAGGAGGATGGGAATACGACCACATTGTGTGCCACTCCTGTCCAACCAAAAAGTTAGTAAGGCCAAGATATAGTTCTACTTAGGTTGTATCTATAAATACAACAAGCATAGGCCATCCATGTCGGAGCTTTCTAAAATAATATCTTCCAATTTTCGTCTAAAGGATGTTATAAACACTCACTACAGGAAACACTGCAGAGTGTTCAGTCATTCCTCCGCTGTCATTAGTAATAGATTTAACACAGTAACTGTGATAAGTGTTTATTAGTTATCTCTCTGACAGAGAAGATTGTAGAATTAGAGGTACACATCCACACGCTAGAGGAAAGCGAGAGCGAGAGCAACATAAGGTGAAAATCTACAAAGGCTACAAAGAGTAATATAGTAAATGTGTGTAAATTAGCAAAGGCAATATACACCGATCAGCCATAGCATTAGGACCACCTGCCTAATATTGTGTTGGTCCCCCTTATGCTGCCAAAACAGCCCTGACCCATCGAGGCATGTATTCCACTAGATCTGTGCTGTGGTATCTGACACCAAGTTGGCTTGCCTTCTTCCCATAGTGCATCCTGGTGCCATGTGTTCAACTAGGTAAGGGACACAGACGTACCCGGCCATCCACGTGATGTAAAAGAAAACATGATTCATCAGACCAGGCCACCTTCTTCCACTGCTCTGTGGTCCAGTTCTGATGCTCATGTGCCCATTGTTGGCACTTTCGATGGTGCACAGCGGTCTGCATAGCACCCTGACTGGTCTGTGGCTATGCAGCCCCATACGCAACAGACTGCGTTGCACTGATTCTGACACCTTTCTGTCATAACCAGCATTAACTTTTTTAGCAATGTGAGAAACAGTAGCTCGTCTGTTGGATCAGACCACATGGGCCAGCCTTCGCTCCCCACGTGCATCAATGAGCCTTGGCCACTCATGACCCTGTCGCCGGTTCACCACTGTTCCTTCCTTGGACCACTTTTGATAGATTCTGACCACTGCAGACCAGGAACACCCCACAATTGCTGTTTTGGAGATGCTCTGATCCAGTCGTCTAGCCATCACAGTTTGGCCCTTGTCAAACTCACTCAAATCCTTATGCTTGCCCATTTTTCCTGCTTCTAACACATCAACTTTGAGGACAAAATGTTCACTTGCTGCCTAATATATCCCACCCACTAACAGGTGCCATGATTAGGAGATAATCAGCGTTATTCACTTCACCTGTCACTTCTCAGACGGGTATTAGACGCGTTTGGAGGAGGAGGAATGCTGCCTATGACCCCAACAACACCATCCCCACCGTCAAACATGGAGGTGGAAATATTATGCTTTGGGGGTGTTTTTCTGCTAAGGGGACAGGACAACTGCACCGCATCAAAGGGACTATGGACAGGGACATGTACCGTCAAATCTTGGGTGAGAACCTCCTTCCCTCAGCCAGGGCATTGAAAATGAGTCGTGGATAGGTATTCCAGCATGACGATGACCCAAAACACACGGCCAAGGCAACAAAGGAGTGGCTCAAGAAGAAGCACATTAAGGTCCTGGAGTGGCGTAGACAGTCTCCAGACTTTAATCCCATAGAAAATCTGTGGAGGGAGCTGAAGGGGCGAGTTGCCAAACGTAAGCCTCAAAACCTTAATGACTTGGAGAGGATCTGCAAAGAGGAGTGGGACAAAATCCCTCCTGTGATTTGTGCAAACCTGGTGGCCAACTACAAGAGACGTCTGACCTCTGTGATTGCCAACAAGGGTTTTGCCACCAAGTACTAAGTCATGTTTCAGGAAGGGCTCAAATATTTATTTCACTCATTAAAATGCAAATCAATGTATAACTTTTTTTTAAATGTGTTTTTCTGGATTTTTTTGTTATTACTCTGTCTCTCACTGTTCAAATAAACCTACCATTAAAATTATAGACTGATTTCTTTGTCATTGGGCAAATGTACAAAATCAGCAGTTGATCAAATAATTTTTTCCTCCACTGTAGCACATGGCCTCAGAACAGGCTTAGTTAAATCACTGCCAATCTAAAGCAAAGGGCAGGAAGCAGACAAGCAGGCTACTCTTACCAGTGGGTGTTTGTGTAAAACAAAATCTCAAAATGTGTTTCAGACATTATTCTTGCACTTTTCCACGTTACTGTGTCAAACACACATTCATATTTGCTACTACAGGGAGGTTTATCCCAGATTTATCAACCATGATTGGATCACCTTCTGACTACACAGAACTTGATCAGGAAATGAATACTTCGAGTCAAACGTTCACTACACTAAAGATAATGCAGCTCCACTAAAAATGAAAATAATTAGAAACAAATTACAACCTAGATGCGGTAGTATTTCAAGCAACATGGAAGCAGACCTTCCTGAGCTATAGAAAATCTCAGTGCTGCTAGCTCAGCACATCAATCCTAGAAAAGCACAGCAGTTCTGCTGATACTACATAGTAATGACATTCATCAAATGTATCAGTCAGGATTTATGCTTCATCATAGGACAGAAAGAGTGCTAGATAAATTGGTAAATGACCTATTTAAAAACAAAAAAAAAGGTCTCTGATCAGTTTTTTTTTTAATAGCAGTGATCATATTATTCTATAAGCTAGAAAATGTTATTGGAGTTAAGGAAACTGTCCTCTTGTTACACTTTACCATGGAGGAGGACTGAGAGGAAGCAGGTAAGTGCAGAGTGGACTTTAATATTTAAACACACGGTGAAAATACTGAAACTGAAACGGCGCACAAATAAAGGAAACTGAAAAAACAAGCTAAACTGAATAACTGCAGTAGAACTCTAACAAAGTCCCAAGGGAAAAAAGCACGGCAGAAGCACAGATGATAGATTCGCAGAAGCACAATCAGGAAGAGACTCTCTGAGGAAGCAACCATAATACTAGCCAACAACTGAGTGGAGTGAGGGAGCTAAATAGTGCGCTGGTAATTGGGTGCAGGTGACAGTGCTAGAACTCCGGTGATTGGGGGCGTGGTTGAGTGGCTGTGGTCGTGCATCCGTGACACCTCTCCTGCCTCAAGTTTTTTTTTGAGTATTTTTGGAAAAATACATATCAGGATGTATTCTCTATTCATACCAAGGTAAAGCTTGGTGTTCTACAAGGTTCTGTTCAGGCCCACTGCTTTTTTGTTTGTATATGCAACCTCTGGGTAAATTATTCATAAATGTTGTATTAGCTTCCATTGTTATGTTGATGACACAGTCGTACGTTTCGGCAAAGCCAGAGGCACCAGCTTAATAAAGTTGAGAAATGTGTAAAGGATCGTGGATGCTTATTAACTTCATCCTATTTAATTCTGACAAGACAAAAATTCTTGTATTAGGACCACATGCAGTAAGTAAACTTGTTCATTACCAAGCCTAGATTGCATTTCAGTTTCATCATGTGTATCAGTGGCTTAGTGGTTAGCATGTTTGCCTCACACCTCCAGGGTTGGGGGTTCGATTCCCGCCTCCGCCATGTGTGTGTGGGGTTTGCATGTTCTCCCCGTGCCTCGGGGGTTTCCTCCCCCAGTCCAAAGACATGCATTGTAGGTTGATTGGCATGTCTAAATTGTCCGTAGTGTGTGATTGTGTGAGTGAATGAGAGTGTGTGTGTGCCCTGCGATGGGTTGGCACTCCGTCCAGGGTGTATCCTGCCTTGATGCCCAATGACGCCTGAGACAGGCACAGGCTCCCCGTGACCCGAGTGTAGATCGGATAAGCGGTAGACAATGAATGAATGTGTATCAGTAAAAGGCCTTGGTGTGATTATTGACTACAGTTTTTCATTTGACACTTCTGTAGATAATATTACTAGGATATACTTCTTTCATATTAGAAACAGTGCTACGGTAAGAAATATATGGTCAATACATGATGTAGAAAAATTACTTCATGTTTTTTCACCTTTAAATTGAATTATTGTAAGCTTTGGACTGCAAATGTCAAGATAACGTTTACACTTAAGTCTCAATAAGTGAACAGTTGATAACTTCAGCAATATACATTTCATGTTATAACTAGGATAAGTCTCCATGGGCGACTCATCATATTGGATGCTTCTCTGCTCACTAAAGTTGTGAAGAGTGCCTATTCAATTTACTGTAGACTTATGCATTGAGTGCTGTCATGTGATTTGCTGACTGGACAACAGCATAATTGAACAGGTATTCTTATTAAAGTGTATATACAAATCTTTATCTCTTTTTTTCTACAATTCTTTTTATTCAATATTCAAAGTTTTCAATAACAATTTGTCTCTTCAAATTAATGCAGATTATATGCTCAAAAAAATTAAATGTAGGTGTTTAAAGCACGCTTCCACTGAAGGTTGTGTTATTACCTGCTGCTTAGCCCTAATTCATATGAACACTGTTGTGAAATCAGTGTTCTCTAGCAATTCACAGCTAAGTGGTAATGTTCAAAAAATGAGACAGGAATTAAAATGGAATTCAAGTTGTTCGCTAAATGGTTCTCTCTTTTTTTTTTTTAGAGAAAATTAGATACCTAGAGAAGTACACAAAGTACCAAGTAATCCAAAGTAAACTAAATAATACTAACAATTTATGTGAGGGATGGACTCTCTGGATGGCCTTATAGGGAGCTGATTTTGAGATCCACCTCCAAGTAAGTACGATTAAATGAGCAATGGCAAAACAGTCAAGTTTCTTCCTTAAAGCAGACAAATTTGATCACCCTAATCGAGACAATGAGGAATATGTTGAGGAAGTCATGGTCAATAACCATAGTTCAGCTGCAAACAAATGTTTACATGTACATTTGAAAATGTGAGTTTTAAGGTAATGCTTGGGTGATCCTTTTAATACTTTTCAAACTTGTTAAAACAAAGACAAATGTTATTAACTGCCATGTCAAAGTCTTTTTTTTTTATCTTAAGCAGAAAGTTTTCTTGTTTACTGTTGTTTGTTGCATTCATATGCCTGTTGACTTATGCTTATTCATATGTTGATTGCATGCAAAAATGTAAAATATTTTAGTTAATAGAGGCATCCTTGTAAAGCCCAAAGTTTCAGTGTGTTAATTATCATATGCCCAGAATTTGCTCATTTGTCCTGCTTTTGTTTTGTGACATGGTGCATTATCTTTCTGGAAGCAGCCTTTCAATATGAAAAATCTTTGCAAAATGAATCCATGAAGCCCTTTCTGCTCTTGGCTCAAAAACTGGAACCAGACATGATCTGCTGTTGTAGCCCATGTGCCTCACATTTGTGCTCACCACTATTAGTGGTAGTTGACAGACTGTAAAAATCCCAGCAGATTTCAAAAACTATGCCACTCTCAAAATCAGAGATCCCCCCCTCCCCAAAAAATCCAAATAATTAGGACCAGTACCTCATCGTAAACCTCAACATCTCAGAAAGTAATGCTGATACAAGTCTGAGGTTTTGGTTACACCCCTTGTCTATATGTTGACAATGTGCACCAAACAGGCCAACCAGACAACTTATTCACAGGTGAAACAATTAAATCCCAGAACAGTATTTTATCTCTAAGCAATAAAAAGGCAACAAAGAGAAACCTTCTGTTATACTCTCCTTCTCAGGTAACTGGCACATTTCTGTATCTGTAATTAAAAACTGATTGAAGCAACTAATATAACTAGTAAAGAAACAGTTACCTTGAACTTTCTCTGTATCACTAATAATGTTGTTGAGAATGTCCTCTTCAGCACTTTCTGCTTGAGTGCTATAGGAACGGCAGGTTAGCTTCACACCAACATGGCCTGGGCTCCAGTATCTAAGTTCAGGGCTATATTTTTTCATCCTTGTTCGTTCATAGTCTAGAAAACAAAAGTCAGCATGTCACACTATAGTGCACTCAATGTTTCTTATTTATAGTAATTCTACACAGATAATACTACTTGTCTCTTATGTTAGAAAATTAAATCAATTTAGGCATACATTAGGCTAAGTTTAGGTAGTAGTCATAAGTTAAAAAAGAGCCTGCAATATTTTTCCCATTAAAGCTATACGTGGTGCACTGTTATATTAATGTCCAAGTAATGACTTGGAATTCTCTATGCTGCCAATTCCACCGTTACCTCGAATGAATGTCGCTGTGCCACTCCAGTTTCGGTTACATGAAAAAAATCTGGCCTTTCCGCAAGTATTCTGAGCAAACCGAAGTAGTGTCAAACACCGAGACATCGCTCCTGGGTTGGTATTTGACCTATTACTCTAAGAAGCGGCGTGGGGGACAAACACCAAGAAAGAAGGACCTTTTCGTGGCGCTTACTGATGACGTTTCGCGCGCTTTGAATGTTCCTGTATATACCATAACGAACAAACGAAAGACACACAGACAGAAAGAAAGAAAGAAAGACCATAACCGTATGTCTAATGCTCGAGTATAAATGTACTTAACTGTGAACTTTTGTCTTTTAAAAAGATTTTGTATCATCCTTCAAAAGTGACATTTTAAAGGTGGTAAGAATACTGTATTCGACGTACACTTCGTTCAATTACCAAGTGGGAACCGAGAAACATCCGACGTCCCAGTAGGAAAGACCAGTTTTTAACGGCTAGTAACTCCTTCTCGGACGACATATAAACATGGCAGCGCTCTTTGAAAAGTCAGAACAAGAATTAAAAGCCTTTGAATCAAAAGCAGTTCTTTTACATTTCTGTTTCTATTTGAAATCACCAAATACTGGTTGATACGTACCTTGATCATTATTGTTAATTCACTTTCTGTATTTTCTTTCTAATATAAAACTGCATTGTCATGTAATATCTGTGACTATTAACATTATCACATCTACTGTAAAAATAATTAAGTACTAACCAAACAAGTTTTAGTTCCTGTTTTTATAGACTGCTTAGAGTCAGTATTCATTTTTATTTAGATTTTATTTTGTTCAGACAGATGAAGCATGAACACTGCAGAAATTAAGAGGTTGCAATTTGGAAATTTAAGAGACAAGGGGGCCTTTCCCCCTCACCCTTTGGGAGAATTTCACATCATGTTCCAATATTTTGATCACTTGAAAAATGGGTGGGTTCAAAAAAATTGTGCCATGTTTAACACAGAAGCAGATGGAAGAGGTGAGAAAGAGAAAGGTCTTCAACTGACACATCAGGGTCTGTATATGGGACGTACGTGTGGGATCAAAATATGTAAGCAGATAGCAAATTAAAACGTGCACTTGAAATACATTGTAGCTGAAATAATGTATTGACCTCAGAGTGAACCAGGTCATCATGGTTCAATCAAAGTCATTAAGAGACAAAGCAACAAACTGGGGAGAATGAGAGCAGACTGGCTTTGGAGGGACATTTAACCCTCCCATGGAAACTGCACTAATACACTCTTCATCTCCCTCTCTGAACTGCATAGAAAACAGTTTTCCATATCAAAGCATATCAGATTACTATATAATGCCTGCTATGGTCATAGGCCTGAGGATAATCTTATGCTTTGTAATCACATATTATCCATGTCTGTAACCAACAAAGTGTTATGCTTTTACTCATTTAATGACTAAGAAACTTATTCACATAATAAAGTTAGCATGTTTGCTGTCTGTGAGTTGGCTTTTGAATTTCCAGAATGCTGGTATATGTTAAATTTTGATAATAGATAGATATATAGATGGATGGATGGATGGATGGATGGATGGATGGATAGATACAATTTTGTCATTGCAAAATACAGGTGCATAGCAACAAAATGCTGTTTAGCATCTACCAGAAGTGCAAATAGTAGAAATTGTGCAAATGGACAAGTGCAGATAAATATGTAAATATGTACATCAATAAATAAGGCAATCAGTATGTGCATGTTGTATTTACAGAATATAAAGTGTTAAGTATAATTATATGTTGTGCAGAAATATGTGTATTATGTACATTGTATGTACAATGGTAACAGAGATAATATACAGTGTTTATACAGATTAGATAGATAGATAGATAGATAGATAGATAGATAGATAGATAGATAGATAGATAGATAAACTAGGTGTAATATGTACATGATATTATACAGAGAAAATATTATAGTTATAATTAAGCAGAACTGCAAGGTGGTGAGTGTAGTGAGACATGATTGTCCTAGCAGTGTAGTGTAGAGTTCAGAAGATTTATGGTTGTAGGGAAAAAACTGGCCCTGCTGGTTCTGGTGTGGATGGACCTGTATCTCCTCCTGGATGGAAGGAGGTTGAACAGTTTGTGACCAGTGTGGGAGGAGTTCTTGATGATTTGTGTGCTCTGCACAGACATCTACTGTGGTGAAGAGACTCAATGGCAGGTAGTTGGGTGCCAATGATTCATTGGGCGGCTTTCACCACACTTTGCAGTGATTTCTTTTCACACACCGCAGAGCTGCCTCATCAAGATGCTCTCAATAATGCAGCAGTAAAAGTTGGTCAGGATCTTGGGGGAGAGATTAACTTTTTTTAATCTTCTCAGGAAGTAAAGACGCTGTTGCACCTTCCTAACCAGAGTTGAGGTGTTCTGATGCCAAGACAGATCCTCAGAGATGTGGATGCCCAGGAACTTAAAGCTGGAGACACACTCTATTTCAGACCCATTGATGTAGATAGAGGACTGTCTACTGCTGTTGGATTTCCGGAAGTCCACAATGAGCTCTTTGGTCTTCATGGCACTGAGAGTGAGGTTGTTCATGGAACACCATTCTGACAGGCTTTGAATCTCCTCCCTGTAGGCTGATTCATCGCGTTGCTGATTCGGCCAACTGTGATATCATCTGCATATTTGATGAAGATGTTGGAGTTATGCCACGGAACAGTCATGGGTGAACAGGGAGTAGGGCAGTGAGCTCAGCACACAGCCTTGTGGGATGCCAGTGTTCAGGATGAGGGTTGAGGATATGTGATTACCCAACCTTACAGACCGAGGTCTGTTTGTTAAGAAGTCCATAATCCAACTGCATAAGGATGTACAGATACCCAGGTCACTGAGCTTAGCGATCAGTTGACTGTATTAAAAGCAGAGCTGAACTCGATGAATAACATCCGAATGTATGTATTTTTATTGTCCATGTGGGTGAGAGTTAGATGAATAGCAGTGAAAATGGCATCCTCTGTTGACCTATTCAAATGTTAGGCAAACTGGTGTGGGTCCAGTGTAGGTGGGAGACATGCTTTGAGGTAACATAGAACCAGCTTCTCAAAGCACTTCATAACAATGAGGGAGAGTGCAACAGGGCGGAAATCGTTCAGGCACTTTGCAGAAGAATGCTTGGAAACTGGTATAATAGTTGTAGTCTTCAGACATGTGGGAACAGTGGTCTGGGCCAGTGACAGGTTGAAAATGCCAGTTGGTCAGCACAAGTCCTGAGTACACGTCCGGGAATGCCATCAGGACCAGCTGACTTAAGTGGATCTACTCTGCTCAGTGCTGAGTGTACCTCTGCTGTGGAGAGTGATATTGGATGAACAACCGTGGAGGAGTCAGCATTTCTGGTGTGGTGTATGATGCCGTTCTTGAAGTGAGCAAAGAAGTGGTTGAGCTCATCTAGGAGGAAGGCATTGCTGGTTGGTAGAGACTGTATTGAAGGTTTGTGGTCAGTGATGGTATGGATGCCTTTCCACATGCATCTGGTGTCAGAGTTGCTGTGGAAGTGCTCCTTGTTGCGCAGTTTATGTGCATGCTTGGATTTCCTAATGCCCCTTTTCAGGTTGGCCCTGGCTCTGCTGTAGTCCTCTGCATCGCCGGATTTAAAAGCAGCATCTCTTGCTCAATTAAATTTATTTTTATAGCGCTTTTAAAAATGGACATTGTCTCAAAGCAGCTTTACAGAGGTATAGAAACATATAAAAATGATAAAGTTTAAAGTTAAGTTACTATTTATCAATAATTTTAAATACTTCTAAACACTTCTGATTGACCAAACCACAATGAGGTTGTAACCAAGCCATCATCTTTAGTTTGGGGTGTAATTGTGGTATCCTCCCCTTATATCAATCAACATGCTGCTCAGTAGTCACATGGTCTTGCAGTTCCTGTTCTTTCTCAGTATAATTTTGGTCATGATTTTTATGACAAGAATATAATGCATTATAACTTGCATTATATTCTCGTTATAAAAATAATGACCTATAATTAGGATAAATAGTAACTTAATTTTAAACTTTATAATTTTAAATGTTTCTATACTTCTGTAAAGCTGCTTTGAGACAATGTCCATTGTTAAAAGCGCTATAAAAATTAATTGAATTGAAAATTAAAACTCATGACGTGATTGCTCTAATCACTTTTCTCCTTTGTTTTCTACGTTTTGTTCCGTACCTCCCCATTGTTGTTGATGTTGTCATCCTTCAGCTGCTCCCTGTTCAGGGTCATCAGATCATTCTGATCCACATATTTGATTTTGGCACATTTTTTTCACCATATGCCCTTCCTGATGCAACTATCCCATTTAACCCAGGCTTGGGATTGGCATTAAGAGTTAAACCC